>CM060966.1:157964357-158336857 GCA_030765045.1 Tenodera sinensis | reverse complement strand
TCTTCACATGAGCAAGGTAATTCAGTGTCGGACTGGTTGACTTGCAAGATAGTTGCAACTGTCCATTAAGTTCCGAAACATTAAGTACCAGAACCCGCAGTACTTCTGGCGTTTTTTTGTGTTAAATGCAAATTCCCTTCTGTCTCCCCCTCTCCTCCATCTTCCTTGTACTGTCCACCAGCTCATGGTCTAAGGGGAATGGGGGGCAGGGTACAGACATTCCAGGAACCTCAGTATTGTAAACATCCGCATAAACGTTGCTCTGCTGGTTACGTTGCCAACTAACCTCCAACATTATTCGCGCTACGGTTACTTGCTGCTAATTTCTCTTAATTTCAGTTGTAAAATCGTACTTTACACTTACGTTTATGTCGGAAGTAATGGTAAAAGTAATGTAGAAGCAGATAATCCTCCGCCTAGGAGTGCTGTGAAATCTGCTATGATATTGTGGTTGTAGAACAAAGGGGTTTAGAGTGACAGTCCTGTGCGTAAAACAGATCACTATAGGATGATTGAATCAAACTAAAAGAGGCTCTTAAACGTATTACTGCCCTTCTTCTAGTTCTCTCATTACCTGTACTTGCAGGAGGAATTACTATACTATTAACTCACGAAATTGTAATAGGCACTTCATTCTTTGATCCTGCAAGAGGGAGTAAGAAGTTGTTAGACTGAATTCTTCCTCAATTGTTATAACGTTATTATTGGTTATTTTGATTTTATTGGGCCACACTGTCGTTTACTTGTCCCCATACATGTGCAATCTCAGTCCCATAGTACTAGTGTGGGCCTAGGTAATATGAATACTTAAATGTAACAGATGACATATTCTTACACGAATTGTACGATATAAAGCTCTAGAATATACCATTTAAGACCGAAATAGACCTGCGATGCTTTTTAAAAATATAGAAAATTTTAAAAATAATCAGTGGGAAAAAGAGGGGCAGTTGAAAACACCGTTTACCTCTTGTAATCTAAATATACTACGTGAAGTGAAAATAACATTTAAATTGTACTATTTTGAGGCAGTTCTTTACTTTAATCTAGCGTGAATGCACATTCCAAGGTTGGCAACATTATCGTAAACGCGATTAGAAGCAGAGCTGCTGCTCCCGATATCGCTGTTTGTCTGGAATTGTTTACTGACGTAGTGGCTGGCTGCATTCCTGACAGGGATTATGAGCTAGTGAACAAACTGCATATTCTCTCCTAATTTTATGTGCAACTTACATGTCATGCAATGTTTTGAAAACCAGTGGTTTTCATACACGACAGCCGATGGCAGTCCATGCTCAGTAACGACAGTATCATTCACTAGAAATCTATTAATCAAATTTGGTTACCTCTAGCGTGTTGTACAGTTTCTTTTGTTATAGTTAAACTTCCAAAATATGTGTTGTATTTGTACTATAGACAACGGCGGCGAAAGTGACTGCCTTAAGAGGTTCTACTGAACAGTAATTATACGAATGTAGCACGTAAGTATTGTTGCAAAGTGTAGTTTACAGGTTCAGTAGGCTTGATCTCGTTTGCTAGTGGACAGAGTCTGAGAGGAAGGGAGGGCAGTATACAGCTATCTCTTTCTTCCGGTGCGTCCTGAAAGAAACCCACTAAAATATAAGCAAAGATTTAGGAGCACACGAGCATTAATTTTTTAAATAAAACTTGTCAGAAACATTGCGTTTATATATTTTATTAAAAATAATAAGGGAGATTTTTAATTTCCTTGGATATTGCACGACTATCTACATTGGTGAAAGTAATTAAGATGTCATACAGCACATTTGCTATGTGGGACATAAATAATGTACCATAACAAATTGTTACCATTTATTATTTCTCGTTATGCCAGGAAAGAATGTGAAATTTTAATTTCAGCTTATAAAGATATGATCATCGTTTCACCCTCATGTATTCTTCTTGTATCTATAACAAAAGGTATAATAAAGCCATTTCTGGAATTGTTTGTCTGAATTTATGTGAAAATATGCTTTTGAAAGGACTCAAGTTTGTAGAAGTTGTATAAAAATAAACCATATAGGTTGTAGAAATGTGGATGTGTTTTTGGTACTAATCTTGCAGTGTAATTATGTAAATGTCAAAACCTAAAATAAGAAATATTAAATCACTTTTCAAGAAGCAAAATAAACTAGTTGGATAGTTACTGCATTGATAAATTAAAGATACATGATATGAGTGAAGAGGTCAAAAATAGGCCAACTCGTGTGATACAGAAGTTGAACGATCAACTTCATTAACAGATACACGGAAACTAACCCTCTATTACATTATTTTCCTCTTAATTCCTTAACTGGTTGTATAACCCTTCCACAGGCACTATATGGAAGCGATTCGAATAGCCGTGATCCTAAGACGAGACAAAATGTACTGGGCATCCATTTAAGGCCCCTGTAATGGCAGGCCCTGGTCCGATATGGACTGTAGTGCCACGGGTTTATTTATTTATTATGTAATGGGATGGAACCGCGTAAAATAATGGTGTGATGGAAGGCGTAGATTATGACCGGTATATTTGTCTGCAGTTGTGTGAATTTTGCTTTCTTATGGTAAAAAGCTAAAACATTCTAGAACATTTACTAAACAACTGCAATAAATGATTCAGTTTAGTTTGCCAAAATTCAACGTTTTAGCATATTTTTGCACTAGATGTACTAAGCCGTTTATTTAATGCTTTTGGAATACATTTTCAAAATGTAACTGAAGTAATGCTGCGCTATTTATATAGGCGAGTATGATACTTTCTAGCCATTTAAAAATATTATACACTGTTTAACCGAATCAGATTTGACTAATTTCTACATTTCGGGCATTATCAGTTACTGATAAATAAGGCTTAATATTTCATTATCAAAAACTATGTTTCAGCTATAATATGCATTACCTATAGCTTTTTCAATTTATAGCTTCATACATAAATATAAACGTTATACATTTTATTGTTAACTGAATGAATTTTTTGCGCGTGCCATAGAAACATTAAGAATAGTTCATACCTAAGAGCAAGATATACGAGTTAATTTCATTAAATTATCTTTTAAAATGTAGAATCTAGAAAATTGATTAATGTATTCCCTTAATAGGGAATTTGGAATTGAGTCTGGATGTGCTTATAGCTTATCTTTGCCCTAAATATTATATATTGTTGCAGTACATGCAATCCACCCACAACTGTACCAGTGCTAAATACTGCAGAATATTGCAACTTAAAAGTAACATAATTTCTGCAGATTCAGCTTGTTAAAAAGCATATGCCTAAATTGCACATGGTTGTGCATAGGTAAAGGAATGCTTAAGCAATTAGCTTGAGCTCATCCACAGTCAAACCTCTATGTCAATACAAAAAATGTAAACAACAGCCATGAATCACTGACGGGCAGGTAAACACGGTTTGGTGACCGATGTCTGCAAACGGCAATAGTCTGTGCGAGGGATATGGGTAGTCTGTAGCCTATATCACTGCGTAAAGTAACAGTTCATGTCCATTTCTTGTCATCCTAGCTTTATTGTTTACACATTCGTATGTCTGGTTATGGAATAGCAATGCCGTGTGATTGAGCAAGAGTAAATATTTTAGAGCACGATTTTTAAAAGTTGTTTAGACTGTGATGGCTCTGTGATTTAGAGTTAAGATAATTTATTCAATATAGTATTGTGTATTCATGAATGTTTACACTAAACGCTCCTCCAAAATCATGTAACTGTATGAATGGTTTAAAATCTGCAAGCAACTGAGATCATTTTAAAGTATGAAGGATCTCATTTAGCGTTAGAGCAGTAGAGTAGGTTAGTTGTGGAGAAAATTTTCGGTGTCGAAGCACATAAGAGTCCTATTTATTGCATCTCCGAGAGGAAGGGGTTAAGCGAAAGACAGAAGGCAACCAGATCTAGAGTGACAGACGGGTCACTGAGGTCACTAGGTGTGAGATCCAGCCGCCGGCGTGATCAATCTAGAAGCCTCCCTCACCAAGGAGACGTGTTGCTGGGTTCAGTCATATCCCGGCTCGGGACAGACAGTTATTCAAAACTAATTCCACCGATGGACACCTTGTCATGGTATCCATTCGCCTATTGTTTCGATCCTGAAACGTGATAAGGAAATGTGGGACAGTAAAATTCACATTACAGAAACCACACCAACATTCGTCTATCGACCTGGGAAAACCTCGGAAAATCCAAGCTATGAGTGACCGGGGCCTTTCGAATGTGAACGTCACACTCCATTGGGCAGTCAGGTTGCTGGGTTCACTTACCACTGATGCTCGGCGAGATTCCCACCATTCAACATCCAACAAACGATTGCGTGAGGATTCCAAGGAGGCCACAGCTATAGGTGATTCCGTGTAGCGCACAAAGAATGACATGATAAAGCAGGATTTTCAGTGGTCTGTTTATGCATGCAGCAGAACTGTCGTAGGTACGCTGTGTACTGTTGGGAATATCAGTTTTACCAGCCTGTTACCACATTTGGTCCGACAGCTATACAAAACTCAGGCTATGAGCGATACAGACCGGATGTTCCTCGCATCACGTGTTTCGGTATGCAGTGTTGCAACATTGTGGCTTTACGAACTCGTTTTACATTATCACACTCTGGAGACGTCGCTTTCATTTTCGTAATAGTACAGCACACTAATGTGAAAGAATAATCATCGGTTAACACACATTGTCACACTTTAACCTTCAGCTATTCGATTCTGAACAAGACGAACACGAAACATAACATAATACACATGTGACAACCATGTGCTCCGTATGCAGCTGCCGCATTGAGCATTAGCAGACAAAAACCAATTGAAAGCTTAGCGAAAACGGTAAAAATAATTGATATATTTGTTTCAAGTGTTACATATAGAACTGTTTGTACATACTTAGTCATTTAATTTGATAATAAATTTGTTGAAAATTTGAAAACAAGACCTGAAACATAAACTTTCATGGCTATACCTGGCAATGATGCGACCTGTTCTCCCTCTCACCCTTACCAACCCTTACTGTACCTGCTACTTGTATCGCTCTTAGCCTGAACTTCTGTACACCATGGATCCGTGTGTGTTGTACAGTCGGCTCCAAATGTTTTTTGATGGACGAGAGGGTGTAGGGGAAAGAGACGAAAAATTTTCTGATAAATTGCTTGTGCCTGGGCCGCCCGGCCTAACGATGGGTTCACCAGGTTCATTCACTTTTGTGGGTGTTCCTCTGATGTGTGATCAGCGGGGAGAAAACAAGAAGTTAAAAAACAATTTTATTCATTCCAAACAAAAACTGTTGCTTGCGCACTGGAACTTTTCTCTTGCCCTCCGTGGAAGTTGCCGCCCGTGCCGCCTCGTCGCCCTCTCCCTGGGTGGAGAACACGCTTGGATTGTGCGCTAGGTGACAATTTCTGGAACTTCTAGGCGTCTCTGGGAGCTTTGCTGCCTCCGCTGTCATACAAACCTCCTGTCTCACTTCGCCTCATCCCTTCCCCCTAGGGGGTGGTAGCCCGCAATAGATTCATGTCTGGGTCGAGCTTCCCCCTCCGTAAAATACACACATCCGACAAACAGTGCCAGGTTTCTGGACGGTGGTTGTGATAAATGAAGACGAATTGCAATTTTCTGATATGACATCCCAAATTGAACCAACGCGAATTTCTTCAATAAAATGTTTCTTGTGTTATAAAAGTCGGAACAACGAAAATCAGACCACTCCCACATCACGTGAAAGCATAAATCACCCTGAGAAGAAGCCTACAGCGCTGCCACATTGACCGCACGATCTCAAAGACCATGATGCCTGTTTTTGAGTTCGCACGACTCAGAATCTTGTGTGACTGTTGCCTAACATATTGTGAACTCAGTTTACCCTCAAACCGCGTCATGCGACACAAAATCCTTTACGCCAGTGTGGCCTAATGGGTTCGTTTAACATCAAGGACAGCCGGGTGTTCAACAGATGTCCCTAATTTGGTGATTGTAGAAAGAGGTTCTATAGTGAAAGTGACCAGTCCGCCACTGACAGAGGAAATGAGCTGCTGAGGGAGCAAATGCTCTTGTTGCTGTGGAAACCCATCAGAGAAGCGTGACAGAGTGGCTCGGTTTAGCAGGATTCGAAAGCGTACGTACTTAGTGGATGATGACGCTTGTGCCCCCCGCCGCCCTCCGCCCCCCTCCAAACCCCGCGGCGGTAACACAGACGCGACCTTTATCTGTCGATGGCGTTACCTGCCCCAAGTGTTCTTGGTCCTATCATATCTGCGTCTCCGAGGATTTTAATATGAGCGCGTATAACAGCTTATTGTTCTCCTTTATTTAAAAGAAAAAATCTGTGTTGCACTCACATGACTTTCTCTACTCTTGTACTAACCATTCTTACAAACTCTTATACCTTTCACATGACTTTCTCTACTCTTGTACTAACCATTCTTACAAACTCTTATTCCTCTATCTTCTTCATGTTAAGATAAACATTTGTAGAAATTATCTTATTGCTTATTTCCTTGTAGGTGCAAGGGGAATATTGGAATACAGTAGGCTTTGTGCGATAGTCTAATCTTTTAAAGCTTTCAGATTCCGTTCACGTTGCACACTTAACATATACAAAAATGAACAACGATGTTCCATTTCAGTTTTCCGAAACTCGCACACATAACAACGAATATCTCCGAAATGGTTAACCCTACAAGAAAATTTATTCAGACATAAATTGTGCATTTTAGCAAGATCTACGTTGTTTGTATAGTATGATTTGATCTATCTCTAACGGTTTACCAGTTATATAAAAGTCATCCAGAGTAGATACGACTACAGGGGCTATAGCCAGAAAATTTAAGATATACATTTCATTTGTCATAAAAATATCTCAAACATATGGGATTTTAATCAAAATCGTTAGTCATTTTCAAGAAAATCAAAATTTTCGAAAAATGTTCCATGTAAAGGGTAGATTAGGGTGGGGCTATTTTATTCAAAATCTTCGTGTCGCATCCTTGAAAGACATTCAACTTTAATACCAACTTTGGTTTTTAACGCACTTTTCATTTGTGAGTTATGCTGTCCACAGACTGACTGACACACAGACTGACAGACTTACACACATTTTCCTAAATTTTTTTTTTTTTTTTTTAAATTCAGGCGGTCTCAAAACATATATTTCCAGTGAAATCTCGACATTGAATTTTTGGATGGAATACAATACTTCCCTTACCAGTAGAGAAAGTAAAACTGTAACCGACTTTTCATTTTTGATTTACGCTGCCCACAAGCTGACACACATGCGCGTGCGGACATTTTTCTTAGTTTTTTTTTTTTTTTTTTTTTTATTCAGAGGGCCTCAAAACATATATTTCGTGTGAAATCTTGACATCGAATATTTGGATGGAATACAATACTTCCTCTACTTACTATATGTAGTTGAGGAAGTGAAAATGTTACATTTACTTTATAATTCTATCAGATTAGATACCAACACTTTCATTTAAATATAGATTAGTAAAGTAAAGTAGTAAAGTCTGAGAAAAACCTGCTTATTGTGGAGAATATGTAGTTCAATGGAAGGGCGAATCGTGTTGGCTTTCAGCATTCGAGAGTAATTCTTTAAGATTTACATTATTTCTAGTTATACTAAGCGGCCTTGATAAAACGTTCATTCTTATCCACTTCTAGTAGTTGATGACACGCCTGCATCAAACACGAAGGGGAAAGTCCAACTCGCACTCTCCATAATCAGTTTGATTAGCATTGAATTATACCAATTAATTGTAGCAGTAATGTGATTTCATCTAACCAAACAATTGAGTCTTGTAAAGCTTCCCTTGCGTCACTTGTTCAGGAGTCACTCAAAAAATTGATGTCGTCTATCTGTGTTGTACTCATTTAGTGCATGAAGAAGACTCGGAATAGAAGGCTTCCATTTTTGACCTTGCAAAATTGATGAACACTGATTTTATTGGTACTAGTTTCACAAGAACATTGCTTCTCTGTCTTCTTTGGGAATAGTGCAAAAACCTGCGTGACTGCATCAGTACTCCCGTTATAAGTGGAACTCCTGTTTTTTCTGCACCGAACTTTCAACACATCTTGCACCATTCTATAGACTTCAAACTTTTCTAGGATTCTTGTTAAAATTACCATCTTTATTGACGGTGGTGTCCCAAATTAAGCCCTCTAACGTCGTTGAACTTCAACATTATCCACTACAGTATATACCTATATCAACTTGGGACACTGCATATAACTAAAGTAAGTAAAGTAATAAACCATAAAAAATTTTTGCAACGGAGTAGCTAGCTTTAGAACATAACTACCAGCACATCATTGATGCCTAAGTTTTATAGAACTGTCTTAATCTGAGCTCAAAACAAGAAAAAGTTGGACGACTTTTGAAAAAATGGTGTTAACGAAGCTAAACCTGTCAACTTAGTCTTTCACCAACCTTGTTTACAGTAGTTTGCTACGTGTTTAAGCCCCCTTCCCACTATGAGGCAACTGTAAAACACTGTTCAACTGTTTCCCCAAGCCTGTATCTCTGCTGATTATGTACAATGTTGCCAAATTTCAGCGCTATGTTTCGGCCCCAATGCAGCGTCCCACCCCCAGTAAAGTGAGTTGGATATAATTATTAACGAATTTCAAAAAGTTATTCAGGTAGTGGGTTACACTTTAACTTTGAAGAAAGTATGATATAGTAAAATCCACATGCGAGCACAATTCCCGAAAGCTGTGAGAGGTATCAGATTTGAAAATGAAGGTTTGACTTTGAGATTAGGCAGTTCGCTTCAGCGAAAAAGCTTGATCACACTATTCAGAAAGTCAGACCTTTCTGATGAGAAAAGGAAGCGATTGAGAAAACAGCTGAATCTCGAGGACGATGTAGACAAAAGAAAGCCGATGTGGGATATCCATCTTCCCCTCTCCCCTTAAAACAATACAAAGAAACAGAGAAACCTTAAGAATCGGGCAGGAATTGAGATGAGAAAGGAAAATGTTGGGGTGATGACAAAAGCAGCTGTTACACTGATAGCTCCAGACAATACATCCCCACTTTTTATAGC
This sequence comes from Tenodera sinensis, assembly GCA_030765045.1. Classification (NCBI taxonomy): domain Eukaryota; kingdom Metazoa; phylum Arthropoda; class Insecta; order Mantodea; family Mantidae; genus Tenodera; species Tenodera sinensis. Next base: position 158,327,805 of record CM060966.1, on the reverse strand, counting down.
AACGAATGACAGACAACTTGCCCTCTTTGTAAGCAAATATTGCTTGGCTTGACGTTCGAAAATATTTGCAGCGTTCACTCACAAATCAGGAATCCTGCTTTTATAGACTTTTTTATGATCCCAAAATGCATCGTATTATTTTCAGCAAAGAAACTTTTAAACCATCCGACGTCACGAGTAACTTCTTATAATCTGTGTAACCAAATCCTTCAAATTGCAAATATTAATGCCTATAGATGGTCTGGTAGAGATTATATTGGGTTTACAAGACATTTTAGCTCTTATGTACTTCTAATTTTCTTAGACCATTAAATCTGTTGAGTATGGCGAATGGTATCCACATTTAAGTGCTCTCCTAAACCATAACGTTAGTTGGAAACTCGTTATATCTTTACGAGCTATGGCGTTGAGATCCATTTTAATCATTGTGTAGGTATACCCACCAAGCAATTTCAGTAGCTAATGGCACCTCAAATCCGTTTTGAGATGTATTTTCTGCTTTAAAAATTAGTAAGTTATTTTAATAAAAATGTGCAGAGCTACATTCATAATACTACTCCTTCCACTTCTTACAAAAGTTTATTCCGTGTTAATAAAGATAAACATTTATACATTTCGTTTCACATTTAAGGTTTCGTTGTACGTTACAGTGGATCGTCAGACTTTTAATGAACGTATCATTATGTGACAGCTTTGAAATATATGTTGTTTGCAGGATCACGAGAGAAAAAAAAACGAATAGGGACTTTCCATTTGAAAACAGTATATTGTACTTGAAAATTCTGCTCAACAACAAGAAATTGTGTTTCACTATGTATTTTAACGAGAGCTACATTGTTTGGATAAGATTATGTTTCTCTTACACAAAAAATTAGATTTCGTTAAAGCACAAGATTTAGTCAGACACATTTTCTTGTGAAGTTAACTATTTCCCAGATATTCCTTGCTATTGGTTTGAATTTTAAAATACATTTACTTTTTCACAAGTAGGAAGTAATTCGGGTTTTTTAAACTGTTGACCACACAAAGAGAACGGAATTTAAAGGTCATCACATAGCGACCAGTTCCTAAAAGACTTTTACTAACGCTTAGCTTATTGTAATCCCATATTCTCATTTTAGCCATAAGAAAATAATTAAACAATTTCTGAAAATGTTTACCTCTTAATATGAAGTAAATAGAGAAATAGGCATTTATGAGAATAGTTTGTATAAGAGTGAGTAGAGAAATCACGTGAGTGCAAGACAAAATTTTGACTAGGAATTGTTTCAAATTGAATCGTAAACTGCCTTGCTCATTCGTTAGGTTATGTGTAGCAGAGAGGCGTTGAACTCTCAATGGGACATCTTAAAAACCGATAATACCACAGAAAAACTTCTCTGATACAAAAGGAGCATTTCAGTGGTTTCTACCTACATTAAGTTTTTACGGATCTTCAGGTCTTCGTGAACAACGTGCCCACACGACATTTATTTCTCCAACTCAGTCTCATTTTTCCCGGTAAACCATAAGATCACAAATTCACATGAGCTAACATACCTTAATGGCGACTTTTAATATTGTAAGTGCTTTAGTCCTGAGCTTCCGGAGTACTGGTTTACTAAAAAATACATATATGACTCATTTCCCATGCAACATATTAAACAGATAGATTTAATCAAAATCTGTGTAGTATTTTGTTTGGAGAATGCAAATAACATAAATGATCTGCGTAAAGGATAGTACAGAGAGGGAATTTTCTTAAAAACCTTCATAGACATCCTTGGATACCAATTTTGGTATTGAACAGACTTTTCGCTTGCGAGTTATGCTGTTCACAGACAGACACACGCACACGCGGACGTTTATTTGAAAATCCTTTTTCCAGTAAAATGTAGTTTGCGGGCTTGTAGGTCGTGGTCCAGTCGATGAATAAGCATCTGACGTTTCGCTCGTAACTTCGTTGGTCTTCTTCAGAGAGAGTGACTCCTGGCTGGTTGACAACTAGAGTGGTGCTTGATGGAGCCTAGTTCTGCTGGATCAACGCCGGCCGTGAAAGCCGAGGCTTGTACGACTATATTAAATGCTTTATCCGGCTGTTAAGGTTTTCAAAACGTGTATTTCAGTGAAATCCAAATGTCGAATTATTGAGTGGAATGTTTCTCCTACTTACTGCAAGTACGTAGTAGAGGAAGTAAAACTTGACTAAACTATTCATTTGCATAGTTTTGATAGCAAACTCGCGCAGGCGAAAGCATTTGGAGGAGGAAGTACTGTCCGAGACCTAAGAGAGCCTATGAATGTTGGAAACTATTTTGTATAATTTTCGTTACTGTAAGAGGCAGACAAAAATGTAGATCTCTTTAAAACGGTTTATTTCCAATAACTTCATGAATCATCAGCCTTCTCCGACATATTATCCGTTATTGCCCTAATGTTCTTACATTACTGTCGCTATTCCGTTGTTTCTCGCGATGTTACGGAAAGAGCATAACTTGTGTAAAACATCATGACATTCTATGTCATGGTAGGAGAGGTATTCAGAGTGGTTGGGGAGCAAATGACTAAATGTGTTATTAGAACTTGGGGACAATCACATAGAACGCATTATACTTGTAACAACTGCAGCAGGTGGAACACTGACCCCCAGGGCTATTGCGCATGTTTCTTTCAGTAGTGGGGATCTGTCACGACGTTTTACACAAGCTACACAAACCAGCCTGCCTTTTAAAATTTTGACTATCAGTTCTATTTTCTCTATGCCCCTTAGTCTTATTTCGTAATGAAACTATATGTGCAAAAGTTTATCACGATTGACAAGAAGCAGATGGAAAAATTAGATTTTTAAGAATAGTTTATAGATTTGTACAGTTTTGGTATTGGAGTTTATCGAGATTGTTCTAACAAATGCTACTTATTCTGTTTGTTTGCAGTTACTATGCATCAGCATCATTTCCACCAGGCCCACCTCGCCTCGTACCTCCACTCAAGCGTCCCAGGTTGATGGTACCTCCTGCGAGACCAGTCATCAAGCCCGCCATGCCTCAGAAACCGCAGCCTACCCCAATGAACCAGCTAAAGACATACAGTAAGTATTCAATGTATCAATCAATCGAGATATACACACTTCCACATTCTGGAGGACAGGGAATAATCCTAATTAAAGAAACATTCCCATTCCCTGGCCGGGAATCAAACCCGAGGCTTCCGGGTGAAAGGTCAGCTCCCACCATTTTGCCTTGACGCAGTCTAAAGCATAGATTTGGGACTGATCAGCCTTAGTGCAGGCTGGTGCGGTTAAAATATTATCTTGAATTATTGTCAAACAGCTAGATATTAAGTCCTTAGTGGAAGCTTCATTTAAAGTTACTAATATGTTAAGTTCTTGATAGTTTATTTCTGTAGGATACTTTCTTAGCGTATTCAAATTTGTGATGCGCCCATGTGAACATTCATTCATAGCCCCTTGTACTTATGTTTCTATTTTCAGTCGGGGCTATTCTGTAACTTTCTGGTAAAGCTTGTTACCTTTACTGTTTAAGATCAAGAAACTAAAAATGCTACCGTTTTCAGACAATAGTAGTTGCATTGCCAGCGCAAACAACACCGTCTCGGCTCTTGGTATCGTAAAATAAATTTTCTTCCTCTCAACAAGATGTTACGGTTTTACAGAATACCAAATAGCACCTAGCAAGTGGTTAGCGGATTTAAGAAGTTGAATTTAAACCAGACGTTACAGAATGGGTGTGAATATCATCTTTATGTTTTTTCCCTAAACGAGACATTGTTTGCTGCTCCACGTTGTTTACGTAACTGTTTGTATTCTGTACAAATTCATGAAGAGTGTTGACCAAAATTAGTATTAAGGTCTGCACGGAAAGTTTCAACGACCATGTGCAGGAAAACAAAAGACCACATGCTTGCATATGTGTTTACACTATAATCATAAAATTCATCTAATTTTTTATCCTGAGGCTTGACAGAGTTCCATTATAATGAAAATGGCTGACGTCAATGTGCAGCACCATAACCTGTAAGCAGTTTGTTACTAGTGAGGGTGAAGCAGGGAAGTGATACACACTTTTGGACTGCCATTTCTTAACGAAGATGTTATTGACCATAACTTTACATATATATTTGAAACATTTTGACCAAGCCCTAACGCTTAGCTGTGCTATCATTTTATAACTATAAACAAAAATAATAATAATAAGAAAATGTTTAACCATTCCAACCTACTCGTATATTGCTCAGAATGCCTCTCCAACCTACAAAATTATAAGAAACATCCCAATTCCTCATATAGATTCCTACCTGCTAAAAGTTTGTAACAATTCACAGCGACCTCACAGACGATGCTTTCTTTACCACTTACCAACGGCAGGTAGAAGAGGTTTTGTATTCAATCCGAACGTTCTACATGGATATTTCACAGGTTACACATTCTGAAGTTACGTCTACCACTAAAAAGATTTTAGAAAAAAAATTATCATGAACAGAGAGAGATTTATGCTTAGTTTCATTTTATCATATGTATAACCATCAATATTTATTTCATTATAATAGCATACATTTAGTTTGCGATAGTATAGGCTACATCGTTGTCAGTTACAGTTGTTCAGTATTTGAACACTAGTAAATGGCTGAATGTGTGATACCTTTACACGTTGAACAGGGTGATAGTCTTCTTGTTGTTGCGATATTCCCAAGCTACTCAGCTACGACGCTTGCTTTAAGGCGTCATGTCATTCATAAAACACGATAGGATGGGATGTCTTTGGCAGTCCAACAGTGTAATAGAATACATGACAGTGGCGAAGGAATGGTCGCAGTTGTCCACACAATAAATTATACAGCATGGCCGTTATCGCTTGTACAGGGCACAGGGCTGCATTACGTGACTTGAGAACAGAATTAAGGTAAATGTTCGAAGTATCCACTACACTCTGGCCAATATACAACTCACGTAGTGTCACGTTAGGTTGCACCTGTCGCAGCATGTCTGTCAGCTGCTGACATTGTCTTCTCTCAGGATTATGTTTGGCACGACTACATTTGAATACTCCAACGTTCCAAACGAAGAAGACTATGGTACACGTTAACAGTGAAATAAAAATTCCTTAGATATCACTGATTGTTCCACCTGTAAGTAATGTCTACTTGAAGACTTTAACACCATGCAATGTCCCATTCCTAGGGTTCAAACCTTTATACAGCTATCCCGAAACGAGGCGGTCACAAGTTACCTGCCACATGGGTTGAACGTGACCTGATTGTGCAAGTACAGTGGCAACCAAAACACAACTGGACTCGCTATTTACAGTGCATAGTGTCCCTCGAATGTGTTCCTAGATTAAAATGACTCTAGTACGAAAATCGAAATATTCACGTGCTGCTGAACTTGTACAAGTATTTGGAAGTGAGTATTTTACTACAAATGGTGACAACTAACTGTAAGCTACGCAACAATGTTATCTGCAATATTCTTGCGTCGAATGTACTGAGCCTCTTCTATGTTGTGTCCATTTTATAGACTGACCATTTCCAATTTCTATTGTGCATAACCCGCAAACTTCTGTTCCATGTATGAAGGTTCGCACCCTACTTATTGCAGTTACCAGTGTGAGCATTTTTCACCCTTTAGCTTGAGCGCGGTCTACCACGAGCACACTTAGTGAGACGAGATTTGCGGCCTCCTATAGACTTTTCACAGATGCACACTGTTATAGTAATTTCGGATGTAATACGAACAGAGTACAAACGAAAGAACCAATTTGTCACACTCTATACCTAAGTATCCAAACATGTTCCAGATCATAAATATAGGTTGATAACTAAAATGGGAGCTTTATTGAGAACCGAAGCTCTCCTTAAGGCACAGTAAAAACGCCTAGCGGCAGTTCTCTGTGTGTTTACATATCTTACAACCGTATACGTATACTTCCTGCCTACACAGGGACGGAAGTGGATGAGCCACTTAAGCGCGTCAACCTCAAAAGGAGATTTCCGAACAAAATTGCTAGGGCTACAACGTTCTAGCACGCGGTCTCCTAGGCCCTCCAGTTTGGTACCGCAGGTCCTTAAGGTGTCTTACAATCCTGCCTGGTCATCATCCCCCAGACATATCCAATCTCCCATGGGTATCGGAATTCACTGCCGATCCGAGACCAACCCAATCCGAACAACTCACTTCCAGGAGGGTCTCAGATGTTCAGCCTCATATACTTCTGATCACCTCAGACGTAGCACAAATGCTAGGCGTACACAGCGCCCGCATCACGGCAGGTAAAGGGACAGCAACCCCAATTTTCGGGAGGTTGAGGACTTAGGGAACGTCAGCACTACGGCTATTGTACCTCTATGAGATCGGGTATTACAAATATGTCACATGCTGACAGGCTCAATGCAACGAAAACTATATCTTTTATAGATATGCATTTCAACAAAATCTGATCCACAAACCAGACCGAAGATTCTGATGTCAGGGTAGGAGCTATTTGCTCTAAGGGCATACCATTCGTCTTATTTCGCACATAGGTTTTCACTGTATATATCCTCTGATCCGAAAGATCAAGAAGGAAGCGAAATAAGACAGAATGAGAAACGACAAAACCCACGATATGCACTAAGAATCTATCGGTTTCGTCTAGAGGCCAGGAAAAACCAAGAATGGTTGGTAAATCTGGTATTTGAATGCATGACCTCGCGAATGTAAGATCCAGATGCTAACAACTGACCATATCATAATTTCATTATCTACCTCCATATTATACGTCATTATGTTCTGTGTAACATTCATCTCAGCATTTCCGATGTAATACGTTGGATAACACTTTCTTCATGATATGCTTTTATGTTGAACGATAAGCAGTGCAGTATACTGTAGTGTATTTTCTTTCTCTCCAAAAGTCATACTCCTGCAGCTTTCGCTTAAACCTGTATGTTTTGTGAAAAGGTGTGCTCGAGGTAATGTGATAGAGGCAAGCGTAAATATTAGTGAAATTCAGATACAATGTTATTCTGAGGTGGACTGCTTCCCTTCAACAGCTCCTTGTAACGGGAGAACAAAAGAACTTACTACGCGGTGTTTTGCCTGTCCGCATCCTCGACGCTTGTTCCCGTCTGCCGCTATCATAGAAATGCGCGGATGAAACACAAAATTGTTAAAACTATGTACCGTTAAGGGTTTGACATACCAACTTTATGAAAGGAGATGCACCTCTTTAGGAAACTATCACTCGCCGTAGTTCACGTTGAAAAATGCTGCCCATTTCCTGGCGGATATTTTGTTTTAATTATTATTCCAGATTGTGTGGGTTTGTCTTGTAAATGTTATGTTTTATGTTACCCCAGGGATAGAAATCGCAGGGAGGTGAGTCGGGGGACCGAGGGGGCCACAAATTTCTACTAATATTCCTATCCTGAAACACACTTTCAATTGTTCTCATCGAAAGAGTGGCCGTATGAGCTGCTTGCAGTCTTACTGAAAAAGACAAAATCACGCTCTCTGTCTGTTAATTCTCTAAAAAATGGGTAAAATTGTATTCACGTTTTACGGGCGTCAACTGTTGACAAAAAAAAAATCCCTATACGTTGGAAGTACCTCTTCATGACAAAACATTAGGTTTATGGTGCGCCATTAGTGGAGGAAGGTTTCTCAGAGCTCCAATAAACGACGGTAGCCAGTTTCAGCACCTCCTTTCATAAAGTTGGTAAGTAAAGCCTTTAAAGATAGTTTTATAAATGTACGGTTTCATGTGCGCCTTTCAAAGATAGCGGCAGACGGCAGCGAGCGCCGAGGATGCGGACAGGTAAAACACACTGCAGCCGGTTCATAAGTTATTCGTTTTCCCCTATAACTGCAATGGGGTAAGAGACACTCTCGGATTGTAAACAGAACATACTACGGTTTTAGAACACAGCCAGCCTGAAATTATCCGTCTCTCTTCCATCGGTATCCAAGTTTCGTTGCCTGCTCAAAGTCTTACTCGCACATTTAAGGTCTATAGTGGTACTTCGGTAGAGTTAGTGTCAGGTTTATTACAAAGAACATTATACGGATAGTTTTAATCTTTTGAACAAAACAAATACCGCTACCATTCGATTATCAGCAGATTTCACAGAGAGTGACGATGCTGTATTGTTTCGGGGAGGGAAATCCGAATGACCGAGAGACATTATAGCGGTAATAAAAATAGTGCATAAATCACGTGCCATTGATGCGGGTAGACGGAGAAACAAAACACTTAAATTGCTATTGGGTAGGGCGGTCAACAGCGCGGTTTGTAAAATATTCAGGCGCCCATTCTTTCAGGGGGAGTTCCTGCCGGACAAATATATAGCCGTGGTGTGCAGGTGGACCAGAGCGCCATATTTCTTCTCGTTATATATCGATTATAAAGGAATTCAGCTCCTGCTTCAGATTGCGGTGGCTACCGTGTTGACGTGTAGAAATGAAATGTTGCCTGAGGCTGGAATTGGAAATCGAGAGGCATTAAAACGTTGCTTCATGTTTGTTTGGGAAGATTACCACTCGGTTTCAGTCGGATTAAACCTCGCTCTTTCCACGTGATAGATGGGCAAGATTAAGACCTTTTCACGTGAAGCCGCTAGTTCGATTCACTTTACACAGCTCTCAAATAAATTGCTACTTATTTTTCACCGCTTTACAATCTTTCCTGTCGAGATGCCTCATGAATATATTATATCTACTCCCCAGCCGCGCACTGAGCGATATTTAAATATGCTGTCTTCCTTTGCTTTTTTTCTTTTTTCCCTTTTTTTCCTGCCTCAGTTGTCATTGCATTTTATTGGGTTTTTGTACATTAAATCTCACACACATTCACACTCTCATTCACGCCTCCAGATTCTGGGAAAAATAGGGAGTTATCTTGCTAGAACAAAGCATTCTCATTTCGGCAAGGAATCGAACCCAGGACCCATCGCACGGCAAACAGGTGCTCTACTTACTGATGTAGAAACTGTCCATGTGCTGTCTTATAGATGTGACATACAGGGTGTTAAAGTGCTGATATTTTGATTGGTAATTAAGTATAATGTAATGAGCAATATTACAAAAATATTTGCTTCGTTTGTGAACTTAATTGGTAAGAGAAGTTGTTTTCAGGTGGGTTAGTGCCTCTAAATAGGTTTGGCATGGTGATAACGATTTGCGTACTGGAACCGAGCTGCTAGCTCTCTGCAAGGCAAATGACCTCACAATACTTAGGCCAGTAAGTCACGCATTGAAGTGTGAAGCAAAACGGATAGTCCATATGACAGGTGTTGTTCATTTCGCGGCGCAGTTACGACCATGCAAAAAACACGAAAAGAAAAGAAAACCAACTAACATACTGAATTGAATACATACTAAGATACCAGTTATCCAAATATCTCCACTTATATCTGCACTATTCTCACAAAAGCTTACTTTTTGACACCGGAGCTGTTGACGGTAAGAATTATAATTTTATAAAGAGATAATACGGAAAGAGATAAACGATTGCGATTGTTACTGTATGTTAAAATTAATGCATAAAGTGAAAAAATATAAGTTAAGATAGCTAGGCAATGTAAAACTTAGTCACAAGGTCACTGCGAGTTTCATGTTAAGGAAAGGAATTTAGTATAAGGCCCTATAGAGAATGCACTTAGCTCACCCGGAATTCAATGTTAAACAGTCGGGCTGTTACCAAAGCACGTAGAGGAAATCTGAAAATTAGAATGGTAATGAAATTATTAAGATTGAGCAATGCCACTGTATTTTAAATACGAAATATCAGCTTTAAGATTTGGCATCATTATGTGGGAATATTGGTAAGGGTTGCCATATAGGCGGGACTGAAGTTAATAAAAGGGCGTGCATTTCTAAAATTCGTAACATGCTACAATCTTAGAAAAGCGTTTACTGTGATCGGCAGCTGTAGCGCTTAAAGTCCGCGCTTAGGTACAGGTACACATTTTGCAACCAGCGGGAAGGAATCTGAAGATTAACAGTTTTTTAAACTCATGCATTGCGTGTAAGTACCCTTGGTCCGGGATGGTGCTGTAGCTTACAGTTTACATATTTATACCTTCTCTTTGCTCTCATTCTATTAAAAAAAAACTCTTAGCTTTAAGTAGAATTGAAGCTTGTGAATATGAAGATTTCGCACTCCCAGGCCAACAACTTAACAATTTAGGAAAAGGCATATAGTCTCCGACCACCGAGAGAAGTAATATTCTTAATAAAATTGTTAATATAAAGTAGCGCTTCTAACGTTAGCAGCTATCTCCTTTTATACAATTATTTACTGTTCTCTGATAAAGAACTTAGTTGCAAAAAAAAGTACATAGGAAATTAAGCAAAACTTTCATACATAAGGGTTATTAGAGGGTTTTGGTATCCAAAAGCACACTACAAATTTCAAGGACTTGTAGAGGGGACTGAGAAGATAATACTTTGACTGGGAACCCATGTCCAGAACCGTAAGATTTCCGTGCTACAACCATTTGAACACAAGTTTCTTGGTAGGTACATATAAGACAGGGTAATCATGGTGGGTAATGGATCAGTATACAAACCATCCTCTGAAAAGGACAAAAACAGTTTAAGTTTAACTATTAACAACAGTGTTTGTGAAAAATAATTGTTTGCTTTTTGTTTGGTTATTAATTAGTTGGATTGTAAAACATGTGTACAGGATCACACCTAACAAATTGCATGCTGAAGTAGTCGCGTTAAAAATATGTCTTCAAACGTCCGGACATGGGTTCCAAGTTAAAATATCTACTTAGTCCCTTCTACAAGTCCTAGAAGTTTGTAAGGAGAATTTTAGAGCATCATGTATAACATGTAAACAGGCTTTCATTCTCATACTTTAAGGGGTACAGCAATTATTTGCCTCCGTAGGTTTCAAAATTCTTTTGTTATTTTACAATGTTTGAATTATAATTAGGTGTTTTATAGTTCCATACCCATCATAAGGAAGAGGAACCGTCAATGGTGAGAGAATTATCAAAATCGTTTGACTATTTTTGGGATTACCTTACGCAAATACACACATAGGGTATGGAATATACATTGAAGGGGTACCTACACCTCGCGTGCGGCGACCTACGGGGGTATTACGACTACCACTCTACAGAAGGCCAAAGGCCGCAGGTAGACGGCCAACAAACGGGCATAAGTCCCTCTCTGTTCCAGACTTAAAGATCCCTCCCATGGTGGAGCTTCCCAGAGAGGGCGATGAACCAACCGTTCAACCAAGCAACCCTTTAGTGCCCACCCCACCTGTTCGGCATCGTCTCACGCCATGAAACTTACAGGGACACCAAAACATGAGAAGGAAAGAGAATGAAACAGAAATGATAGAATGGAAATCGTGGTAGATGATAAACCACTTTATTATTTGCCTACCGATCAGGGAAACCATGAGAAATCCGCCAGTGTGCGATCAATGGAAATCGAACCTGGGACCTTCAGAATCGAGTTTTACATGAGAATATCGATCAGTAACATAACTACATACAAGTTACAAGTTCGGTTACTTTAAATGTCACTTTATTTCCTCTAAAACTGAATCACAATTCACAACTCGTCATCTTGAAGTCCACAGCTGTTCTGTTGTATCGTAACCTCGACACTAACACTTTTCAACTATACACACTCAAATATAACGTACATGATTAACTAACCCACTCGGTCTCTGCGGACTGGCTTGTATACTCTCTCTCGATTACCGGCGACTTTTATGGAAATGTAAAGTTCTCAGTTTCTCTTGTAAACAAGTCCTTGCAGGCCTAAGGCTTCTAGAATAGTGTAGAACGACGTTTGTTCATTACCACCAATTGTGTGTTACGTAGTGGTGTGAGGTAGCTGATATGCGATTTTCCTTCGTGGTCGACCGCAGCGACATAATTTTCTCACTTGATAATATTAGTATAAACATATGCATATGTAAGTATACATATACACAGGCATTATTCGCATTTGTTCCCAAAAAGTATTGGCTACGGCGGGAAACATCAAATCCTATGGAAACATAGTCGTAAAGTTGTTAATAAGGTCAAGAGCTTATTATGCTATTTGATTTGTTAGATGCCTCATCGTCACCACTTGTCTAAAACAGGAGCCTTGACGCTCAACGTGTGGCATTATAACTCGGCACATGTGCGAGCACTTGATTTGCTATTGAGGGTGGAGAAGGTTCCCTGGTGAATTTATTCTTCCTGGAGTAGCAGCAGCCGCCTGGACACTCGCGCATGAAGTTGGGTTTAGTTAGATTTCATGCAGATGTGGGCGGTCCCCTTTCAGTAAACCCCATTTCCCATTTCATATTCATGAATCAGAAGGGCTAGGCACCCTTGCCTTGAGGCTGGGAGCAAAGGTATACAATACATCCTCTCCGTGGCGAATAAACTCTGCCACCATCGTAAAACGCTTTAATTTACTTACTGAACGTTTTGAAATTGCGCTTCCAAGTTGATCGATGCATAAAAACTCGCCAATTACATCTGCATGGCATGTTTCATTAAAATGTTGAGACTGAAGATTCTTTCGCTGGGGTGTTCCTCAAGAGTTTCCCAAATTTTTAATCGCCTAACTTTATCATTTCATAAAGGCATTGACAATAGCAGGATTGGTACTTCAAACGGAAACCTGGTTTTACCTTCCTGTTGATTTCTCTTGTTTAATTTTATATGTTCTACAAACTGTTGTTACAAAATCTTATTTCGTCAAGAAAATCTTCAGTAATACCATGATTATTTACTTTCTCTTCTACGTACTTAAGGAAAGCAGAAGAAATGTACTCCACTCAAAAATTTGTAGCGAAATATATGTTTTGAGACTCCCTGAATCCAAATACAAATCTGATGTGTTGCAGTCACATGACTTTCTTCACTGTAGTTCTAACTTCTTACAGACTCTTATTCCTCTATCTTCTCCATGTTAGTCAAGATAAACATTTGCAGAAATTGTTCTCTTGCTAATTTTCTTGTAGGTGCTAGGGGAATATGGGAATACAGTAGGTTTTGTGCTATAGTCAAATGTTTGAGATTCTGTTGTCTTTGCACACTTAACATAAAAAAATGAACAACGATGATCCATTTCACGAAAGTTCTAAGTTTTCCGAAACTCACACACATAACAAGGAATATCTCCGAAATGGTTCACCTTACTTGAAAATGTATTGAGACATAAATTGTGTATTTTAGCAAGATCTACATTTTTTGTATAGTATGATTTGGTCTATCTCTAACGGTTTACCAGTTATGCAAAAGTCGTGCAGAGTAAATACTACTACAGGGGCTATAGCCAGAAAATTCAAGATATACATTTCATTTGTCATAAAAATATCTCAAACATATGACATTTTAATCAAAATCGTTAGAGCCATTTTCAAGAAAATCAAAATTTTCGAAAAATTTTCCATGTAAAGGGTAGTTTAGGGTGGGGCTATTTTCTTCAAAATCATTTAAAGCTGGTCGCTATATGAAGACTTTGAAATTCCGTTCTCCTTGCACGGTCACGAGATAGAAAAGTGGATAGCGACCTTCCATTTGAGGAAAGTTTAAGTACTGTAAAACTCACACAAATAAATTTCTCCGAAATGGTTTACTCTACAAAACACGCGTTTGGACATAAGTTGTGATATAGTAAGATTTTGTATATGTCTTATGATTTACCAGTTATGCAAAAGTCGTCAAGAGTAAACAGACCATGTTGGCTATAGCCAGATAATTCAAAATATACATTTCATTTGGCATAAAAATTATTTAATCATATGGAATTTTAGTCAAAATCTTTAGAGCTTTGAGAAAACCAAAATTTTCCATGTAAAGGGTGGAGGAATTTCCTTCAGTCTTTGTGTCGTATCCTTGAAAGATATTAAGTCAACCGACTTTTCGTTTTTGAGTTACGCTGTTCACACACAGACACACACACACACACACACACACACACACACACACACACACACGCGCGCGCGCGCGCGCGCGCGCGCACGGTCCTGTTTCTAAAAATGCTTTTGCTGGATTCAGGGGAGCTCAAAACATATATTTACGATGATATCTAGACACCGAATTTTTGGGTGGAATATATTTCCTCTGCTTACTATACGTATTGTAGTAGAGAAGATCAAAATAAATATCTTAAGAACGGCTTGACCTGGCTTGATGAATTGTTGTTTTATGTCCTGTGTATATGCTAAAAACGACAAAGCAATCAGAATAAAACTGGTCTTTTTGTTTATTTTCTCAGATGCATTGTCTTAATATGCTTACCAAGCCCACGACTTGCACAGCTCACTATTATTCGTGTTCTCATAAGTCCATATTTATCTGCAGCCTTATCTGAGATAACTGCAGAGGCACAAACTCCTTTCTTTTCCGTGGGTAGGTACCAAGGACTTGCCATTATCACAGCACTCATCAAATGATTTATTCCCTTCTAATGGCATAATTCTCGAACTTAGTTTCTCTTATCAGATGGGAACAAAGCTGTGCTTGGCGCAAAAAGCGCGGGGAACATCTGCTGAACGAACGGAGGCAGGTTTACCATTGTTTCGAAGCTCGGGTGCTTGAACCTGTTTCTGACATGAATAGAAACGACATGTCAGAAGGGGGGGGGGGGGGGGGGGTCTCTAAGAAAGTGGTCGCTTTCTGGCACTGCCATTTTAATTAGCTTAAGCCTTTGCGCCGGGTATAATTTCCTTCTCTCTTAATAGCTGTTGCGTGACATCTTGGTGTGAATATGCAGAGTATCGAAGCTGAGAAAATGAGTCATAAAATTCAATGTTTATAACTACCCTTGGGGTGAGAGACCTCTGTAGTAGCTAGGGGACTTTTGTTTTGAAATTCTTCAGTAACATAGCTCACTGGGTCCTAATTAACACGTAGGCATTCCCAGAATCTTAATTGTGTAATATGCTGAAGTAGTGAGGAACACAGCTGAGCCAAGGGGTGCACACCCTCTCAACTTCTTCATAGTTTCTATGTCTCATTCCCCCTCTCTCCCTACTTATATAGGTTTATTTTTCCTAAACTGAAAATTGTCGGAAATTTTTAAAAATATGGATTTTAGAATTTTTGAACGATAGTAAACTTTGGTTTTTGTAGATTAATATACCGAAGTTATTTTCAACTAGCTGCGCTTCAAACACTTGTCCCATTAAGCATTTAAGGTTATCTAACCATCAGTATTCCACAGTTTCAGATCAATTCAGCTCAAGTTTTAATACAGCAATTAAGGATTTAGCATATAATTTGTAGACCAAATTTCATACATATTTCTAAACCTGTTCTATACGCTCATGAGCGCCAGTCCGTTGGTCTGGGTCTTACACTGTGGTCAGTTGAAGGCAACGACCCAGTATCTGTAAATACAGTGCTGCGGTTTTGTTCCACAATTGATTTTATGAAGCAAGTGTAAGGTTATTTATTTCAGAGATTTTAGCCTTTTAGATTACCATATTTTTGGGATTTTTAACGTTTTAGCGTTTTTTACTTTGTAGCAATTTTAAGTTTCAGTGTTTAGCATTTTAAATGGAACGTTTTAATAGCTGTTTAGCTGCTTTTATCTATTTTAATTTTAGATTTTTAGTTTTTAATGGGTGATGTTTTAACACTTGACCGTGCTAATTTTACTTTTGGACTCGCTACCCTAATGACCAAGTTGTCGACGGGCCCTTAAACCCAACACACTCACTCACTCACTCTAAACCTGTTCTAAGATATTCTTTTTAAAATGTTGAAAAATCGCTCCACGCGGTGCCGCTATTTTTTGGGAAAAAATTAAATTTATATTTGAACTCTTTTTTAACAGTAGATAGATATTAAAGATGTAGTAAAGATGACAATTTGGAGGAGACTGGGCGGGACGGTTCAGGTGGTAATGGGTTCGTTTATAAGTATCGGCCGGACTTTCAGCGTGCATGGTGGGGAATTTGTCTCTGTAAATCCTCGACCTCCGGATAGTCCCGGAGCCCCCAGGGGGTATATGTAGGAATGAGGGGAGCCGGTTGGACTACAAATCTGTAGTTCTTAGGACCCTGCCCTCTGCTGTCATTTCTCCTCCGTCCAGCCACCCATAGCATTCTTTTACTTTACAGTCATCCAAAGGATGTCCCGTTAGAGGCACAGGGCACAAAAGATTGTGATGGTTTACATACTGTCACCCTTGCGAACCTTGCCATAGTGTCATATTTAGGGATGGAATAAAGGTTTGAATATAAGAATTCAACGTTCACTTACAATTTACAAAATATGAATATTATTATATAATATCGTCAGAAGTAAACATGTTAACATTTAATCTCGTTATTTTTATTCTGTTATGAAAAAAGATAAATGCAAAATATCATTGATTTATATCGTGCAGAACAATTTCAAAATACGAATGTACTGAGGAATGAAGTTCCCAGAAAAGAGAGTTTAAAAATAACAACGCTAAAATAACAGGTTTCTGACTCTATAATGCTTAAAAAACATTCGCTGTATATAAAAATCCTCCATCTTTTTCTAGTCATCTGCAATTAATTTGGTATTTAAAGACTCCAGAGGTCTTTCATGAATGATTTGTTACCCTTTATACCGTCAAAACTTCTCGATTTTATACAATTTAATAGGAAGCTAGACTTATAGGCAGACATTTAAATAGCGAAATGCCATTTGGTAAGTCGTACAGCTATAAATTATATAACTAAAACTCAACTAACCGTTAGCGCATCAGCTCTGGCGGGCCAATGTTTACCGCCCGGCTGCTGCGTGCCCCACCTCTGTCCACTATAGGCGTCATGAATGGGGTGCAGTACTGGAAGGTGGGACGTCGTCTGCGCTCCGAGCCCTCCCTGCCGGCTATGCGGCCCTCGGCACCAGGTATAAAAGCTACACAGAACTATAGTAGGAGATCTGGAACATTAAATAGCACAAAAATGCACATTTATGAATTTTGGTAAAATGTAAATACGACAAACATAAAAGCTCTGTTTCCCATAATGCTTTTACCAACCTTTGTGAAAGCTCAAACCGGTGCTTGCGTGGCAAATTTCAGTCCATCTCTTAGATGTTTGCACCAGAGATTCTTAATATCATAGTAGAAACTTTTGGAGGAATTTTTCAAACAAAGTTTATTATAAATAACAAATTCTACTCGCTAAAAAAGACATAAGTAATTTATAGCTGCTTCTCCAGCGATACTTGTAGCATTTAAACTCATTTTACAACGTTTTAATACTTGTATTTATAGAATGTAAAATTGAAGTTTAATTATATGACATTTTAAAAACATTTTTGGTAGTTCAGCTAAAAGTACAAAAATGTTTTCTTAAAAGCTGCTTTATTCGTCTAAAATTTGAAAATTACTCACTAATAATGGTAGTGGTATTTGTTTGAAAAATGAAGTTATTTTCTTAAGAAACAGAATGTGATATTTACACAGTTTTTTGGGCCCAAATGACCCAGTTGTCGACGGACCCTTAAACCCCACACTACACTCCACTCCACTCCACACACTGCTTTTGTTTACTTCCTCAAGGCAAGACGGTACTTAGTAAAAAAAATTGGTGAAAGTCAAATACAGCATCTTTATTTAGAAGAACAAGGAATAATAGTACCTATACTTCGTAAACATGCTGAACAGCGTGGAAGTTTCTTATTGAGTTATCAAAAGAACTTCAAGCCTGATACAGAGGCTTATGAGCAAAATTAAGTCATCATTCACGCCCAGTACAGAATGGGGTACTGAGAAGTACCAGTTACCCGCTAAGGTATTTGATTCCTCTTGCTGACATTATAGAATATTCAAAATGGCTTCAGGTGTGAAGTAGGGCATTAATATGGTGTTTTGTTTTCTTGAAGTGCCTTTCTTTTGAAGCGAATGTAAAAGCTGTTACGTAGATGTTCCAGATGACCTTTAACCTAGGGTTACTTACCTATACTACTTCTGCACTATTTGATATTTGTTATTGTTTCATCTTCACTGGTTCGTTATCTCTAGCGAAGTTAACTCAATATTTGAGCGCTTCTGGTAGTTTTAGAGGCTATCATTAAGTTTTGCTTTCGTCTTTGATGGCAGATTGGTTTTCATAAAGATTTCGTATTTCATACATAAAGGTGCTTTTTTAGCATTTCAAGTCCTGCTCCGTGGTTTTGGGATAGCACGCCGGCCTCTGGCTGCCAGGTCGTAGGTTTAAACCTGACGGAGGGTAGTGGTAAAAATCCTTAGCGTGGTTTCCTTCGGAAGGAAAGTAAAGCCGGCAGTCCCTTGTGAATTTATGACAACTAAAAGAACCCCAAGCCTGCTAAAAGGCCTCTGAGCAAACATATCACAAGCTGTACTACTTGCAGCCTGTCCACCAGCTCATGCCCCCCGTCAGGGATGCAATGGGTCAGTAAATCAGTAAATAATTCTAGATATACAGCGATATCTGAAGCTGGACTCGTGCTTAGAGACTCGTGCCAGTGACCTAATTTTTAATTTCTTACCTTCAGTAAGTAGAGGAAGTATTGCATTTCGCGCAAAAGTTCTGCTATATGGTATATGGTTGAAATTCCGCTCTCTTTGCTCAGCCAAGAGATAAAAAGCGAATAGCGACCGTCCATTTGAGAAAAATATAAGTATCGTAAAACACACAAAAATGGTTTATCTCCAAATTGTTTCACTCCATAAAAACACGTGCATTTTGACATAACATGTGTGTTTTAACGATATCTGGATTTTTTTGTATAGTAAGACTTCGACTATCTCTTTCGGTTTACCAGTTATGCAAAAGTCATCAAGGGTAAACAGAACTACATGGGCTATAGCCAGAAAATTCAAAATATGCATTTCATTTGTCACAAAAATATCTTGAACATATTGCATTTTATTTCAAATCCTTAGTCATTTTTCAAAAAATAAAAAGTTTCTTTAAATTTTCCATGTAAAGGGTAGTTTAGGGTGGAGGAATTTTCCTTATTCTTCGTGTCGCATCCTTGAAATATATTAAACTTTAATATTAACTTTGGTTTTTAACTTTTCATTTTTGAATTATGCTGTCCACAGACTGACACACACACACGCGCACACACACACACACACACACACACACACACACACACAGAGAGAGAGAGAGAGAGAGAGAGAGAGAGAAAGAGACACGGGCCTTATTCAGCAAACGCTCTTTTAGATTCAGGGAATCCCAAAACATATATTTCCGGAGAAATATTGGTATCGTATTTTTGGGTGGAATGCAGTAGTTCCGTACTTGCTGTAGTTAAAAATTAGTTGATAAAACAATTGTTTTTTAATTATATATTAAAATTACTTTAGTTATATATCACCAATGATACAACTAAATTTTGAGCACTCGAAGCAACTACGTTTCATGTATCAGTGAAGTATTCAGTGTGTTGCCAAATAGCTGTTACCAGATCGATTATTATCTGGTTTCTAACGAAATACAAACACGACACTGGCACAGAATTTTAATTGAGTTCATGTTTATTATGTGGCACTGCGAGAAACATCGATAAGGAGAGGTCAGTACCTGGAGGAATCGACCAACTCTCTTGCGTGACAACTGCAGTTCTTAACAGTCTCTGCATTGGAAATTAGAAAAAGCACAGAACGAAATGTTAATATTGCGGATAAATTTTGCATGGGATTAAAGTTTGGGTTAAAAATTGTGGGTTGAAAGTGAAGGACCTTGCAAATTTCAGATAAGTCGATTACTATCACATCTTCAGGTAAACACAATTGAGTTTACAGCTTAAGTTATATAAAGCAACCACCTTAATGGTTCTAAAACGAGATGTGCCTACTACATACTGTTTTATTTTGAGGGTGTGACTATGACAATTTGCGGAGGGGGACTTAGCACCTTGACTGAAAGGCGATCTTTTGTGTCTATGTCCCTGACGGCCTCTCGGGAGGATAGATTCTAAGAGCGGCCAGAACGCTGCCACAGAGGCAGAGCAGAGGGAAGGGATCCTGCATTTTCCCAGTTAGAAGCAACCCGGTGGAGGCTGGCTCAGTTTGGTTCCTCAACCACCCCTCGGGTTCGTACTCCCAAGGGACGCACGGAAATCGGAAGCCGGCTCACCCCCGCCCCCTCGACTCACCTCCAAGAGATTGGACGAGATTTCCAAAGCAATCCTTTTCCTTGCTGTACTCCCGCCGCGACGATCGCCGACGCTTCCAACCCTGAACAAAATCTAACGGGATGAAGGGTGAAATGAAATTATTAACTTATCGAAATGGAGGTCAGGGATTTCGGAGGATATGGAAATCTTTCCCAGGATTCTCCTGGGGACCCGGGGAAACCTCCGAAAAACCAATGGGTCAGGAAGGTTGGCCGCGGGAATAAACCCGTGACCTCCCAAGGACGTTACACTACCGCCTGCGGTGCTGTATGTAGTAAAAGCGGGCGTTAAACATTATAAACAACATGACATTACCGTCTGAGCCATCTCGCTGGGTGTACAAAATGTTAGCGATATAGACAAATCTATACTCCTCTCGAAATAAGAAGCACACTTGAGGTAAACAAAGAGTAGACAATAGACCCTATATTTCATTATGGTATCATTTTAAAAATGCACTAATGAATGCGTTTAATGATTTAATTGTAATGCACTGCACTTGTCACTGTTATTTGGAAATAGAAAATTATAAAATAACCAGTTTACAGAAATCGAGCAGTTACTGTATATCAACTGCTTATGCTGTACATGTATTGCGCGGAGTTATACCAAAGTGTGTTTCTTAGAGCGGATCTAGTATAAATGATTTGTTAAATGATAACTAATATGTATCCACTTTGGTGTGTTAGTTGTTTTTTTCTCTTCGTCTAACATTTTTCCCAAGAACCAATCGAACTGTTTATCACCTGATGTTTTTTAAATTGTCGCAAGTGCGCCGCGAAAGAACAACGCATGTGAGACAGACTATCCATTTTGTTTCATACCTCAGTGTACGATGTGCTGGTCTATGTAATGTGGTCTTGCGGAAAGCATTCGAACTCAGTTCCGATACAGCATTCGTTACCTCATTGCAACATTCGTTCCAGTCACTCTGCGTCATGTTTTCTGTCAAATCTACTGGAAGGTACTAACCAACTTAAAAACATACCGCTCTTAATAAGTAAAGTTATAAGCCAATATTGGTGTGATATTGTTCATTACTTTGTCCTCAATTACCAGTAATGATATCTTGTTCTAACTTCTGGTATTGTCCACATAATGGATAGTTAACAAATAATATAATTTATATGTGCTTACTTTATTGAGTGAAATAGTACAGATGAAATATATAGGGACGCTACCACACGATTTCGTTAATACTCCAGAGACACTAATGAGGAAAGGAGAAGAACAAAGCTAACAAAGCAAGACAGATATCAACTGAGATAGCTCTGCGGTAACGTAGGAGATTCGCATTCTGGTGGTACCGGGCCGATTTCTGAGGGACACTACTTTGACCTTGGTCTTTTTTTTTTTTTTTTTGGTGGGGGGGTCCCTTGGTTGGTAGATGAATACTGCAGTGATTTGTCACCTACTACGATTTCCTTTCCATAACTTCTCTCTCATTCCGTTTTCTCTTAATCTTTCAGATTGCCTCTAGGTTGCTCAGCAACCCTAAGTGGTACCGGACAGAAGCTTGCTCAAAGGTATCAGTACTCTTCGTGGATACTAGAGGGCTGCTGGGTCGACGAATTGTTCATCAGTATCGTTTTCTCTCTGTGTCTCTCTCTCCCTCTCTCTCTAGACAGTTCCAGAGGTGGGGAGAGCTTTCTAGCCAGGAACTGTTAGGGACTTCCACGCGTCTCTGTGACCTGTAATCTCCGATTCCTTAACTCATCCGTCACTCTTGGGTATGTGGGTGGTAGCCACAATGGATCTATGTCTCTTGTTTGTACGAGTATAGAAGTGTATACTGTGATGTTAGCTGGTTGATCTTCAAATTCTAATTATGCATTATTAGGAGGTTCACGTCCAGTGGCTCAAACAAACTGCGACGTAAGGGAAGTGACACGTTGAGTCAGTTTTCCCCATCTATGATTTATTGTCATAGTAACCCCTAGCGCAACAGCCCATGAAGGACCAAGGCTTGCCGCCCAGCCGTTGCGTCCCCCACCTCTGCCCACTACAGGCGTCATTGGTGAGGAGCAGTACTGGAGGGTGGATGTGGTCAGCGTCCCGAGCCCTCCCAGCCAGCCCTTGTTGACCTGATATTGTCATATTAAGGTTATGCAATGCTGTCTATTGATTACTCGTGGTTATCATGACGGTTCTCGTTAAAAAAAAAAAAAAAAAAAAAAAAAAAAAAAAAAAAAAAAAAAAAAAAAAGTTGTGTGTATTTATTTTTTTAAGTTTCGCTCGAACGGAATCCCAAGTGGATTACAGCTTAAAATTTTACACAATGTGTTATTTTTTTCTAATCAGTGGTACAAGAGTACAACGTATCAAAACGTGGACAAAACCCTTTCATTAATCAAAGTTTCATTCATGTAACAACCTAAAGCTGGGTTTCAACTTTCTAAATGTTTACCAAATAGGTTTTAATTTATAAATAACGTGCAGATACGTGCACACGATGTTGTATCATGCCTACTTGTTTACCCCATCCCTTGGGGAGTTAAGAGACAGAAGGCATCTGTTATGGTGTCACTGTTCCTAATTGTTTTGAACAACTCCGTTTGTCTATAGCAGATTCCTCTATCTCTGTGTTGCAGGTAACCCAGATATACTGATCTGTGGAAACTGCAGGGAGATGTTCACGGAACTACAAGAACTTCTTGATCACAAGAAAACTTACTGCAAGCTTCGCTTCACTTGCAAATGTCATACATTAAATGGAATGAAAAGTAAGTCAACTGATTTTGTAGCTGATTGTTGCAGATAGCTGATGGCTTTCTACTCTTTTCTAGTAAATAAACAACCGTTTTGGATGTTATATTACCTTTACATGAAAAATAATCAAAATATAAAAACTATTCCCTATAGTTGGCTTGAAATTTTCAACTGATTAGGGCTCAAAATAATTAAGAAATAAAATAATAAAGCTAAAACAAAAGTAAGTATTCCGCAGGTGTAACGTTGGTTTCATACTAAGGTTATTCACAGATATCAACTCTAAATAATTAGAATCAGATTTTAGTTTAGTAAATGGTATGCCTACTGGCTCCTTATTGTTAGCTGGACAGCAAAATTAATCATCCTTTCAAATAGGTGAACGCACTCATTCATGTTTTTTACTTTCTCTACTACGTATACTAAGTAGAGAAAGTACTGTATTCTACCGTGAAGCAAACGTTCCTCTCTGTCGAAGACGTCGCCTTTAAGACCTATAAGATCTCGGTTTGGTGTCCGGACTAGCTCTAGCAAGAGGTCCTAATCTGCAGGGTATGCGTGAGTTGTGGTAGGAATGGAACCAAAAGAAGAATTAACATTTAACTTTATTTGCAAATTTCCAGATTTGTAGAGAACTGCCGACGATATTTAAATAGAATGCAACTTTGTAACTTCAACTACAACGTTATAACACTTTAACTTTGTCACCCTTTAGTAACCGCCGAATTATGTATACGCGCTAGCTTACGTACAACTACCAAATTCCACGTGCGTTCTCTCGGCTCGATTCAAGACGAGTGTGTGTTGCGTTGCATTTGTTTTGCGTGGGTGACACGAAGGAAGCAATTTCCATTGGCCAACTTTAGAGCACGTCATGGTAAGATATGAATCAGCCCGCGGAATCGTTAGAGCTTTGTACATACAACAATTGTAACCTTATCACTCATTTAAATCTGCCTAGGCTTCCATTCTTGAGACTAATCTGTTCAGCTTTATTACGTCTTTCCCTTAACTATCGATTAGAATCTCCTTTTGTTCATTTCTATTATCGATTATATATATTGACATAATTTCGGTTTCAACCCAAAAATTCGATGGTGAAATTTCACCGGAAATACATGTTTAGAGGCCCTCTGAATCCAACAAAAAAAAGTATTTTTAGGAGAAGGTCCTTGTGTGTCTGTTAGTTTCTCAGTCTGCCAGCCTGTGGACAGCATAACTCAAAAACTAAAAGTCGGTTAAAAACCAAAGTTGGTATTTAAGTTTAATGTCTTTCAAGGGTGCGACATGAAGATTCTGAAGAAAATTCCTCCACCCAAAACTACCCTCTACAGGCAAAATGTTTTGAAAATTCTTATTTTCTCGAAAATGGCTCTGACGATTTTGATTCAAATGAGTCATTCCATGTTAAATCGCACAAAATTTGACCTTCACATCTCCAATTTCATTGATATTAATTTTTTGCGTTCTGTGACTGACAAAATGATGCACCTTTTCTTTTATTAGTCTGTAAATTATTTTGGTAAGTAATCCCAAAATTTAATATCTTATATTTATCAAAATAATTAATTTACAGACTAATAAAGAAATAAGTAACTCAGGAATGGTAACTCACTGGTTAGAGCGGCCGGACGGAGACCGGAAGCTCCGTGGTTCAAATCCCGGCTGTGGCTTTGCATTCTTCAGTCTCATTCTACTCTTTCTAACCATATGCAGGTACCGTACTCCAACCGAGATTCGAACTCGGGACCCACCACAGAGAGGGGCCGGAAATATCTTGTTACGTCCTCGGAAGATACTGAACTTAAATACAAACTTTGGTATTTATCCGAATTTTTGTTTAGGTGTTATGCTATTCTCAAAACACGTAATTTTGATGAAATCTGTATCCAATTTGAGGTAAAATATTGTTTCAGTACTTTTTATAGGTTGGTGCTAGAGAAAAAATCTGATGTGCCGCACTCACATGAGTTTCTCTACTCTTGTGCTAACCATTCTTACAAACTCTTATTCCTATATCTTCTCCGTGTTAGTTGAGATAAACATTTTTACAAATTATCTTATTGCTTATTTCCTTGTAGGTGCAAGGGGAATATTAGAATACAGTAGGCTTTGTGCGATACTCAAATGTTTGAGATTCTGTTGTCTTTGCACACTTAACATAAAAAAATGAACAACGATGATCCATTTCACGAAAGTTCTAAGTTTTCCGAAACTCACACACATAACAAGGAATATCTCCGAAATGGTTCACCCTACATGAAAATTTATTGAGACATAAATTGTGTATTTAGCAAGATCTGCATTTTGTGTATAGTATGATTTGGTCTATCTCTAACGGTTTACCAGTTATGCAAAAGTCGTCCAGAGTAAATACTACTACAGGGGCTATAGCCAGAAAATTCAAGATATACATTTCATTTGTTATCAAAATATCTCAAACATATGACATTTTAATCAAAATCGTTAGAGCCATTTTCAAGAAAATCAAAATTTTCGAAAAATTTTCCATGTAAAGGGTAGTTTAGGGTGGGGCTATTTTCTTCAAAATCTTCGTGTCGCATCCTTGAAAGACATTAAACTTAAATACCAACTTGGGTTTTTTAACCGACTTTTCGTTTTTGAGTTTTGCTGTGCACAGGCTGACAGACACACACTCACACACACACTCACACACACACACACACACACACACACACACACACACACACACACGCACGCGCGCGCCTGCGCGGACCTTTTTCTTAAAATGCGTCTTTTTTTAATTCAGGGGGCCTCAAAACGTGTATTTCCGGTGAAATCTCGACATCGAATTTTTGGGTGGAATACAATACTTCCCCTACGTACCAGTAGAGAAAGTAATAAAAATTGATGAAATCGCAGCACATTCAGGAATACTATGTGAGGTGTTTGTGGGTAGAAAGGTGATATCCTTGTCACCGTGCTATATCCAATTAAGGGGGATCAGTTGCAGTGTAGCAAGGCTTGTTCGATCATAGCATAATCAGCAATGCTGCTATTCACAGACAGATGAGTAACACGCTGGTTTATGGGCCCAATCTCAAGTTGGTTGTGGCACCGCCGAATTTGCATCTGATTGCTGTGACACGATCATAACGGTCCGACCTAATGTCTTATTAGCGTAAACATGAATCCAAGATATGACATCTGCTCCCTTAGGAAATCACTCCGGTGTAAAAGTAGGTACCAGTGTTCGAGATTAATCAAATCGATCTAGCGTTCATCTACATGCCGTACCAAATATTGGTGCTTAAGATGTGGAACAGAAACAAGCAAAGCTGTAATCTTTCATCGCTTTCTCCGGAGTTGACTCTAAATGAAGCTCTAAATTAATAAAATACAGATTTATTTTAGAC
Source organism: Tenodera sinensis (assembly GCA_030765045.1). NCBI lineage: Eukaryota > Metazoa > Arthropoda > Insecta > Mantodea > Mantidae > Tenodera > Tenodera sinensis. The sequence goes on along the minus strand of CM060966.1, from coordinate 158,301,637 downwards.
TTTACTGTTATCTTTTACTTTTAAGCTTATGAAAAACATTTTCTGGTGCTTCTTAATCTCGGGTTTTAGTAACGCAATTTTTTTTTCATTCATCACTAGGGCTGAGATTTTTATAACGAAGCATATGCCATGTTTAACTGTTTATTTACTGTTGTAGCTGTCTATTTGTTCCTTAAATATAGAAAATTCTGTTACTGTGACATCACGCTCGCCACACAACAAAGGACAGAGTACCTCGCGCGACTGCTGTTTGTACGCGACTATCAACAATCGCAGCGGCAGAAACAAAAGGGGTATCGAGATCGTTCTCGAGACTTCAATCTTCGTCATTTTCGGTGTGTGTATGGAACTTGAGAAAGGTCCGTGTGATGTCATCCCCACCATATAAGGAGGACATGGAACTGAGTTTTAGAGTTGAATTATGGATATGAGTCGGTCAGTGAGTGTGAGATAGCTATGCGTGTGCGTGTCGTTGTGTCGCTATGTCTAAAGAAGATTCAAGGACCTCGCTAGTGTTTGTAACGACTTAATTAGGGTATGGGAGTCAGAAAGTGAAGAAAGACACCGAAAGCACCCAGTAAGGTTATGGGAAGTAAAATTGTGTATTGTGATAGCCATAAAGATTGTCGATTGTGTTAACGACGAGAAAAAACTGTGTATTTCTGGTAAAATTTTAGAAGATAATAAAGTGATATAAAACTAACCGGACTGGACTTTTTCCATTTGTCATATTATGAAAAAATTAATGAAACAATAGTACTTTTAAAAGTAAGGTTTTTGTATATATGCCAATTTATTTCTTAGAGAGCAAGTAGGGAGAAGCTTTTAGAAGCACATTGTGTTGCTAGCTGTCTATACAAAATATATACACGATATTTTCATTGTACACTGCAGCTAAGACTAAAAAGCTGAAGTAAACACAAGTACGCCAAAAAAATCCTAGCATACATTAAGCTCTAGCGATCATTTTAATAAAATAAAATCCATGCTACAGTATCAAATTACATAGTTTAACTTGCATTTCATGTGTATTTTAGTCTTAAATAAATAGTTCATTTCATAAACTGAGTTAAGGCAATCCTGTGAAAACAGTAACTTCTGTAATTTGCATATAATAAATATGAAAGTGTTAAGTCAGAATGTTGTTCTACATACCAAAGTTCATCCACCTGGAACAAACCCTTCTTGAGAAATTCGGGCTTCAGTGACCCGTTTTTGAAATATTTTATACTTTTCAGAATTACACCTTGTGGTGAACTTCACATATATTCAAACAAAAGCTTGGTATTTAATTTAATAATAACATCTGAAATAGTAACATTTTCTTTTCTGCCAGGTTATGCATAGGCTGTTTGTGAAATTTTTGTTCGTATCCCATAGCTATTTTTTCATTGTAGAGGAAATACTGTATTCCACCCAAAAATTCGATGTCTAGATTTCACCGGAAATAAACGTTTTGAGGCCCATGAATACAAACAGAACATTTTTAGAAAAAAAAGGCCCTGTGTGTGTGTGTGTGGGGGGGGGGGCAGCATAACTCAAAAAACAAAAAGTCGCTAAAGAACCAAACCTGGCATTTAAGTTTAGCATCTTTTAAGGATGCGACACGAAGAGTTTTTAGAAAATTCCTCTACCCTAAACTACCCTTTACATGGGAAATTTTGATTCTCTCGAAAATGGCTCTAACGATTTCGATTAAAATGCCATGTGTCTAAGATATTCTTATGACAAATGAAATGTATATCTTGAATTTTCTGGCTATAGTCTATATAGTCCTGTTTACTCTGGATGACTTCTTTGTAGCTGGGAAACCGAAAGAGATAGGCCAAATCTTACTGTACAAAAATGTAGACCTTGCTAAAAGGCACAATTTATGTCCAAATAATTTTTGTAGAATGAACCATTTCGGGGATATTCCTTGTTTTTTGTGTGACGTTTGGAATACATAAACTTTCGTCAAATGGCACACCGTTATTCACTTTTTATATGTTAGCCGTGCAAAGAGAACGCAATTTGAAAGATTTAAAAGATTTGACTAACGCTCAAAGCCTACTTTAATCCCACAGTCCCGTTGCAACTACAAGGAAATAAGCTGTAAGCTAATTTCTGCAAATGTTTATCTCAACTAACACGAAGAAGATAGAGGGGGCCTTGTAAGTGTCTCTGCATAAATTCCATTCACATGTTTAAATTTAGTTGTGACACTGCATTAAATACATTACAATTTTAAGATTTTATGCCCAAATTTTACAAGTAGGTACGCTGATAATTTATTTTATAACTGAAATTTTACATAATTTATAGTGCTGTATGTCGTATTTTAAACACCTATTTTTGTAAATTTTGTGCCATAATAGAATATATTTTATTGCATATTATAGTGATATTTATGTAACGAAGTTCTAGCTCAAATTATTATCCTTTTAACGGTAAAACTGAGAATTAATGTGTGTGTGTATATATATAGTCTACTCCTAGTAGATTGTGAATTTAAAAGGTATTTCGCAATATCGGAAAAATTGGAACCGAGTGAAATGGCTTGAGTGTAGCTCTATGTCACGGGTTCAAATCCCTTGTAGCGGATATTGTGACTGGATTCCTCAGTCAACGTTAAATACCACATTGGATATTGAATACCACGATCCGGTACAACAAACGAATAAAACAAACAAAACAGGTGTGTGAAGGAACTACTACATCTGCTGTGCAATCACAGAGCAGCAGTTATACAGAAGTTCATTTTTCGGTTAAATGAATAGCAACAAATTTGATACCACAGCAAAGACAAACTGTGTAACTATCTGAATAATGTGCATCGATGAACCTACTGCAGGCTAAAAAAAAGTCGGATTGTTACACATACAAATGACTTTCTCCACTCAGTTTTACTTTCTCTACTACGTATAGTAAGTAGAGGAAGTATTGTGTTCCACCCAAAAATTCTATGTCGAGATTTCACCGGAAATATATGTTTTGAGGTCCCTGAATCCAAAAAAGCTGTTTTAGAAAAAGGCGCCTGTGAGCGGCATAAATCAAAATCCAAAGTCGGTTAAAAGCCAAAGTTGGTATTTAAGTTTAATATGTTTCAAAGATGCGACGCAAAGATTTTGAAGAAAATTTCTCCACCTTAAACTACCCTTTGCACGGAAAATTTTTAGAAAATTATGATTTTCTTCAAAATGGCTCTAACGGTTTTGATTAAAATGCCAGATGGTTAAGATGTTTTTATGGCAAATGAAATGTACATCCTTGAATTTTCTGGCTATAGCCCATGTCCTATAGTTCTATATACGTAGATCTTGCTAAAGCACAATTTATGTTCAAATAATTTGTTTCTTAAGTTTTTCTGTGTAGTTAACCGTTTCGGAGATATTTCTAGTTGTTTATGTGACTTTTGGAAAATAAACTTTCGTTCAAATTATGTTAGCCGGGCAAAGAGAGCGGAATTTCAAAACTACTCTTTACAAGGAGATTTTCCCGTATTTTTTATTTCTTCAAAAAAGGTTCTATTCACTTTGATTAAAATAGCACATGTTAAAGATATTTTTGACAAACAAAACTTGTATCTTGAACCTTCTGCAATAGCCTATGTAATTCTCTTATTTTGTATACTTTTGTATAACTGATAAATCGAGATAGACTTAAGCTTCTATGCAGAAGTGTAGATGTCGTCAAAACAATTTTTTACAAATAAATTAGTTGTAGCCGTAACCACTTAAGATTTATTATTAGTTTGAACGTATGTTTAAATACATTGCGTTTCGTTTGTTTACCGTTAAGTGCTGCAAAGAGGAATTTCAAAGCTAGCATATAGCGACCCGCTATCCCCTCAGCTTCATTCAGCTTCCACGACATTTGTGAAGAAACTATTTCTGCAATCGTTTATCTCAATGGCTATGAATTAGAATGTAAAATAAGCATTTTTAAGGATGGTTAGTGACAGAGTAGTAGAGAATGTCATATGTAACACTTAAGACTTGGATTTTATTTTTCAAATTTGTCAAAAGTACACTATGAAGCTGTAATGACCAATACGCTGGTGTAATGTGTGTTGCAGAAGATTCAGGAGAGGACCTTGCTTCGTCGGCGATGCTGTTATGTGTGCTATGTAAGGACTCGTTCCAAAGTGCCTGGGACCTCATGGTACACGTGCAGGCTGCACACATGATGAACATCTACGAGCTTGGAATGCCAAAGTCAGAGGCTGCGAACAACAACAACAGCAGCAGCAACAGCAACAACAAGACCGAGCAGGCTTCACCTGCCGCTTCACCTTGCCCCTGCCCAATCCACGAGAAGGAAGTGGTAAGTACAAAGTAGTGTTCACATTGGGTAACATTCAACCACTATCAATCACAGTCTGTGCTTCAAGTTTTCGTTGAAAACTCAACGTCTTCTGTCCTTTCCTCTTAATTTCTACATATAAAGCAATTATCTTACCATTGGCGATTAATTGTTAACCCCGCTCATGTACTCCACAGGCCAAAGTTGCAAAAGCAGATTGTCTCCATTGCGATATGTTAGAAGTTAGGTAGATAGACGGCCTCCAATAACTGCAGCATGGCGCTGCAAGTAGGCCATAGCAGACCCTTCTTAATTCCAACCGACCCCGGAAGGAACTGAAATTGAGTTATTTTTATGGGCCCCTAACTTCCATGCTTCTCAGCGTCCTATCCTATATTGCTTGTGAAAAACTGCTTAATTTTGCTCAGAGGCCCCTTGATCAGGCTTGAGATTCTTTGACGTGGGTACTACAACACGGGAACATCACTAAGAATTTTACATCCGAAAGGAATTCATCGTCTTCCACCGGGTTTGAACCCGCGGTTCCGAGTGCTAAAGCACATCACATCGCTTTTCGCATATAAATAAAGAACTGAATATTTCAATTATTTATTTTAATTATTTCTGGAAATCTTGCACACATATATATTAACAAAAACATTTCCCGGTATGTAACATTACATTGTACCACGTGGTCCAGCTCACCTGGAATCAGGGTACGTAGATAACCCTTCGTGCGTTAAAAGAGTTGCAGAACGCACCGGGGTAAATACAATCGTAGAGATGGCAATGGCGTGACGAGCTTCCTTCTGTCTCTAAGGGAAGACGAGAGATGGAAGGCAGTTCCCAGGTTGAACTATTGTGTGGTCTGTGATAATAGAGTAATGATTTGATGTGGAAATTTCACCGAAAATATATGTTTTGAGGCCATATGAATCCAAAAAAGGCGCTTTTAAAAAGGGTCAGTGTGTGTCTGTCAGCCTGTGGACATCATAACTCTAAAACGAAAAGTCGCTAAAAACCAAAGTCGGTATTTAAGTTTATTGTCTTTCAAGGATGCGACACGAAGTTTTTGAAGAAAATTCCTCCACCATAAACTACCCTTGACATGGAAAATTTTTCGAAAATTTTTATTTTCTCGAAAATGGTTCTAACGATTTCGTTTAAAATGCCATATGTTTAAGATATTTTTATGACAAATGAAATGTATATTTTGAATTTTCTGGCCATAGCCCATATAGTCCTGTTTACTCTGGATGACTTGAATAACTCGTAAACCGTAAGAGATAGACCAAATTTTACCAAAAAATGTAGATCTCGCTAAAACACACACTCCATGCCCAAATTTTTTTTTTTTTTTTTTGAGCGGGGGGGGGGGCAGAATGAACCATTTCGGAGATATTCCTTGTTATTTGTGTCAGTTTTGGGAAACTTAAACTCAAACCTGCAAAGAGAGCAGAATTTGAAAGCTTTAAACTATTTGACTCGCTCAAAGCCTACTGTATTCTCATAATCCCCTTGCACGTAGAAGGAAATAAGCAATAAGATAATTTCTGCAAAATTGTCAGTAACATGAAGATAGAGAAATAAGAGATTGAAGCCGAAATTGTGAACGCCATAATTATGGACAGAATATTGCATCACACGGCGGAATTAATTAATTAGAAAATGTTAAAATCGTTACATATATAAAATTACAGGATCTGGGAGATTAGTTGTGACTAAAATTGTCAGAAGGCACGAAAAGGTACAGACAAGTCATTAGTGGTAAACTCCAGGTAGTCAGCCTGATACACAGTAATACCGGTTTTCCTGGAAATCGCTCAGCGCCGGTGTGAGCCGAAAAACAAGGGATGGTCGATTCTTCGAAACCCTGTTAATAATTAGGAAATGAAAGGTACAGAGAGCGCCATAACGCACAGGGACTTGCCTGGGAGAACCCGGAGAGAAAGGGTCGTTGAGAGTTGTCCTCCAGAACCCTGCGGGTCACTACATTCGTCGCCCATATCTTCAGTTACGGGACTTGTATTCCGGATCCTCAAGTGTGAGGACACATTATAGTTAATATTAACGATTTTCTATCTTGGTAAAGACACGGTAACGACTCAACTAATTTAATAACGATCGGCAAATCTCACGCTTTCTTATTTTGGTGAGAATAAAAGTGTTTCAACGAAGTTCTGGTTTTATTCGCAAACACCCACGCATACCCTGAGATTAAAGTCGCATGCCAGAGCCGGGGAAGAAGACATCAGAAAGCAGCAGTCGGCGTAGGAAAGCATAGGAGCGACGATTCGACATCATATGGCGCACAACGTGGAGACGATTCGACATCAAGATTGTAAGAATGGTTAGTTCAAGAGTAGAGAAAGTCATGTGAGTGCAACGTACAAGATTTTTGAGTTATCCTATGCACACACGCTGATTCTGTTTTCCAAAAACAATGTGTTCAGGAGGCTTAAAAACGTCTTTCCTATGAAACCTTGACATTCAATTTTTGAGTAGAGTACAAACAATATTTTAATAAAATAGGTCACATTTAAATAGCGTCTGACGGTAATATCAGTTTTTCATTTTGTGTGACAAGTTGAATCACAAGTTCAACGAATTCTTATCTTGCGATTGCCAGGCTAAATATATTAACGAGACTGAAATATTTTATCTAGACCTAGAGTAATCTCACTATGTCGAGGTTGAGCACTTTAGGAATAACATCTCAACTTGGTCTGGAGATAACAATTCAAGTGGACAGAATTGTTTGGAACTTTCTGTTTTGGAGATATTTGATCGGATGCAGATAAGAACCTGTTCCAATGTCCATGCATTGATTATCATTTATCAGCTGCTGGTAACACGAGAGAAATTTTAAATCCACATGCGTTTAAATTAAGTTCCAAAATTATACATGCAATAATTGATATGGATTATGGTCAAACATTTGGTTATTTCTAGGAATCCTTGTAGTGTACGGATATCCGTAAATAAAAAACTAAACCGAGAAGCAGGGGGGAAAAGCACAGGTTTACACTCTTGACTTGCCTCAATAGCCGTTTTCATTTTAATGAACGTTACCAAAGAAAGACACTAAGGATTTTGCATAATCGGAAACCATTTTAAGATATTCTGCGAAAACGAGCAAGAGAACCTAATTAATGTAAACCATGTACTAATTACCGCTTCCCGTCTTTCTCATGTCTGTTTATTTTAATTGCATTACTTTGGTTTTCGCTTTTATTGTTTTCCTTTTCTCGTGCAAGTTCACATTTCTTTTACGCTTCCTTGGGTTTTAAATTGTAACTGGAATAGCCTCCGGTTGCACGGCAACTTTGTCCTGTGACCCGTTTATATCGAAATATCTTTCAATGAGGAGCAGAAGATAAAAAGAAAATCACTGTCAATATATTCTCAGCGATGTTTTTATTTAGGAACCAATTTACTGCTGTATTAATGCTACATAAAATACCTAGTCCTCATAATGAGTTAGTTTTATAAATGTTATTCTAGCATCTCGTCTTGTTTTACCTTTCTTGTTTATTTATTTTTATTAGAGCACATAAATAATTAAATAATTAGAGGTAAATCAAGTAGCTGAAGATATAAACATACATTTAAATAGCTACATCATTTAGACGGGATGGATAATATAGTATCATTAAAATTTATGACAACCCATTTATGGACACATTCCATTGCATGAGAGAATCGAAAGTCGCCGGGGAAATGGTGCAGGCAGAGGCGTACTAAAATGCATCTCAAACAGGCAACACATCCTTTATTGTATAAACTAAGGCTTTCACGCCCGGTGTCCTGGCTATTGTTGGGTTTATCTCATTCGTGCTTTTAGGCCGTGGTCTAGAAGTTGTTGAATATCCGACGTTTCGCCAAGTACTGCGCTCGGCATCTTGAACAAAGAGATAAACCTAACTAATAGTCACATTATTTTTCATTAAATAAAATGGGTCCTATTATTTTTCTAGCACTTATCACAGCATACTCCAATTTTCAGGTCAGAATGAGATGCTTCACACAATAACACAAGTCCAATATTCACTGTCTTCGCGTTAATTAGTTGAGCTAATTTGTTTACGATTTTCGAGGCGATCGTTCTAAACTGCCATCGATTTCATCTAGTTTATTTGATGTTAAAACTGAACGTTTATTGCCTAACACCAAATGCAAAACTTCAGTTTTCGTAATGACCGCAAATGCTAAAACTTCACGTAAAATGTGTGACTTTGAGATCCCTGAGAAATGCAATAAAAGAAAAAAGTCCAAACATGCAGAAATTTCTATTTATATCCAGTATACTCCCTATAGGTAATGCAAGGTTTTCGTGTATACGTTCTTGTTCAATCTATTGGCTTGATACACAGATGTGTAGTTTAGTTTGTGAACAGCTTATGAACTCCTCTTCATTGCAATTAAATTTTATATAACTGGAAACCACTGGAGGTAGACGTTTGAAGCAGAAGTGTTTTTGGAGTCATACATACAGTTTATGAAAAATAACTTCTTGCATTTTTTGCTATTTACCTAAGAAGACGAAGTACATCTTCCAAGTATGCAACATTTTCAACAAAACTCTGCATCCCTAAGCTACCCTTTTACATAGAAGTTGTTTTGCTATTTTTGTTTTCCTCAAAAATGCCCAACCATTTTAATTAATATACCACATGTTTACCATATTTTCCTGATTAATTAAATCTATATAATGAACTTTCTACTAATAGTTGTGAATCCCTTTTTTATACTGAACCATAAGAGATAGACAAGGCTAATACACAAAAATCGTTGAATTCTTTTGTGACATAAATTATTTCTGAGATGTTCGTGGTTTTTGGTTATGAAAAAAATTGGAAACTTCAAAGAAATATATATTAAAATGTTCACTACCGCTTTAGCCTAGTGCTTCCTCTTTGCCCTGCAATGAAATGTGTAATTAAATGGTTTCTGTAAATGTTTATGTCGGTTAATATGAATAAGATTTGATAGGAATATGTAGAACAGATCTAAAACATAATGATAATGGGTAGAGAAGGTCGTGTGAATGTAACACATCAGCTTTTGTTGTTTCATTTGTATGCTTCCTTTAACTTAAAAATACTTGAGTTATTAGTCATTCGATGACCTTAGGTGGTTAATTTTCAATTTATTAATTTTAGTTATGAAACACCTCACATTCACTCCACATTCCTATCTTCAGACTCTTTGGAAGAGAGGAAATGATTCTAAATAAGAAACATTCCTCCTCCGCAGCCAGGAACCGAACCCGGTACCTCTGGTGTAAAGAGAGATCTGAACGTTGACCATTCAACTACAGTGGTAGTGTACTTTATCTTGTTTGTTCTCCAGAGCTGAGCCTAAATGATCGCCACTAGTAAATTACGGGAGCTCATGGCAAACAAAAGTTCCTTGTAACAGTTGACATTCAGTTATGAATTTCCGTTTAACCATGGATAAATAAATGTGCCTCTGTGCGTTATTGCCAAAGACGTTTTTATGATTAAAACAAGGTGGATAGGAAAATAGCAGATAAATAGATAAGGTGTTACACACAAACACTTAGCATATGTCTATTGATCCTACATACATATTTAGGATACAATTTAAATATAAGGAAAAGAAGGAAAAGGAACTAAGAAAGATTGCCTCTGATTACCTGAACAAAGTTGATCTAGCTTCGAGCACTTTAGCCAAGAAATTGCCATGTTGGGCCAGTTTGTCTGGTCAGCCAGTAGCCTGGAACAAGCCAATGTTCCTCTTGCTGGGACATAAAGCTTTTCTGTAAATGTATTTTGTCTGGTTCCCACTGTGCACATTCTGTAATAATATGTACCCAGTTTTCATTTCCACCACAAAATGGATAATATCCCCTTCTTAAGAAAAATAGGGATGACAGAAGTACACGTGAATGTAGTGCATCAGATTTTGTTGCTGGTAATATGTTGGCACAGGTAACTGTGATCTTGTCTGATTTTCCGGAACAAACCTTTCGGGCAAGATCGGAGGAGAGGCAGCTTCGGCTGACAAATCGTTGCGGAATTTAACAACGTAATCACAGCGGATGACTTTTAAGAATGAGGATTTTATCTCGGCACTTGATGCATCGTTGAGTCCAGTGTAAGTTGGACCACACCCAATATTGTTGCCTCGACTGTTGGTCGTCCATCATGGATTATCGACAGATAGGGCTGCTCGTACAGGAAGGATGGGAATAAAGGGTGTTGCCCTCAGGAAAAGAGCCCTATCTCCGCTGGGCGTGGCGCAATATCCTCCACCAAGAAACAAAATGACACTTAACTTCCCAGTCAAATTTGAGAGAAATTGATCACTCATGGAAGCGGTAATAAGATGTCTGATGACTGCCTTTGCGGACGAGTGGTCAGTGTTCTAGCTTCCCAAACCAAAGATTCCGGTTTCGATTCCCGACAGGGGAAGGGAATTTTCCGTTAACCATTTAGTCATTTTCTGTCACCATCAATTGTTTCTCCCGGGTATGACCAAGAGGTTGAAGGCCACTACACAAATACATACAAAATTCAACAATAACACAACTGGTAAAACAGTAACTGGAAGGGGTAAAAGCCGTATAATAGTTAAATTAGCTCCCAGCTGCTATGGTGTGATGATAGCGTGTCTATTTAACAGATCCCGTTTTTTGAACCTCTGTTAGGGTGTTACATGGATAAGGTTTTTTGTCCCGAGTTTTTCCCTTTATCCAGAAAACTGAGCTTTATGGACCCTTGACTCATTTGAACATCATTTCACCCATTTCATTCATTCGTTGCCTGATATGGTCTACCTGGTTAAAGCACGTTGAAAACCAAAAGAAAAATAAATATAATTCTGTGGGGTAGTTTGAGGTGGGAAGGTTTTGTTGAAAATCTTCTCGACGCATCCTTGGGACGTACTGGACTAAACATTAAATTTGGGATTCAGCCTATTTTATTCACCTTTTAGTTATGCTATCCATACATACATCGATTTTGGACGAAATCTCAATATGGATTTATCGACTTTTAGGTGAAATAGAATATAGATTATACGGAAAAGAACTCCGGAGTGTTGAAATTAAATGTTTTAATATTTAACGTACTCAAAAAGTAAGGATAATGTTTTATACACGGTTTAAAAGATAATAATGTCAAATGTTGTTCCTCGTTTATTGAGCTTTTTACTGTTTACCGTATTTAAGTATGCATCACGTTTTAATTTTATTAAAGTATTAAGCGTAAAGGCTTCTTAACTTAAAGGAGTTCTTTTATGGATAGAGGAGGCAAATGGTAATGAATTCTACGTTTAAGTCTATAACCGAATTGCAGAGAAAGGCCAGCATAATTCTGAAGCCAAATTCTAGACACAATACCTGTGTGTGTGTGTGTGTGTGTGTGTGTGTGTGTGTGTGTGTGTGTGTGTGTGTGTGTGTGTGTGCGCGCGCGCGCGCGCGCGCGTGTCAATCAGGTTTACTGAAGTATAAAATGATATTCTCAGAGTTACAACCCCTCCCCCATTTATATGTCGTATTTAATATCTTGTCTTTGGCTTTGTCTCTGGAGCAATTATTGCTCATGAAAATGGTTTGTGATAATCATTGGATACCTTGGTTTGTCACAAAAAACTCTCACCGGTCCATACATACACACAGATACACACAAATACATTCATACATCCAGATTCTAGAAATTATTGGAATTAATCCTGGCTAAAGAAGAATTCCCATCCTCAACTGGGCATCGAAGCCGGAGCCAATGGATTTGAAGGTTACCATTCTAACCACTGAACCACAGGAGTAGTCGTTACAATCTGGTTAATGTAATTATTACCGAAACATCAATCTAGCGGGGAATGATATTAGTACTTTTCGTACTGCAACATTAGGTAAGAAATAGAAGATCAGGATTTATGGGTATTCGAGCATCCTAAGGCGCTCTCAGAAAAGCCATTACTCCAAGTTATGATACACTTATAGCATCTTAAAAGAGTTTTGCCTCTAATGCGCGTTTCACTGCCAAACTTCCTGATTTTGAGTAATGGTTGTTAAGGGTGGCAAAAGCCTCCTTTTACGATAAAATGTTTCAGAATACCTTCTTTATTAACACAAGCAAGAGCTGCTTTACGATTTTCCAAGAAGACGTTACATACAAGTTATGTTATTGTGTTAACATTTTCTGCCACTAAGTTGAGAAACACATTATAGTGAGCAATTTGTGGTAAAGACGACCAAAATAAGTTTGGTCTTTAATTAGTTTTAGCAAAAACAACTAACGCTGCAGAAGGTCTAGCAAAAACAAGGTTTAAACGTAGTACTTGTATCTACAAGAAAACAGAATACTGGAAGATAAAAATAGAACAATGTGACTTTACACAGAAGTGAAAATCAATAAAGACGGTAATGTATAGAATAAGAGAACATGTCAATAAGCGTCTAAGGCGCTTTTGTGATGTAATACAGCTTTCTTCATTTAAAACCTAACGGGCGTACGGCATTTCGCCTGTGCGCGATTGGATGTGCCACTGCCAGCTTTGCTCCTACATAAACTCCGCGCATAAACAATGTATAACTCTTACCTTATACCTTTGGTGTGTAAAAGTATCGAGCCGTGTTCGCACAACGTATATTCAAGCGTTCTCTGCTGAAGTGCCTCCTTCCAGATCTACAATTCACGAGATTGTGAAGAAATTTGAAACCACTGGTTCTGTGGCACACAAAAAACGAAAGTGTAAACATACAGTTTAACAAAGGATAGGTTAGCTGAAATATGCGCATGTTTTGAACGTTCACCAACCAAATCTATCCCAAAAATTAGCACAACAGATGGGAATTTCAGAGTCTTCTGCACATAGAGCAACTAAATTCTTGAAACTAAAACAATATAAGTGTACAAGTGTCCATGTCTTAAAACAAGGTGACCCAGTATCACAAATGCATTATTGTGCATGGTTTCTTTCATCAGTGAAATACGGTTTAATTGACCCACAGCTTCTTTTCTTATTCCGATGAGGCGTGGTTCCATGTAAATGGTCGTATCAACACTCATAACAGTCAGTATTGGGCCTCTGAAAATCCACATCGCGTTCAAGAAATCCCTCATTATGAGCGGGAGTTGGAGTTTGGTGTACTTTTCCTCAACACAGAACTTGCTAGTTCTGACAAAATTACAATCTGTGCTTTGATTTTAACATAAGAAATCTACTGCGATTGGTCCGTCTTCCTATCATTTTTTATGAAATTATTAATCCTGCCAGGCAATAACTATGGTATTAGGAGTAGCACTACAATATTTATTGTCTTGTATATAGCTTTGTTTAAATGTTTAATACTCCAAGCTTGTTTTCATAAATACTAAAATAATATAACGGTTACTAACAGACATAATGAGCCAGCCTGAGGTATCTCATAAAGCAAAGCACGGAAGCACCCACCGCTGATGTTGGCTGATGCTTCTGCTAGTGACAGATGAAGGCACGTTCAGAGGAAAGAGAATTGCACCCTGGAGCTAATCGCCTTGTACTTGGGAGAATGTGTTCCCACTTGTACGCGTCTCTACCGGATATCTCTTGACGAACCCTTAACACAACACGAGCGTCTGCAGAACGTGGCTGAGTGGAAGACGACAGCACTTGTGTCCGGGGCAAAAATACCTCTGCTAGCTTTAATTGTGGCTCGTTTCTCAAAAGACCTTTCCAGAATTAATTGCACGGCACAAGAGCGAGACATGATGACGTGTTTCTGAACTTGACTGCCAGTTTCGACTCCCGGCAGCAGAAGCTACCAGATCCAGGTTGAAGCAGTGAGGGAAATTATACTGCACAATGAAGAATATGCTGAGAACTCATCTCAGCGTTACCTTGTTCTCTGTACAGTCCACACAAGCACATCCATAGAATTTGGAAACTTCATTGGATAAAATAAATATAACACCACTTAAAGGACTTATTCCAGTTCCAAGCAAAAATTATATGATATCCTCAACGTTAAAAACAAATTAAACTAACATATTCGGATTTATTTGTTGAAGTTGATACAAATGACAAAATATTAGAGTTGACTAAAACAATTTGAATAATTGTCTTCAAACCAGCTTTAGTATCTACAAAAGCGCATTCGACTGAGGTATACAAAACCTTAGCAACACCTGTCCTATGCTGTGGAAATGAGGTTTGGATCCTAAAGCAGAATAGCCGCTACTGACATGAACTTCAAGGACTGCTGGCTATATAACGGGATCTAAAGACCAATGAGTTTGTTCTACAAGAACTGAAGATGCAACACTCTTGGAATATATACAACAATACCGGACAACTGAAGATAACACCTTTATGGGACGGACCTAGAACTCACTCCCAAAGCTGTAATTCAGTACATTTCTGGGAAAAATAGATCACTCGGCCGTCCCAGGAAGAGATTGGAGAGAAAATTTATTGATGAGACAATAACAGGCCCAATGACATAACACTTAGATGGATGATGAAGAAAGATCCAACTTCTTGAAAAGTAAAAATGATAAAGATAATGATAAAATGTGTTTATGTTGCTGCATTTACTTGTCCCTCTATAGCTACACCCACGTTTATTTTTGTATTCCTTCTATAAACTTTCTTACAAACGCTTATTTTATTATCTACTTCATATTAGTCGAGATAAACATTTGCCAAAGTACATATTTCCATGTAGGAGCCGGAACGGTAGAACCTCTTAAAAGCGGGTTGATTATGTGCCAGAGCTTTGAAATTATATACCCTTTTCATATGAAGCTTGTACTTGAACAACTATTTTTAAAGCATTAATCTGGTTTATAAAAAGTATGTCTTATATGTTATATGATCAACCTATAAAGTACCGTTCATTGAAATGAAATTCATGTAACTTTTCATAATTGATAAACCATAGGAAATAGACAAACACTAAACTAAAATGTAGATATATTTAAAATACCCAGTTTATTTCATTAAGTCTATTTGTGGCATCAGCCATGTCTTATATATTCGTAGCTATTGGAATGCAGTTTCAATGCTTTGTCATTTTTTGATGTGATCACTATTTTGACTCTCGTTATTTCATGGAAAGAATGCGGAATTTCAAAAGTCATCAAGTCACACAGCAACCACTGACTGTATAATTAAACATTTCTGCAAATTAAATAAGGAAATAATAAAGCTATTAATAGTGAAGTAACAAGAATCTAAAGTAAAAACAAATTAGAAACTATAACTTTGAGAATGAGTTGGAGTCAACTCGAAACTTGTTAGCACCAAATAACTTGCAATATTACTGATAAGTGAAGCTTTTAGTTTCTAATTTATTTTTATTTTATATGTCTGCAAATATTTATCTCAACATGGTGTAAATAAAAAAATAGAAGCTTCATGAGGTAAAAATAAACGTTAGGCTAGGGATTGTCGAGTCAATGCAACACATATTTTTGACACCATGGATGCCTTTTTGTGAATTTCAAATTTAGTAGACGTATTTACGGCTCTGACTAATAGCAAATTAGTTTTCTGTTTTAGGCAAAAATTTTTACTTTCTCTACTACGTATAGTAAGTACAGGAAGTATCATATTCCAACCAATAATTCACTGTCGAAATTTCACCGGAAATATATGTTTTGAGTCCTCCGAATAAAAAAAAAACAAAAAAAGCATTTTTAGAAAGAGATCCGTGTGTGTGTGTGTTAACAGTATAATTCAAAAACGAAAAGACATTTAAAAGCCAAAGTTGGTATTTAAGCTTAATATCTTTGAAGGATGCGTCAGGAAGATTTTGAAGAAAATTCCGTCACCCTAAACTACCCTTTACATGGAAAATTTTTATTTTCTCGAAAATGGTTCTAACGATTTTGATTAAAATGCCATATGTTTAAGATATTTTTATGACAAATGAAATGTATATTTTGAATCTTCTGGTCCGTGTAGTCATATTCTGGATCACTTTTGCATAACTGGTACACCGCGACAGATAGACCAAATCTTACCATGAAACAAATGCAGATATTGCTATAACACACAATTTATAAGAGGTGGAATCAGGACTGAAAAATCCAGTGCCATAGCCGAGATTCGAACCACGGATCTTCCGCTTATCGAGTGGCTGCACCAGCAGTAAGCTTGTTGGCATAAATAAATAACACAATTTATGCCCTTTTTTTTTTTTTTTTTTTTTTTTTTTTTTTTTTTTTTTTTTTTTTTGAGTGAACCATTTCGGAGATATTCCTTATTATTTGTGTAAGTTTTGGAGAACTTATACTTCTGTCAATGGAACATCGCCATTCATTATTTACAGGTTGGCCGTGCAAAGAATAACGGATTTTGAAAGCTTCAAAAGATTTGACTATCGCTCAAAGCCTACTGTATTCCCATATTATCTTGGCACGTACAACGAAATGTGCGATAACAAGTTCTGCAAATGCTAATCTCAACTAACACGAAGAAGATATAGGAATAAGAGTTTGTAAGAATGGTTGGTACAAGAGTAGAGAAAGTCATGTGAGTGCAACACATCAGATTATTTATGTAGCCATGCACTATAGAAGAAAATATGTTTAAATATTGTTAAATTTATATTTTATTGATAAAGTTCTGTCCTTGAGGATAGGTACCAGCGATCGAGAATTTCGAAAATAAGAAAAGAAGACGAGAAAGGCAATAAATAAGTGTAAGATATGATGTATAAATATAGGAAAGTAATGTAGTAACCAAGAATAGCAAACAGATGGTTCCACAGGAAGTCGTGAATCTTCAGGGGACTTATAAACTAGTCTGATTCAGCTTTTGCGTCTTGGTTTTTCTGGGATCAGTGGGCAACTAAGGACAGAGGTTCACGGATGGCACTTGGATTTCGAAGCCGTATTTAATACACTCTGAAAGAAGTGATGGGAAGCTGCAGAGAATGGCGTCTATCTTATTCTGACCTTCACATACATATGGCACATTCCTGCAATAAGCTGAGCAAAGGTATTCTCCATAATATGAAAATTGCATTTCACACAATTTATTGTAAACGCTATTTTATGAACGTATAAAGTTGTTTAAGTTATCGTACATTTATGGCTAACGAGATAGACAGGCTACGGTGCGAACTGTAATTCTCCTAGTCCAGTCATGGCCCAGTTAAGTATGCGCAAGCTTTTGACTTAGAATAACTAAGCATTATGCAGACACCTATTATAAAGTTAAAGATGAAAACTGTGATGCACATTAAATATGTCTGTCCTCTGTTTTTGCTCGTCAGTTCTCACAGAGCAATTTGATAAACTCATTACGCAAGTGGACACACTGTTAGTATACGCATAATATGCAGAATTTAATGTACCTACACTAACGTCTGACTGGCAAACTTTTAAACAAATGTGCAGTTACCCAGTTCATGTGATGTCCAAGAATCACCGAAACTTCAACATAAACAAAAGCCAGTCCAATTGTCTTCTAGTGTGCAGAATAGTACGCAGTGTTATTTGTGTACATATTGGTTGTATACATAAAATGTTTTATATTTTTACTTTCTCTAGGAAGTAGGGTACTGTACTCCAATCTGTAATACAATATCAATATTTCACCGGAAATAGGTGTTTTGGTGTCTCCTGAATCCAAAAAAGGATTTTAAGAAAAACGCCTTGTGTATGTGTTCCTAACCATCCGTTCTTCCATATGTCTTTATGAACAGCACAACACAAAAAGGTCTGATAAAAAATTTTGTATTTCTGTAAATCATTTTTCAAGAGTTGTGCACTAAGACTTATCCTTTATACCTTAATTAAAATAATATATATCTAAAATATTGATCAGAAATAGAATGTAGATCTTAAATTTTCTGGGAATACTCGTGAAGTCTCCTTTATTTCATTGAGGTTTGATTTACTTTGAGTTGCAAGGAAACGTTAGAAGACAGACAAAATCTTATTACAGAAAAATACTGAAATAATCCATATACACAATTCGTATCAAATAAACTTATTTTAGTATTAACTGTTTACGACAAATCCCATGCCAAGTGTCACGGAAGGTACATACGTAAAGGTTTGCGGTTCTTGCTTTAGTTTCCCCAATCTTTCTTGCGATTCCCTTTCAAAAGTTTGTTACCACGAATAAACAGCTCTTTAATTTTAAATCGTTCCTAAGAAGAAATATATCATAAGGATCGTGAATAAAAACTATTTATATAATAGTATGTAAAGGATATCTATGCATTTGTACAAGCTTAGCCATTTCGAAAAGGAGAGAAACTTCTTATGTTAAAGACGTATTTCATTTGTTTATATTGGTTGCTCTCATGGTGTAATTTAGGTTACCTAACTTCACAGCACCAGAGAACTCGGGAGGGTCAAAGAAGACTGGAAAATGAACACTCGGAATTGATATCCAAATCTATAAAATTTCATGTTTATTTTATTTTTAATAAATAATCCGACACTTTCTTCACTTGCGGATACCTATACTAGACACAAAGGCGTAAGGTATTCACCATTATGAAATGGTAAGGAGTATTTTCCAAGATAACCTCGAATAAAAGGTGTCTTATTTCGTGTTTATGCAAGGGTGCTTCAAAAACCGACAACGCTTAGTATGTTGTGTGGGATGGCAAAGTGATCGGTGTTCAAGAAGAAATCCCTGTTCGGACGCTGTAGCGCATCGAAGCTGGAGAGTGAGTGAGTGTGTGGGGTTTAACGGCCCGACGACAACGAGGTCATTTGGGCCTCGAAGTTGGAGATGAGCTTATGCTCACATTTCGTCAATAAACCCAACATAAGTTGCACATCAGGCTGTCTACATTACAAACTCGCTTCGAACTGTGTACCTCCTACGTCATTACATCGGTGGTGCTGAGCCTCATGCACATGACCAAATACTTGGGGTTGTCTTTAAAAATTATCAATCGCTCCTTGGACTCGAACAATAAGGTCCTCCATTGACGTTACAGGAGTGTCATACACCACACATTTCATATTGCCCCACAGAAAATACTCGAGAGGTGTCAGGTCTGGCGACCCTGCTGGCCATGGTACTGATCCACCTCTATCACTCCATCGATTTGGATATGCAGCTTAGGTGATTTCACAAATTTGCATCAAAGTGATCTGGATCACATTACCTGCCGAACATTTAGTTGCCTTACACCCAAAAGGGTTGGCAAAACATCTCCATTAATGTGAAGTACATCGGTCCTATTAGTCTGTTGAGGAGTAGATATGCTCGGGTCACTCATCCGCAGTGCACAGATTACTAAAGGCTTGCATACTTACCGTATTAACACGCAAAAATGAATTAGAACACACTGTCACAACCGTTCGTTCTCAGAAAATGAAGCTCTTCAGCGCCCAAACCGTACATTTCTGGACAGGTGTTCCTTCATGAAAACCGATCAGTTTGCCATCCCGCATAGTATCCTAGCGTTGTCGGAGGTCTTTTTTTTGGGGGGGGGGCGGGAGGGATGAGATATTTGTATATAGAATAAATTTTTATACTTACTACCATTTGTTTATTTCACCTATGTTGAAAGTATTTGCAATTATTTTGATCAAAATTCTAGTTTCTGCGCACAAAGTTGAGTCATTTATTATTTGATATTACTTCCTCCCTTTTCCCATACGAATATGTCACCAATACATATTTGCTATTATACAATAATTTAAAATGTTGTGAATCTATTAGGCACTACTGAGGTTTGTAATCTATGACAGCAAAGCTGATGTGGCAAATTCTCATGGCTTCACGAGTTTAATATATACAAAACTCGTTTTCAATGAACAATGATTTCAGTACGACTCTCTCCATTCTTCCCCCGTAACGGTTTTCTTTCCAATAGTTAGTGCTTTATAAATTGTTTGCTGTTGTTCAGCAGGAATCAAAGAAGATGCGAGTTCACGGGAACGCAGCTACTCTAGAGGATGATGAACACGTGGAGACGTCATGCGATGAGATCGTCGCCTCACCGGAGGACAAGTCCAAGAACCACCAAGATGATATGGAAGAAACTAATCACAAGGAACTGGAGGAGCTCATTGCTGTCGAATCCACGGCCCAGGCTTGCATAATGCATGCACTACACATTGTAAGTTCACACTTCAACAATTCAATGTAGCAATATGTTTTGTTGCTTTTGTTGCCGGAGTTTTACTTGGATTAATAGGTTTGTTTGCTTAATATGTATAGCGTGTGTTGTGGTAGAGGAGGGATTATTGAAAACACGCCCTCCTTCTCTCTATAGCATCGAGTTAAGTTGTGAGCATGAAAGCCTTGCATATATTAATGTAGTGTGATGCTCTAGATGTTATTTCCCACTGACCCCAATGTTTGCCACACAGTCGTATTTAGTTGTGTTTTCTTGGACATCGCTCCGACTACCGTGTTTGTATTGTGACAAAATAACAACAAAGTCCAATTAAGTTTTTATCTATCTTCCGGTGCCATAACAGCTGTCGCCGTCTTCCAGTACCCAAAAGCCACTCCTCTCTATTCTCCCACATTTCTCCTTGCAAATCTCTGGATTTCATTCCTGTGACAACTTCTTCCAACCAGACGTTTTTACTTTCTCTACTGGTAAGTAGGGGAAGTACTGTATTCCACCCAAAAATTTGATGTCGAGATTTCACCGGAAATACATGTTTTGAGGCCCCCTGAATCCAAAAAAGCATTTTTAGAAAAAGGTCCGTGTGTCTGTGTGTCAGTCTGTCAGTCTGTGGACAGCATAACTCAAAAACGAAAAGTCAGTTAAAAACCAAAGTTGGTATTTAAGTTTAATGTCTTTCAAGGATGTGACACGAAGATTTTGAAGAAAATAGCCCCGCCCTAAACTACCCTTTACATGGAAAATTTGTCGAACATTTTGGGTTTCTTGAAAATTGCTCTAACGATTTTGATTAAAATGTCATATGTTATGAGATATTTTGATGACAAATGAAATGTATATCTTGAATTTTCTGGCTATAGCCCCTGTAGTCGTATTTACTCTGGACGACTTTTGCATAACTGGTAAATCGTTTGAGATAGACCAAATCATAGCATACAAAAAATGTGGATCTTGCTAAAATACACAATTTATGTCTCAATAAATTTTCTTGTAGGGTGAACCATTTCGGAGATATTCCTTGTTCTGTGTGTGAGTTTCGGAAAACTTAAGAACTTTCGTGAAATGGGTCATCGTTGTTCATTTTTTTATATGTTACGTATGCAAAGAGAACGGAATCTCACAGCTTTAAAAGATTTAACTGTCGCGCAAAGCCTACTATATTCCAATATTCCCCTTGCACCTACAAGGAAATAAGCAATAAGATAATTTGTAGAAATGTTTATTTTAACTAACACGAAGAAGATATAGGAATAAGAGTCTGTAAGAATGGTTAGTACAAAAGTAGAGAAAGTCATGTGAGTGCAACACATCAGATTTTTTATATTGTGACATTGGGTCGTTCAACAATATACGGACGAGGGGGGTCGGGTGACCTTGGATACGGCGAGCGTTTGTATGTGTACGTGACCATAATAATGGCGGTAAGACATAAAGGAAAGGTCCGAGACTACAGGGCAACTAGTGACAGGCAACACATCAGATTTTTTTTTTTTTTTTTTTTTTTTCTCCAAGGCGAATTTAAGGAGTTTATAATATTCTTGGTTTGGATAATTATATTTTTAATTTCCGTTGCATTATTGCTAAATTTATTAATTTTCGTACCTAAATAAGTGCATTGCCTTTCTTGTCATTTTATGTGTTCTTCTAAAACTGTGGCACAAAACAGTTCTCTTTTACTGTGTTAACATAGTTCACAGTTCTTCGTGCGCTTACAACTCACAGCTCTTCTGTCTTCTTGTAACCTTGATAGTACAATCACTCAACACACACTAAAGTTGCTTCACTTCAAGACTAACTGTCCATGCTTTCTCGCTTTCATACTTCATGCGAAGCGCCGAGAAATTCTCTCGAAAAATACACCTTTTTTCGAACTTCCGGCAAACAAGCCGGCAGCCGAAAGTTCTCTCGAACAGTCTGGAAAAATCGGTGTTTGTTGTCAGTTATGTATTCATTAGTAGTGGTGTGAGGTAGCTTGACCTTGGCTCGCTTTGATGTGCCAGTGGGCCGGCGTCACACTATGCTTGCTATATGCTTTGTTCCCGGTTCCGACCCTCCCTTACGCGGGATCCGGTTAAAAGATGTCTACATCCGGACTTAGTTCTGCAGAAAATGCTATGAATATTCTACTTGTTTACCTTAGCAAGGGATAGGACACTTCTCCTTTATCCCTCCACCGATTACGTGACATGTGCGCCTTGCTTTTCTTATTCCCTACTTATTTTGCTACAAAAGTCGCTTAGTACTTGAATATTCTAGAATATTCTTCGCCTGCGGGTACATTTCCCTCGACTTTAATTAACACGGTCTTATTTTGATCTCGCCATAAGCTAGCTATATTGTTAATATTCAAGTCCTACCAAGGATGTCCCTTTCCTTGTATTCTCACACATGCTGAGATGTCCTAAGTCATCAGTCTTAACAGCTCTTTTGAACAGACAAAAGAGGGGCGTTGTTTTTTATGTTTCTGCATTTCTTCTGCAATTTTAGAACCAGCTTGTAGCTCATACAGTAACTATATTTCTTTTTTTCTTCTAATAATTGCTTATTACATGTTTATGTGAATGATTGAATGTCGATATGTTATATGCACATAACACCGCTTACAGTAATTAAAAGCATTTTAAATTTCGTGACTAACGTTCCGGAGCGTAAGCTTTTATAAGCATTGAAAAAAATATAGGTATTCCTTTTTCAAGTTTTCCTCGCAATCTAAGCGTCTTATCGAATGTATATGCGTTCAAAACTCAACTCAATTGCTACTGAATCGGTCACTTAAGAATTCAGTGCTAGGCATAACCGCGGCCTCAACCTTTACTGACTGAGCTGCAGGCTAATGCCACCTTTGTTTTCCAATGTGCAATGGGGATTAATAAATGTAACATTTGTTGCCCGACAGTAACTAATTAGCTAGAACTATAGTCACCGTCAGGAACGAAGGCGGTTGTGCAGTAGACAAATATCCAATGACGTCATAGTCACGTGTTTTCTAGCCAACCAGACGTAGTCTGTTTCAGAGCGCGTGTGTGAGAGTATTTGTACAGTTCTACAGTGAAGTGAAGTAATTCCGAACAATTTATGTCCACTCCGTTGTATGATAGTAAGTTCATTAACAGTTCCGAAGATGACAGAAGCATAAAAACGTTGCATTATTCATATTCAAGCCTGAGAAATAGTGTATAATGAACAAACAAAAATAAAAAATAAAATAATATCTGCCAGCTATGTCCAGATACCTAATTTCTTATATCTGGACGTAGTGTGCGGATATTTTGATTTGTTTAAACTTATTAATTACAATTTGTTCACAATAGAATGTGCAGAAGTTACTAACCTAAATTAAACTAAATAACAATAACGAAAATTAGTGATATTTTAAAGTTATACAGGATCTCATAGTATTCATGCAATTTATTGTTCCCTAGCCGCTGTTATACGTCTCTGGTAGGCTGTCCAAGTCTCATCAGGCTGTCGTTTTGGCCTCGTTCTTCTCCTTTCTGCTTACACTTGTCGTCCAGTGATCCAATGAAATCTTCTTCTGTTCTATGTAATTGTTCTTGGTATAAGAGGTTCAGGTGTTTGGGGCACTTGGTTTCGGTTATATTGATTTGACAATCTTAACGATCGACGGGGTGATGGTACAACAGTCCCTGGAGGTCTATAAAAATATCTGAGATTTCTTTATTGTTCAGTTAGTCTTAAAGGTCTTTCTGCTATACTGATTTGAGTCGCTAACTCATTTAAAGTATTTAGATTTTCCTTATTCCTAACCATTTCCGATAAAGTGAGGTGCATGAGCTTTTCCCTGTTAGATTGTGCTATTTCACTGTATTTCTGGCAGTTAAACATTACATGCTCTGGAATAGGTATCTTCTGTATTGCATCTGGTGCACATTTCAGAGTTGATGATATTAAAACATTTTAAGTAAGTGTCATATGGCCCATGGCCCGTAATATAGTGTAATGCAGCTTGTAAGGGATTTAGGTGCTTTAGTCGTAACCTTTCTCGTATATTAGGGTAAAACATATAGGTGCGTCTCCCAGTTTGCAGGTTATCCCATTCTGACTGCCATAAGGATATTAACTCAGCCCTTATTTGTCTTTTCATATAGCATCGTTTCCCTATTATATCTTCTATCTCTTGTTGATTGCTTTTCTTTAGTCAATAGTAAGCACCATATAGGCGAACCTGTAGATCTATTGGCCAGGAACCAGTGGGCACAAGAAGAGCCATAGTAGAGGTCGTTCTTGAATGTATAATGTGTACAAATACTTCCTGAGGATGATGGGAAACAGTTGCAACGCAGCACTTCCCCTCTGTCCCCTACATGCGCATTATCTGTCACTTACCGCCATCGTTCCTGACGGCTACTCTAGTACTAATTTAACACACCTACTTTGTTTGTAGCTGTAGCGGTTTTTACGAAGTGCTTTTAGCGATATAGTAGCGATGAGCCTTATCTTCAGGTTGATATGGGCACAAGCGGACATA
The DNA here is from genome assembly GCA_030765045.1 of Tenodera sinensis. Lineage (NCBI taxonomy): Eukaryota > Metazoa > Arthropoda > Insecta > Mantodea > Mantidae > Tenodera > Tenodera sinensis. Next base: position 158,276,798 of record CM060966.1, on the reverse strand, counting down.
AGGGCGAGGTATTATTGTTTGTAATAAATATTCAGGTTTTCTGCTAGTTCAATTTTATTGCCATTAACTTGCAATAGATTCACAAATTAACTTCATACTTTTATAAGTAACACTTTTGAGTCCCCAAGCTATTGCTTACCAGAATTTTTGTAACAGAAGTATCCTCATTCCTCTCTTTAGTATTTAAAAATTCACGATACGACGACGCGTATCAAACATTCTCGCGTTGTATTCAGTCTGACGTTCTTTATTGATATATCCAACGTCGTTGGATTACCGACAAATTTCCTACTCGGGAGCACTAATATGCAACCGTCTCTTGCGACGCATATATCGCTAGTAATGATGCATTACCTCTCTATAGGGGTAATTGTTTATTTCCCTAGTTACGACCATAGCAACCACGATTGATTGGCTATTTATTGATTTGATTGTGATGCATAGATCATATGGTCATGATCCGCCTCAAACACAACAACTTCGGGATGTGGATTAGAAATACAACCTTCATAATTACACTGCGTATACAATATTTACATGCATATTGAATATTGGCATTAATCTATTCTCTGATGCATTTTAACATACAATGTCACATAGCTATAAGAAAAGCAATTTTATTTCTAATTTATTATTCTTCTTTTGAACCGCGTTAAAATGATAAAAATGTCCATATAAAATGCTGTTGGTGTTTCCTGTAGATAATTAATATTTAGATTTTCTTAATTAATTTAGAGCATCTGTTGTCTTCGTGCACACCCAACTTTATAGGTCCTGTATTGTTGGGTTTGCGTTCAGTTAACCGATTGACTGCATAAAACTGTAGTTCAAACCTAAGCTTAGAGAAAATTCTATTCCATTTTTTGGCTGCGAAATATGTGATGGGCAGTGATACGGTTACCGCTACCGACGAATCCGGTACTAAGAAAACATCTATGTCAACGGAGTGTTTACTTTAATTTTATGGTTAGTATAAAGTGCTTTTCTATTTGTGCTTAAAACCTAGAATGTTTTATTTTGCTCATTAGAAGAAAAAGCGCAACTTCTATAACCAAATTGTACACCCTGACACAAATAGAAAATGTTCATATCCGATTTATGTGCGACCATAACCGATTTCTAAAGCTTTATCGCAATTTCTGGGCTGTAAAGGTTAGTACTATCTGTTCTGGAGTATAAAGTTCGGTTGGGAAAGTCTTGAAGCAGTATTTAAATGTAGGAGTTAAATTATTTTTAGCGTCACTTTAGCTACTTGTCATATCTATTGCGTCGATTCCTATAGGTTGGTTGGCTGAGGTTAGTCAAGGTGAGCCGGACAAATGACCTGGGTTGTGTAGTCGCCGTATATTTGGTGAGTTTTGTGAAATCTTGGCCCTGCTGGCTGTTTTTAATTGCACACATAATCGTTTCAATATCTAACAAAAGGCCTCAGCAGCATAGTCACTTTACAATGTTTCCTGTAATGGTGTTTGATTTTGCATCGGACGGGTTTATTTCTGCGTGTAATTCCATTATATTCAATTTAACAAGAGAATAAATAGCAAAATTGTGAACAAAATGACATTTTTAGAGTTTATACAGTCTTATAAATTGAATATCCTCTTTAATTCAATATGCATATTATCATTGAGAAGTACGATATTGTGTTTTGTATATGTTCATCATCTTTTATTTTTAGTGTGAACTGTTTGTCACATCACAGAAATAAAAGACCTAACTCCTACACAATTTGGAATGGAATGGTCAAGTTCATTTTAGGTAAAGGTTTGCTCTACAAATTGAAGTCAAATGAGTTCTTTGTTTGCAAATATATAGGGTTTGTTTTCTCAATTGATTTCTATGAGTAGGTTTTTGTTTAAGTCATTCTCTGATATGAATGGCCCGCTTCTCAAAACTATTCAAGCTTTAGAATGATCAAAAGCAACAATTAAGTGCTGTTCTGAATCTACTGCATGATCAGCATAATGTAGAACTGGTTTTAGAGCTCAGGGCGACCGGCCCAGTATCTTGACCTTAATGGGTTGGTGGTTATTTTTTAAAAATAATTGCTGATAAAATTAAATCACAATGTGGTGTAATTAAGAAAATTAAATACATTTATTTGATAAAGTAGCTCAGTCTACTTTGAAGCCAAGCATCTTTGTGTTGTAAAAGTTCAAGCCTGATGTCTTAAATTATTTTTGATAAATGAATTTAGCAAATTTAACGTTCAAAGGATAAGACCTTTAATTTAATTTTAAATTTTAGAAGCATTATGAACATGTGAAGGGAATTCACACCTGAAACATTACTGTTGCATACAAACCAGTAAAATTTCAGTATTTATGGCAGTTTTGCCCATAACCGAACTAAATGGCACCTAAGCTTGACCACGTACTTCCTTTTTATGTTGCAGGAACAATCTTCTGACTCCAATCAGAATTCAGGATCTGCGACAACAGAGCAGCAGTCTGTAATGGTATCCATCACAAATGGTGAACTAAGTGCCCAAGAGTGACTTGTTGAGTGAGATGATGAAGATAAAGATGAAGCAGAAGAAGTGTACATAAACACTGTGAGAGTGTGAATGAGTTTCTCCCATCATCCCATCACACCAGCAGTTTACATATCACCTTCAACATTATTTGTGCGATGAATATTGGCTTCTCTGCAAGTGAAGTGGAACGTGAAAAATCTTCCCAAAATCTTCCAACAGATGAAAACAGTTCTATTTTAGTTTTACAACGCGATAATATTTTATAACAGCATATGATAGTTCTAAATTATAAATCTGGGTTAACATGTATGGAGAAGGGCATCAAGGAATGCTAGGTTTTAGGAAGATTTTTCATAGAAACCAGGGATGAGATGTTACGTCACTGTGGAGTGTGTAGAAATGGCAATCACTGAATTAATCTTCTCAACAAAGGTAACGTGAAGGGTACCGTGGTGGACTTCCAAGTTTGATTGGGGAACTTAAGTGAGAGTCATCATCCTTTACCTAACTAAGTTGTAACTTGTGATAAGAGGTGTACCGTTATTCTTGCTACAGAATATTGTAGATGCTTTTGAACCCTTCCATGTGGTGATAGTGGTATGCCCCTCCCTAGCTGCACTTAAGAGAAAGCACATGCCTCTTTTTTGACATTTTCTTAAAATGTTGTATTCTTGTACTTTAATCCCGATATAGGCTGTCAAAGATTTGTGAAGAACATGCTGTGGTGTTACACGAAAGAGCCGTTACTTATAAATGTATCTTTACCGAGCTTCTAAATCAGCAAACAGTTCGTTTTCTTTGTTAGTCTCTTTCAGGTGACTGTTATTCTTCAAAACTAGAAAAGTCACATGTGCTAAATGCGTGCAGCATTACGGCTTTCTCATATTCGAGATTACAGCACCAATTTACATTTATATTTTGCAGTTATTTCAGTTCTGATTACTTTATGTTAATTTCAAAACGTTTAATGCTTTCTTGTTTATGTTTGCTACAGTTTGGACAGTTAAATCATGTTAAATACGTTATAATTTGGTTTTTAATTCTATACTATTTTTACAAATGGCAGTCATAAACAAAAACAACAGAAGCTGACGAAAACTACAACCTCGCTGAACGATTTACTTTACAGAAAAAATAATAGGAAATCAACACACTTTTAATCTCTTTTGTTTATTTCGTTTAACGAAACTCGTTTAGATACACAATCTTTGTATCTTAATAAAATATGGGAGAAATATCTGCGCAACAAATGGTTTTCCAGATTTCCATTAACTTTTATCTTAATTGATTTCCTAATAGCATTAGTTTTAAAGGGATTATTGGCAACTTTTATTATTTAGCACAGCTTTCTACAGTAAAAATCGATTAAAATAAGGCAATTTAACATTTTAAATGAACACCCAGTAGACTCGGACATTAAAAAAATCACAAGGCTATAGCTTTTGTTATCTGTACATGTTCATTGGAAGCATAGGAACCGTTTTAGGAACATTAAACCAATCTTGTTTTCTGAGGAGCTCGCTGAGATTTGTGAACGTAAATTTCCGCACATGCGCCTTATATTTCAAAGCCCCTATACTTAATTTTAAATTCATTGGTATGCCTACGAAGGTCACTTACTAAATCATGGCAACTATTTTTAGGAATATTAAAACATAAACAAATGAGCGCACAACATATCTCGCAGTTGATAAATTCTCATTAAGATGTTTAAACTCGGAATAAATATACACTCATACTATTTGAACTTTTCATTGCATTCGCTCATTTTATCAGTAGTCACATTGTAGACATTCAGCGAAATTTTCAGTTCTCAGCGAATAGCTCGACGAATATGGGTTTGGTGTATATGGTGGGTGCTAGAGTACGTATTTCCGTTTCCTACAGAGACTGCATATTGTATTTGCACTTTCTATGTTCTAACGAGCACATCTGAACAGAAAATAGCTGCATCTCCTTTGTGGACAGTGAGACTCATAAATTCTTGTGCTTAATTCTTTTTTTGTGTGGAGAAGGTCATATGAAGGGGATCGTATAATTTACACAGTCATTATATTCATCAAGTACAGATATAAAAAAATTCGCCAGAGACTAAGGGTGTTTGCAGAATAAATAATGCCACGAACATCCGATTTTCCTTCTGTGATGGTGTCCCCTAAACTACACTACAGAAAAGAAAATAGGTTGTTTCACAAAACACGTTCCACCTTGGGGTACGTTTTTCTCTTCCACATGCAGACATTTTGACTCATCCTATAGATATATAAATAGTAAATGTGTTTTTATATTCCAAGATTGTGACAGTCCGATCACAATGGTAGAATAACGCCAAATTACAAGCTCTTGTTGAAATATTATAAAGAAGAGTCAAGCTATATCTTTAGTCTTCCAAATAAGAATATTCTGATTGATTTTGTTAATTTTACTGTCTAGAAATTGGACAGTAAAATCAAGGTGCCATGACTTAGTAAGTAACCTCGTATTTGTTCCACTCCCTAGAAAGCAGATGCAATATCCATTAGTAAAATAACTCATTAATAATGCTTGTTAAACTTGACTCTAATATCAAGATAATTCACTGAAAATTTAATAGTTGGGTCCAAAAATACAGTTTTATATAGTCACTGTGATTTGGCTTACATTGCGAAAAACAAAATAGCTGCAAAACATTCCCCAAAATTATAGAAATATTTTTTTCACCAAAGAACATCTAATTTACTTTAAATGGTGCTTTAAATGTTTTGAAAACTGTGAGTGTGACTTTTAATTCGTCCAAACTGTTTATACTTTCTTCCTCGACATCCTCATTCGGATTTGACCAACTGATTCGCTTTAGTGAACGGTTTAAATGTTCAAATATAACATATCAAAGGTTCTAAAAGAAGTTTTATAGAGAAGAGCATTATTCAAGTTTACTAAATAGTTAGATGTATGATTCGAGTTTTATTCCTTAGTTTAAAGAAATGTATTTTATTCTCAAACGGCTCTAGACTTCCTGGTGATTTTACTTTGCGAAAACAACGGTTGGTATTTTGTTTTGGGAGGACGAACACAAGCTGGAGAACTAAACAACAACAAAACTAAGGGTATAAATATAATTTTACGCACGCGTTTGCCTAATTTTGTGTAGTTTAGGTGATGATCTGTTTTTGTTTTTGTCCCACAAACCGTCAAGTGCCTGCCGCAGCATGAGACGGGCATTTTCTTTTCTCTCTGTTCTATGTAGCTGTATGTACACAAACTAGTCGCTGGTAATATTCATTAATAAATGTTCTCTATTCGAAATGTTTAATGTAGTCTATTATTCATTACATACTTATGTCTACCCTCCTGGATATCCTGTGTCTTTCAGCAGAAGATAATGGGTTGATGTTAGTTTAATATGTATCACTATATTAGAAAGATCTCTCTTGAATGATAAAGTGTACAAAACAAACCCACACACCATGAAAGAATTAAATTAAATATCCGTCAGGAAACTGCCAGCATTTCTCAACGTGAGCTATGGCGAGTGATGGATAGTTTCCTAAAGAGCTATCAAAAATATATGCACAACAACGGTGGCCAGTTTCAGCATCTCATTTCATAAAGCTGGTAAGTAAAGTTTTTAAAAGTAGTTTTAAAAGTAATGTATGGTTTCATCCGCACCTTTCTATGATGGCGGCAGACGGCAACGAGCGCCGAGGATGCGGACTGGCAAAACACCACGCAGTCAGTTCAAAAGTGTTTTATTCTCCCGATATTTAAGCTTTCTAAAATTTTCCTTCATTCTGGCTTTCAAATGATGTTTAGTTTTACCAATGCTACAACCCAAACAGCTAAATTTATAAATTCCATATTTTTTTATAATTTGGAATGTTATCGTGTTTAGAAACACTTAGCAAAGCTTTATATTACATTTGTTTTGAGGAACCAAAGTTATTTCATGTTCTTTAAACATTTTTGTAAATTTTTTATTAGGCCAAGCTGTAAACTTTTTAAAATTACAATTATCTTTTATTTTCTTGAAGGAAAAAATTCTTTAACAACCTTTTGATATTCAAATTTCTCTATTTTTCTATGTACAAATTATTAAGACAATTAAATGAACCCATAGATTTAATAGTTTGGGAAAAGATGTTCATTTTGAAAAATAGGGATCGTGTTATGAATTTTGAAATTTGAAATTTTGATCGATTCAGTTTGTTTTGTTTTCAGTGGTTGGTAATACATGGAAATATTAAATGGTAACGTGTTTTAACACGTTCAGCTGCTACTGAGTACAAAAATCACGTGTGTGTGTGATTAAGTTTATGTTGGTAAGCAAAACATCCAACACTGGCATCGTTGTTACTTCTGGTCCACTATTTATCAAAACCCAACAACAAGATAGCATGTGTACTAATACTTAATTTGCAATATTTGCCTGTTAATTTAGAATGATTGCTGAAATATTGTTTTTCAAAGCTGCGAGGTGAGCCGATGGCTGCCTTGCCCTCTGAAGCACATATCAGAGCGAATAGAAGTAGAAGTGTGATCACTGCTGTAGTTCATGTGTTCCGCCGCATAGATGGCAGCGCAACTGCTAGTGCGGTACAATGCTAATACAAATACTAGCGTTTCGCAGGAGATTCGCTGGAAAAGTAGCAATGGAGAAGAATATTGTCGTTCAACAATGACAAACTCACACATGCACATTCTGGCAGCCATTCACAGAAATGCAAGTCAATAATGTTACCACTAGAATGCAAAAGGGGAAATCTGCACACTTGCCATGGAGTAAATTAACACATGCTTTACAATCTGTTAGCTTTGAACAGTTGTGTACTATATATCCACTCAAGTGATATACCAGACATTCTTTAGCCATATCTTTCTGAGTAATTTCAGGTACATTGTTTTCCCATTCTGGTATATCAGGTTCCTCAATCACAATTTGGTCCTTTATTTTTCTTTCTATATTTTCTGTAATCCCCCTATTGTGGCTCACTGTTTCCTTTGCGAATAACCTCATTTGGTTAACGAATGATGTTAAAGACAGCTCTTGCCTATACTCACAATTGCCTCCAGATGATATTGCTAATTTGGTTGGTACGTAAATTGACTGTAACATATGTAACTGGAGAAAATCGACTGTAGATGGATGATCGTCGCAACTTAAAGACCGTAAAATTCCAAAGTGTCTTTCTATTGGGCCTTGATTTAACTTGGCTGTTAATAGGTATTTCAGTCCACTTCTCCACAAATATTCTGCTACTTCCAGTGTGCTCTGTATGGTTACTCTTAAAGACTGTAATGTCCTTTCAGAAACGAAAGTATTCTGTTCTTCTTTAAGAAGTGATCTCCATCTCGTAAGTATATCGACTTTGTTTGAACCTTTGTGCAGCCCAATTATAGGCAGTGATGCATTTAATATATCTACGAGGCAATTTAGCTCTCTGGTGAACTGTTCCGCTTTTTCATTTCCTTCGAATCCAGCAAAGTGTGTCTCCCGGAAGAATTTAATACCATCAGCCACAGATCAGCTAAACAGCTGGAAAGCAAGCCTCACATTCATTTTCTGAAATGTATTTGGATTGATATGACCTTTCGTAAGCTTGGGGCAGACTCTCATTCCCGAAAACTTAGAACAAGTATCAGCTTCATAAAGTCGTCGATAGTACAGAAAATTAACGTTTTCATTGCTGTAAGAAACTTCGTACATTTTGTGCACATTATTTCTTATGCATTTAATTATGTGCACAAAGTCTGAAAATGCCCAAAGTCGCCTGCTTGTATCGGTAGGATGGGGTACTGAACATTTAACATTATTACGTTTGCCACATACTCCCAAACAGTCCACAGTTTCTTGTTGGACTGGCTCCCATCTGATGTAAAACCAAGTATTCTAGCTCCTGAACCTTCCAGTTGAGTGATAACCTGCATTAAAATGTGTGCCAAAATGTCCCCTGGAGTTGCGTTTCTACTTGCGTAGATAGCTACAGGTTGCACCCAATTATACAATAAAGGGACATACATAAATACCAGGACGTGATTGGCCAATTCATTTTTAGTTTTATCGGGGGTTAAATCCCCCAAACCCACAAACCCATCCACTTTCAAAGAATTAGAATCAAATCGAACTTCTTCTCTTAACTTAACTTCGTCAAAAATTAAAATTCCACATCGTTCGTTTTCATTCTTATGCTTTAAAAATTCAGATATTGCATTTACAGCATGGATATTAATGCCATAAGGACATTTAAGACCTTTTATTAACTTTCCTAAGTGTGATTCTGATGGAAGGGGAAGTAGATTGTGATTTAAACAATGTCTGTATCCTTTGGGTGACTTGAGTTTTAAAAGCAGGCTATCTAAAAGAAATTCTTCATTATATCTCATGCCTTTCTTTTTAGTTGTCTTTGATCTTTTCAAAATTGTATCAACAACAATTTTTTGTTTTTTACTTAGGCATTTTGTTCCATCAGATTCATCGATATTGCCACTACTTTCATTTACTTTCCTTTCAAGTACTTGAATCTTGGCATTGGCTACTTTCAATTGGCTTTTTAGTCTAATTATATTACGCTGTTGTTGCTTTAACTTTTTCTTTAATAGGTCTACTTTATTATTAAAATGTCTACTGGTATCCCCTGTGAGGGGAAGATTAACAGTCGTATTTTGAAAGCCTTCTGCATGATTCCCACTGTCTTCTAAATTGGTATCTCTTTCAACCCCTTTTGATGGTCGCTGTGAAGGAGGTTTACGGGAGTGTATTGTATATTTACTTGAGTGATAAGTATTTAGGAAGATTAGGAAAAAGATGTGGAACTGCATGAGGCATTAACTTCCATCTTTGCCTTGCAATCTCTACATTTTCTCCATTAACTACAAACTTGTCTAACTTTATCAAAAACTCTTCTGAAAAATGTAAATCACACACGTAACTATTAGATGAAAGGCACTTGTCCTCTCTTGGTATGGCCCTCTCCCATTTAGAAAACAGTAGTTTATCTTTTGGAGGTGTAAAGAAATGTTTAGCCCTTTAGATTTGTCATATCCAGATCTACAACCAGGCACGAAACACATAGGCATGTCGATTATTTCTATAAATTCACAGTTTCATAAAAATTAACAATTCATCGCACTGTAACAAACACAGCAACCATACACAACAATACTCCAATGCAATGGCCAGCGAAACGTGCTGTAAATAGCCGCACTAACGACTTTGCTGCCACCTGACGGAGGCGCCAGGTAGCTCTTGTATAATCATCAGGACCTTCTAGATTAACGGACCTGACACTGCCATCTAAGTTGTACAAAAATGGCGTCGGCTGGTGGCGATGATTTCTGAGGTGTTTCCACACGCTGTTTTTCGTATTATTTTCTATGTCTTCGAGTTATTGTTTCTTATAATAATTCCTATGTAAGTTTGTCTTCATATTAGCAAAGCGAGTGTTTCAAAAGTTTTATTTGGGCAGTATAGGAACAGGAATAAATGTAATAACGTTTTGACTGTGCCGTGTGCTATCCACGTGTTCATGTTTATTGTGTTCCATCTAGGACTATGGCTACATTAGCCGTATAGTGTGGTTAATTTATCTGTTTGCAAGTACAATTTGTGTCACGATTACAGTGGTGAGAGGTTGTTGAAGAAAAACTGTTCCAGTAGTGTATATTAATGTTGCCATACTACAACCTAACCTCAAACACGACAATGCACCGTAACTGTTGCATTCCCGGATGCAAATTAAAAATCAGAAACTTTCAGTTAAAACAAAAGGTAAATTACAACATAAAGCTTCTAAATTCAGTATTTAATTACAATAAATTGCAGCGTTATGTGTATTAGTTGCCGGTGTGTATATAACATGGTGAATAGTGTGAATAGTGAAAGACAATAATTTCGAGTGAATTCAATTAGTGGCATCTGCAACACCAACAGCTTGTTTCATGTAAGTAGTATGCTGCTCATATTTGTACATTATCTTTTGTCTTTGTAATTTAAATGTGTAGCTGTAGTTTAGAAGAAATGTGTTATGTTGCTGCATGTAAAACTGTAGACTATAGCAAAGTTTGGTAAATATTTACAAAATCGTCCGCTCGAGAAAACGAATGAAACATAGTGCAATGGATGCAGTTTTTATTGCTGATTACGATCTTGTAAGTTTTATTGTGCGCTCAAGCTTCGTGTTTTATTTATGAGAAAATTTCGTACGGTCGATGAAGTGGTTTTATTTCGCTTATGCGGCGGATATTTAGCTAATAAATGTGCATAAACGAGTGTAATATATGCTACAATGATTGATTAATGCAATTTACGTTGAAATGATTGCATAAACACTACCCAAATTGTAAATATTTCGATAACACAGGACCCTGTCACCCCACTCATATGCAAAACTAACCTAACCTAAGCTAACACAATGTTGCTTTACAATACTGATTTAAGATTACGTATTTCATATATTTCATTTACAGTGCTGTTTTACGGTTATTATTTTTAATATTTCATCTGCTTTTGTGGATTCCCCCTGTAAAATAAAGTGTCCTGAAGTGCTGAGTAATATGTTGTTGCAAACTGAGTAATCAAGTTCTCAGTAATAGTAAAAGCAAAATTTCACCCTAAAGGTTTTGAATTCAGTAGGTAGCTTTAGGTCATTCTAAATAGCAGCATTTGTATATCAGCCATCCAGTATAGTATGTTTGTGTAGGTATATAACATTATGCACATTGTACAAATGTGAAAAACAGTGTAAACAATGATTAATAATTCTGAGTCAAGTCAATGTCAACACTTCTGTTTTATTTAAGTAACATGCTGCTTGCAGTTTTGTCTATCTTCTTTGTAATTTGAGTGTGTAATGCAGTTACATAATGGCATGTAAACCTGTAGATTGCATGAATGATATTTGAGGTTATATATTTCATTGCCCATGGTTTATCGTTTAATATTAAATGTCATTCTTTTTTGTTTACTTGAGTTTATGTTTAAGACAGTGTTTTTGTGTTTAACACAGCCCATATTCACAAAATAGGCGTGTTATTACACCACATTTTTATTTTACTGCGTTGAAATGGTAGCCTGTAGACGAGTTGTTAACAAGTAGTTCCCACCACATAGGCCGCCATCTTGAATCACAGTGTCAGGTCCGGTATTTAGGAGGTCCTGATAATCATATGGAAGAGCAGTGGAGTGATCACACTTCTCCTTCTATACGCTCTGCACATATTATGGCAAATTTCATTCTCATACAATCTATGTAGAAGCGCCTGAGGATTAGGTGACGCTCCGTGCAGGTCTCACTGAAGTTGAGTATTTGCTTTTGTGAAAGATACTACATCGAATTGAACCATATTTCTCTATGCATTGACAATTTTTCCATCATGATAGACTATCAGTACCTAATGGTATACGAGTTTTCTAATTAAAGGCGATCTGGAGCAAAGGCTCTGCAAAATTTATTGAGGTATTTGCCTAAGCAATTCCTATAATGCTCACCAAAATACATATAAAAGGAGACTGGCGAAAATTGTCCAAAAATTTACATGCTTCTTGCAATCTTATTGATTAAAATTTTATCTTCAATTATACATAGTACTGCAGCTACTGTTTTACACTGTGAATTCCATACCACTTCGCAGAATAACACATAACTTCTACACTTTTGTCCACATTTTATTACTACTATTATTACTGTTTAGTATGGCAGTTTGTGCCTGTTAAACTCACGTCGTTTCTTTCCCTACATATAGGTAAATTTATTTTCTCTGGTTCTGTTTTGAGCAGCTTTCTCAGTGGATGACATTTTCTGGTACAGATTACCCTTTTTTCAGAAACTATTGGAGATAGCTGAATTAAATTTTAAGATAGTAAAAGCAACCTCTAAAAGCTGTTATAGTTCTTCTTTGGTTAATAAGATGGGTATGTTTTAAATAATTTCTGATAAATTTAATCAAAATATGGATAATTAAGAAGTAACAAACAAATATACTGACAAAATTATGCACCTACGTCCTGTAAAAGTTCTAATCAGATATCTTAATGGGTGCTAGTTTAATAAATTTAACAATTACTTTTAATCTCCGGTAAGCAGCTGAAATTTTCAAAGCATACCATCTCCCAACCACACTTGTTACACTGTGTGGGAGATGGAGAATCTAGGCTAACTTTCCTTAGGTGTTGACTTGCTGTGGAGTGCAGTGTGTGTGTTGTTCAAAACCCAGAAAATACAGACAATCCTCCGAATTACTATCGCCACACCAAGGAAACCGAAGAAAACATCTTGGAATCTTTCTAACTCCTTCTGCAGGACAACTCCCAAACTTTCAACTCTGTAGAAAACATTGGAATGCGGAAGCAAAAGTAAGCCAAGGTGTGTAAATTGCATTGAAAATACTTCTGCAATCCTAGCATTAAACCGGCTTATTATGGCGGCATAAATCGTGTGAAATTACCCTCTTTCTGGCATTAGTGGCAGAAAACTAATGACGTAGTTACAAGACAGTAATAATGTCATCATCGCCACAACATAAACCTGAAAGCGTCACTCTTGCAAATTAACGCATTTTTCGTTTCTCCATCCACAAAACTTTTCATATTATTTTTCGAAAACATCTGATTTTTCTGGAATTAATATACTCTCAGCACTCTTGACTTCGTTCAAGTTACCCAAGCTGAGCAGAACATTACTTCCACTTACTGGTGTTTTGCTACTCACTGTAACTTTTCTATCTGACCTTACCTTGGTCATCTCTTGTTCTCTTCCGGTAATCAGAGGATATGGTTGGTGAATTTATTTTGATAATTCTCCCGATCAGGTTGGTGAGACCCGTAAACCAACGACAGGTGTGGTCCTCCAGACATTCTGGGGGTTGTGAGAGAGCGATGTGACCGCCAAAACATAAAAATATGGTGCTCTCTAAAAAGCGGTTACTATTACTACTATTGCTCTCTTCAATATTATCAGTGAAAGATATTGGAGAGCAAGAGGATTAATGACGTCATTGTCAGAGCTCCAGCATTAGCTAACAAAATGTCAAGCAGAATACTATGCATATTTTCAACAAGTTTATCAACCTTCTACCTTTTCCTCTATAAGTGTTGAAACAAATGAAACCACATCTTCTTAGCAATCATATTACGTCATACATTTCTGATCTCTGATACATTATAAATTTATATTTAGCAAATTTATGAGTTATTTGTAGTGTTTTAATGCTAAAATTGCATAAAACGTTGTATATAACACGTGTATAATCTTTTTATTGTGACACTCGTAACCTTCGCTTTCGCACACACTCTAAACATATACTCGTGTCATGATTAGTCACATTATACACTAGTTACATAGGTAACTATTTATTTCTTTGCCTATGGTAGGTAGAGAAAGCATTATATCCCAACCATAAACACACGAAGAGACCGCCTCCGTAGCACAGAGGTAGCACCCTTGCCTCTGGAGCGGGGACACCGGGTTTGATATGCGATACCCGTGTGAGGATTTTTCTTCGTTGGGAGATCTGCTCAGGAGTGCACTCAGCCTCCTTCCTAACAGGTCAATTAACCGCCTTACGGTGGTGGAGTCGGCGTGTTGACCCCGCCACCCTAACCTGCACTCCTTCGTGGCCTTGGCTGAAGCTGAAGGACGCAGCGGCCGGCCGATAAGGATACCGTCAGTATAAGGGAGACGCCTTAGGGACTTCTATTACAAAATTGTGATTATTGCACCGTGTGGAACGAAAGATTCACAAGGATAATAAAGATAATTAGCATTATTTTTCCTTTAAAATGTTATGGATATATTCATGAAATTTAAAACACAAGTAAGAAAGTTTTGAAAACAGTTGTATATAAATTGGAAGATTTCAAAATTTCACTGAGAGTACCCTAAAGTCTGGATTCAAGGCAGCGAGACAGAATGTTCTGTCAAAGTCCATATAACAATAGCGTCATTTCCTGCATTATGCGTTTGATATGGTATCACCGCGTGCGTGAATCTAACCACGTGGAAACGTACGGAATCATTAATTATACACCAATAGTAACAGTTCGTTTCCTTTGCATCTTCATTGCATACAAGAAAGCAAATATTGACACCCCAAAGAAAAATAGAGCAAGGTCACACATCTGTTTGATGTTGCAGTGGCGGAGTGTTACCAGTGACATTTGTATTGCCTCGAGAGAAAACAAATGAATTCTATGTATACTCGAATCAAAAGGTAGAAGTGGAAAACATATAGTCACCAGCACTTAGACCTAGAGCAGAAGGTAGCCAGTCGCGGTTGTGTGAGCGTGCTTTCTCTAATCCTTACCCATAATGGACAGAGAATGTCCTCGAAAACACGTTTTGAGATCTCTGAGTCCATGTCAGTGTATACGACTGTCTATGAATAGTATAACTAAAAAATGAACAGTTAATGAAACATTAAAGTTCTGCGTCATGCAAGGATGTGACACGAATGCTTTCAAGAAAATCCTCCACCACAAAATATACTTTACCTAGACATTTTCGTTAAGTTTTACTATCTCAAAAATGGCCCCCATGATGTTTCTTAAAATGCCATATGTTTAAGATATTTACAAGACAATTGAAATATATTAAACTACCTCTCATTAGGAAATGATTATCCGGGCTTGTGGGCCTTGATGTAGCGGAAGATCTTCCAGACGTTTCGTCCGCAGCTGCGTCGAACATCTTCAGAGGCGTGAGCGTAGTATTCTTCTACTAGTCTCGGCGCCGACTTATACGAGTCTTTGTTTTCACGGGCTCTATATTCAGTCGTCGCCGAGACTGGAAGATGAGTGTTATGGCCACGCCACTGAAGATGTTGGACGCAGTTTCGGACGAAACGTCTGCAAGGAGAGTTTCCACTAGACTACGTAGAACAAGCCCTGGATAATCATTTTCTATTTAAATCAAATGTATATCTACTTTGTGGGACTAGCCTTAGAAATTGTCTTCATTCGGAATGATTTTGGTATAATTGCTGGACTGTAAAGAGATAGACAAAATCTTACTACATAACAGCTATAGACCTCGTTAAAACACACCCTTTATGTCAAACTTATATGTCAAATATTTTCGTAATTGATTTGCACTACAGAATAGTCATACATTTCTGAACTGCAAATCGCTTTCCCCACTTTTTATTTTATTTTTTTATTTATTTATTTATTTTTTTTTCTCTCTTTCTTGTTTTATGCAAAGAGAAAGAAATTTAAAAGTCAGGAGCTATCACTATTCACAAGAAGAGGCACGTAAGAAAATAAGGGTTCATAAAGAATAGTTTGTACAAGAGTGAGAAGAGAAAGTCATGTGAATACAACACATCAGGATTTTTCAATCGTTTAGTTGATGTTCTCTGTCCAATATAGCAGCTCGTAATTACAGCGAGCTGTTATTATTTCAACAATAAATGTATATAAATTTGCGTTTATTATATCTTGCTTTACACCAGCCGCCACTACAATCCAATATAAGTGCATCTACCAATATTGACATTACTACGTCTGTTTTCTGTGTACTCCTCTTGTTCCCTTCCTCTCTGTAATTATCTACTTCTGCGTCTGAGTAAAAATGTGTTGAGGTAGTGTCATACGCAGAAGTGTCTTGGTTCCCAGTTAATGAGTATCACTTTTATTTTATGGAAAATTACACTGAAATAACGTATTTTTACTTAAATTTATGGAGTGTTTAAAAACATAGATATCTTACCCTTTGATAATTACGTTAGATTTTGGATGACCCGATGTATGCTTTACGAACTATTCACTAGACTAGCGCTCTTTGGCCATTTTCGTTTCAAGAATAATATCTATATTATCAACAAGTCCCTCCGCACTGTGGCCGTACGTACCACTCAATATAACTTGGTATTCTGTTTATCTGCACTACCTTTCATGAATTACACACATGAATCTATAATATACTTTGTTCCGTGGAGCGTTATAAATAACCATAGGCTCGCGGCAGCCGATGCTACCACCGGAATTCCCGTCTCTAGGGGAATTTTGGTTACACGAGACTGCGGAGCGACTTCTCGATAACCCTATACAATTGCATAATGCTATAATTGCGGTAGATAGAAAGACACAGTATATTACTGCAGTGTAACAAGTATAATAATTAATTTATATTTATTAAACTATTACCCAAGTTTAATACAAAAGGAATGTTATACAATAAATATACGAGGCGTATTTTTACTTTCTCTACTGGTAAGTAGGGGAAGTATTGTATTCCACCCAAAAATTCGATGTCGAGATTTCACCGGAAATATATGTTTTGAGGACCCCTGAATAAAAAAAAAAAAAAAAAAAAAAGCATTTTTAGAAAAAGGTCCGTGTGTGTGTCTGTGTGTCAGTCTATGGACAGCATAACTCAAAAACGAAAATTAGGTTAAGAACCAAAGTTGGTATTTAAGTTTAATGTCTTTCAAGGATGCGACACGAAGATTTTGAAGAAAATAGCCCCACCCTAAACTACCCTTTATATGGAAAATGTTTCGAAAATTTTGATTTTCTTGAAAATGGCTCTAACAATTTTGATTAAAATGTCATTATGTTTGAGATATTTGTATGACAAATGAAATGTATATCTTGAATTTTCTGGCTATAGCCCCTGTAGTCGTATTTACTCTGGACGACTTTTGCATAACTGGTAAACCGTTAGAGATAGACCAAATCATACTATACAAAAAATGTAGATGTTGCTAAAATACACAATTTATGTCTGAATAAATTTTCTTGTAGAGTGAATTTCGGAGATATTCCTTGTTATGTGTGTGAGTTTCAGAAAACTTAGAACTTTCGTGAAATGGGTCATCGTTCATTTTTTTGTATGTTAAGTGTGCAAAGACAACAGAATCTCAAAGCTTTAAAACATTTGACTATCGCACAAAGCCTACTGTATTCCCCCATGTACCTACAAGGAAATTGGCAATAAGATAAGTTGTACAAATGTTTATCATAACTAACACGAAGATATAGCAATAAGAGTTTGTAAGAATGGTTAGTACAAGAGTAGAGAAAGTTATGTGAGTGCAACACATCAGATTTTTAAAGTAAGTACCGATAATTTTTTAAAAAGTAACAGAAGATTATTTTCAGATACTTTATTATCATTCATTACCTACACCTTTCACAACTGTTACATTTAGGTACCGCCGTTATTTAGCCGCTTATGTAACGGGAAACCAGGTTTTACAAGCCTTTGTTAAATAACTTGATAAAAGTCAACTCGGCGCTTTTTTCGTAACATCATCGTTTTTGAAACGTTGTCCACTAAGGAATTGCTTCAAATGAAGAAACAGATGAAAATCCCTTGGTGCTAAATCGGACTGTAGGGAGGATGGCCAAATTTTCCCCATCCAAATGTGGGGATCAGATCTGGAATTCAGGCTGTATGTGGCCGCGCATTGTCACTCACTGTTTCCCCATAAAGCTCACACAATTGGGGAGGAATGTTTACTAACATAAAATTTTTCATATTCAAAAAACGAATCACTGATCTGACTTCACAGTCGGCGGGTCGTTCCATTGTTTTGAACATTTCGAAACGCTCAAACGATGGTCACTCAAAGCTGAGTCTGGCTTCCTAATGAGTGGAAGAAGAGATAACGCATGCTCAAAATCTTGACTGCAGCTGTGCAGCAACAAAATATTTAAATGGTACTTACTTTAAAAACGCGCCTCGTACATACTTTGCTGTTACTAACGCTCCCCATAAGGCGTTTTCCGATGCACTTCGCTTTGTTTTCGCTGTTACTTAATAAGCTAGTGCGATTTTTTCCTGAGACTTCAATTAGCTTACACTGTCGCTTCACTAATATGAACTAGCTGGAAATGTTACTGTCGTTTCACCTTCCTAGAGGCGTATTGTAATTCTTACGGATGATTGAGGAGTTGAACACAAGATGTACCTAATCATTTGCAGTAATAACACTCACATCACGTCGCCACAGTCGTTACAAACTTGCTCAGAGAACAGCGCATTCGCTGCTTTGCTCACTCACTAAACCCCCTTCGCTTGTTGGGCGCACTGCTTTTGTGTTTATCGTTCCGACTGCCCAGCGCCAAACTCGCGATAACCTTGCACCGTGGTCTCTGATCTCAGTATGTTTTACAAGTCTGTCAAATATATTCTAGATACTCTAAATAAGGGGTACATTTCTGATACGAAATTCCTAGACCAGCATATAGTGACTCGGTTTTTAAACATCTGAATATCGATTGGGTTTCCTCTATCCGCGTATCTACAACGGTTTATCCTAATTAACATGGGGTAAGTAGGGAAAAAAATTGCATGAGTTGCACTCACATGAATTTCCCTACTGTTGCACAAACTATTGTTAAAAACACGTATTCCTCTTAATAATGAAAAAAAAAGAACTAAAGCTATTAACAGTGAAGCAACGTAATTTTAATAATCATTTAGAGGCTACAAGTTTCATTTGTCTTAATATCAACACCACTGTGGTAATTAATGATTTTAATACAGATTTTATACATAAAGATGGAGAAATTTAAATATCAAAAATATGTTAAAGAAGTTGCTGCCCTAAGGAAAATAAAAGGTGACGGCATTTTTAAAAATCTGATGTGTTGCACTCACATGACTTTCTCTACTCTTGTACTAACCATTCTTACAAACTCTTATTCCTATAGATATCTTCTTCATGTTAGTTGAGATAAACATTTGTTCAAATTATCTCAATGTTATATATTGTAATTGATCGGTGGACCAGCGACTAACTGAGAGTACAATATTATAGAGAAAATAATGAATGGTTAACTCGGCATTGCAATATAGGAAATAAACCTCACGGAAAAGTTATCTATTAATAAAAGTGTTTTCCTAATGGCACCATATAATCAAACAAGCGGTATACAATAATTATAATATTCGTGTCAGTATCCGGTGACCTGAAAAGACCACATTTTCATTCACGTCACCTCCAACACACCTGCTGCGTGTATAATTAATATCTAGAATATACATATCTTGCTATCGTTGATATGCTTTATTTTGATGGCCTATTTATCCAAGTATTTATCTTTCCTTTCTCAAAGATAACCACAAGTATTATTTACAAAAATATTGTGTCATGTCCTTTTCCTGTACTTAGTGACGTGTTTGTCGATTGTTTCAATTAAGGCACGTTTCTGCGGAAGGAGTTATGTAAACATGCTCGGAGTATATAACACATCTGGAATAATTTACCACGCATTCTACCAACATGGCTCGCACCTTGATTCTCACATTCTGCTTCGCTCTTCTAGTGGTACGTATTCATTGTCCATTTATATTCTTAGTACCTCGGCGTTTTTCGCCTCTGTTTTTGAGAAATCTTTTAATCTTTTTTTGTGGGAGAAGATAGATAAACCTGAAAGGAAAAACGTTGACTAAATAATCATTTTTGTCGCAATTGTTAAGAGTCACAAAGTACTTAAGTAGAGAAAACACTGTGAATGTAATATGCAGCATTTCTGTTTCAAACATACAGAAAATTGTATGACTTATTTCTAGAAGTGTGTAGAGTAACAGTTATGAATGCGTTACCCAAAAGTAAGTAGAGAAAGCAGTGTGAATGTAATACGTAACATTTCTATTTCAAACATGCACAAAATTGTATGACCTATTTGTAGAAGAGTGAGTAGAAAGCGATGTGAATGTGTTACCTAAAAGTGAGTAGAGAAAACATTATGAATATAATATGTAGCATTTCTATTTCAGACATACGGAAGATTGTATGACTTCTTTGTAGAAGAGTGAGTAGAGAAAGAGTTGTGAATGTATTACCTTAAAGTGATAGGAGAAAGCAGTGTGAATGTAATAGCATTTCTATTTCAAACATACAGAACATGGTATGACTTATTTTAAAAAGTGGGGATAAAATTATTTTTGGGGTAAACAATGTTTTTATGGAATATTGTTTATAGAAGAGTGAGTAGAGAAAGAGATGTGAATGTGTTACCCAAAAGTACTTAAGTAGAGAAACCACTGTGAATGTAATATTTAGCATCTCTATTTCAGACATACAGAAAATTGTATGACTTATTTGTAGAAGAGTGAGTAGAGAAAGAGATGTGAATGTGTTACCTAATAGTGCGAGGAGAAAACAGTGTGAATGTAATAGTACTTCTATTTCAAAAATACAGAAAATGGTATGACTTATTGTAAAACTGTGGATAATTTTTTTGTGTAAAATAACGTTTTTTATGGAAAATGTTTATAGAAGAGTATGTAGAGAAAGAGATATTAATGTGTTACCTAAAAGTGAGTAGAGAAAACTCTGTGAATATAATATGCATACATACAAAAATTTAACCAAATCTTAAGAGCCATTTCTGAATTCCGGGAGTATGCCTATATATATATATATATATATATATATATATATATATATATATATATATATATATATATATAAGGGAATTACACCTACATAGATGAACTTAAAAAGCAAAGCCCTGTCTGAATACAAAATATATAAGATTTAAAACGTATTACAAACAAAAAGCTTGTGCTTTAAATATAAAACAATGGAGTTACGTGCTTGCGTAAACTACCACCTAACATCGTTTTAGATTGTCAATTGATACATGTGTGTGCGTTAAAGCGTAACTAAGAAAACTGATGTTACACTCACATGGCATTCTCTACCCTTATACGAACTAATCTTACAAACATTTATTCCTCTAATTAATCTTAATGGAGATAGACATCTGTGGAAATTATCATATGCTAATTTTCTTGTAGGCGCAAGAGGAATATGGGAATACTGCAGGCTAAGTGATAGTGAAATCTTTTAATTGCTTTCAATGGCTAAGAGATAAAGAGATGAATAGCGGCCTCCAATTTGAGAAAAGTAAGTTATGTAAAATTCAGACAAATATCAATCGTCTCCGAAATGGTTCACTATACAAACAAATGCACTGTGTGCTTTAACTACATTTACACTCTCGTATGCAGTAAGCTTTTGTCTGTATGTTGCGGTTTATTAGATGTGCAAAGGTCGCACAGACTGCTAAGGGCTTCTAAGGACATCTGACAGAAAATTCAAGATATGCATTTCATTTATCATGAAAATATCTGAAACACTGTTAGACCCATTTACCAGAAAATCTAACGATTCGAAAAATATTTCATCTAAAAAGTAATTTGTGGTAGGGAATATCACTGAAACAGTTCACTAAAGAAAAAAGCATCAGACATAACTCGTGAGTTTTAACAAGAGCTGCATTTTTACTTTCTCTGCCACGTATAGTAAGTAGAGGAAGTATTGTATTCCACCCAAAAACTTGATGTCGAGATTTGACTGGAAATATAATATGCTTTGAGGTTCTCTGAATAAAAAAAAAAACAGCTTTAGAAAAATTCCCGCGCGCGCGTGTGTGTGTGTTGTGTCTGTGTATGTGTAAGTGTGTGTGTGTGTGTGTGTGTGTGTGTGTGTGTGTGTGTGTGTGTGTGTGTGTGTGTGTGTGTGTGTGAGAGTCTGACTGTAAACAGCATAATTCAAAAACGAAGTCGTTTAAAAACCAAAGTTCATATTTAAATTTAATATCTTCCAAGAATGCAACATCCCTACACCCTAAAGTATCCTTTACATAAAATTTTTCTCGAAACTTATGATTTTCTCAAAAATGGCTCTAATGAGGTTTATGTTTAAATGAATTTTTTATGAAATTTTATGAAATGAACCATTTCGAAGATATTCCTTGTTATTTGTGTGAGTTTTGCAATACTTAATTTTACGGAATTTCAAAGCATATTTGACTATCGCCTTGTCTTCCCATATTCCTCTTGCATCTATAACAAAGTGAGCAATAAGATAATTTATACAAATGTTTATCTCGATCAATATGAAGAAGATAGAGGAGTAAGAGTTTGTAAGAATAGTACAGAGTAGAGAAAGTCATTGGACTACAACACATTAGATTTTTTAGCTAGGACGCTCACACACACACACACACACACACACACACACACACACACACACACACACACACACACACACACACACACACACACACACGAACCATTTTCTAATTTTAATTTAGTCAGGAAGTATCAAAACGTCTTTTCTTGTGAAATCTCGATATCAAATTTTTGGTTGGAATACCGTACTTACTCTAAGTTGAGAGGATGCAATACGAGGATTTTAAAGAATATCTCCCACCCCGAATGGTTGTAACACGATTGCACACGAAAGAGAAAATCCAGGTAAAAATTTGAAACACGGTTGCGCGTAGACACTGCAACACCACTGCGCATGTCCTTAAATTGTAACCGGTTCACAGATTGTGATATCTTTAATTGGGAATCATATTTGTTCCTTCAGAACTATTTGATTTTGTCAATGTAAACAAATCATGTACTCTGTAATAAGGTAATTTTAACAGTTGCGCTTATCATAGAACATAGAAATCCTTTTTTTACAGTAAATACAGGTTTGTCTTCGGATTAAGTTTCTTGCCACCCGTCGAAGTGACAGATGGTTTTGTACAACTTACAACTCTAGCACCTATAACTGATATGAGATTTGCCGGCTACATTCTATACAACTACGTGCCTGAAAGAAGGAAGTTTTCCTCCGAAGTTCTGAGCAGCAGACCCCACGTAGGTCCAGAGATTCCATCGCGAGTGCAACGCACAGTTCTACAGCTGCCAATCAAACATACATCTGCTGCAAAATATTCAGAAGAAAATAACTTAAAATGAATGCCAAACAGAAATCAAGTTTATAGTCGTGAAGTTACACATGAAACACAGCATGCTGACTACAGAAGGAACAAAATCGATCTCCTGCAATATCTCAAACTGGTTGTTTGTCGCTTTCAAGGAAAAAATTAACTCAAAGCATTTTATTGACAATGTAAACGAAGAAAATTAACTTTAACTTGTTATATTGAAATTATTTAAAATCATTTTGTTGTTTAACGACGCTATCAATTGCAAAGATCACAACATGTGTGTCTTACTGACACTGCCAAATAAATATAACGACAAAATCTTTGGGGGAAGAAGCACCCAACCTCCATATGGTGTCCCCTGGATAACACTGATAAGCTGCGCTGTATTTTCTAATAATTGAGTGCACAATCGTGTATTTTTCATGCTCAATCGTTGTCAGTTTAAACCGCTTAAGCACAATCACGACTCCACGCCCCGAACTACTTTTTGCAAAGAAAAATTCCCCCATAGTTTCATTTTCTCATCGGATCCCTAAGGATTTTTATTAAAGTACTATTTGTTTAAGATGCACATCTTGTAAGAATAGTTTTCAGAAGAGTGAGTAGATAAAGACATATAAATGTAACACACTAGATTTTTAAAAAGTATATGCGAAGCTCAAGAAAAAGTTCTTGCGGTAATGACAATGGCGTTCTTTAAAGGGTACA
Source organism: Tenodera sinensis (assembly GCA_030765045.1). Lineage (NCBI taxonomy): Eukaryota > Metazoa > Arthropoda > Insecta > Mantodea > Mantidae > Tenodera > Tenodera sinensis. Next base: position 158,252,955 of record CM060966.1, on the reverse strand, counting down.
GATGTTATCCAAATAGCTACTAAAGAGTATTCTTAATAACTCTAGGTATGATTTTAAGCTGAGGTTTTACATTAAGTCATTGTATATATTTAATATGTGAGGTATTCCGGAATAAGAAGTTGTTGCATATATTTAATCTGATGAGTTGGTACACAAGTCGTATGATATAAGTCCTATGATCCTATTATATAACACTGGGTATTTCAGTAAGACTGCACCTTCTTTAGGAAGTTATTGATAGATGACCTTAGTTGCGTAGTTATCTTCCTGTACCACCTGCTTGAGGATGTTGCTGTTAGTGACCTCGGTTGCGTACTCAGTTTCCTGTTCCATCCTCTTAAGGACGTTACTGATGGGTGGCCATAGTTGCGTGGTCGCCTTCCTGATGTACCTGCTTGAGGAACTTGCTAACAGATGGCCATAGTTGCTTAGTCGTCTTCTTGTACCATATATTTGTCACTGAGTTGTGGTGGAATGTGTTCTTTGGTATCGTGGAACTTCTGTTATTTGAATTTGCACGTAACCACTTTAATGCCTTAGTTTGGCAATTACCATCCTGCACCATTTTGTTAGGTAATTTGCTGATAGATGGCATTATCTCTGTAATCACTTCTTGTGTCATTTATCTTTATTTATATTTTTGGGGGGAATACCTTGTAGAATATTTGGATGACATACAATACTTTCTCTGCCTGCTATAAATACTTGCCATAGCGTGAAATATTGATCTGTTCATACTTCTGTATCCCCTATGAGTGTTAATCCATCTGTTAACATTTCACTTATTTTCTGACAACCTCGCAGAGTTGGTCACTTCAACAGTCCGAAGAATTGGAAGAGGAGTTCGCAGAAGAACAAGATGTGATCTGTCACAAGCCAGGCTACACTTGTGACAGTAATTGCTCTACCGTGTACCTCTGCGCAGGCGAGGCTCTAGGAATACCCGTGGAAATACAAAAATGTGACGTAGATTTTGGTCAGTATTGTAGCGTCGCCTTGCAGAAGTGCTCCTACACAGCCACATCGTGCAACCCACACGGTTTTGAATGTACTGGGCCAGGAGACTTCCCGGATCCTTTCGACTGCACCGTGTTCCACAGCTGTACCGCTAATGCTCAGGCTCAATACGTAGATCACGTGGCCCAGTGTGAGGAAGGTTGGGCGTACAACGCTGGGACAGACTCCTGCAGCAGCAGGATGAATGACAGGTAGGTAGTGGTGTATTCTTTAGTAGACGTGGGAATGACCTTGCTAGGATCTGCGCGAGTGACGTCGTGCAAACTGACGTGGGGGTAACGTCTCTATCTCCTACTTTAAATAAACAAGAGGCTGCTGATAATTTGAGAGGGCAATGTACTTAATCACGGACTGTTCCGCGATGTTTACTACACGGAAGTCAGAGAGAAACTAACCTGACAACCCTATGGCTTATAAATACAAAACTGAACTCGACCATAAACCACCGCGCAACTTCAAGTAATGCGTTTGGTTTAAAAATTACCGCTATACCACAATACCTCATGGAACCTGCTCAAGCACCCCTAAAGGGAGACTATGTTGCTTTATCAATTGGAATTTCCTCTTCAATTTTATGTGTTTTATTAATGTCGTACCTTTTTGTTAATAGGTAGTGTTAATAATTGCTGATAAATTTTATTAAGAATGTGGTATAGTTAACAAACAAGCATATTGGATGAAAGTAGATCTTGAAATTATAAGGTATGTATTTACTTTCTGTCAAATAATTCAGTAAGATATCTAAATTACCTTAGTTCCTCATGCATTTAGCATATTTAATATTGATCATATCTTGTGCTACAAGTCTTACTCTGGGACTCCGAAATCCTATATTGTCCCACCCAAATCCCATCTTATCCCGGGAAGTTATATCGTCCCGAACTTTATTTTACCCGCAGATTCCTAAGAGCACATTATCTATCTTGTTCCTAAGCCCTATATTTTCCCTAACCTCATTTTATCCCGGGATCTCATTTTACTACGAGATGAGATCCCATTTTATCTTCTAACCCCATCTCACCCCGAAACCACATACTCCTCTGGGATCTCATCTCACCCTCATTCCCCAAAACAATGGCCAATCAAAGTTTGCAAATATTTTCTTCTTTCCACACTGATTGTCTCTAAAAATTATGTACAGGAGTTTTGTAATGTCTGTTTACAGCGTGTGTGTCCAGGGTCCAGTGCCTCCATGTTATAAAATAGGGGAAACTGGAGTGGTTCCGGAGAACCCGAGAATGTATTTTATCTGCGTGCAAACTGGAGGGATTCTGCATCCCCAGCTATACAGATGCTCACATGGGTTCTACGATCCGGCCACTTACCAGTGTGTAGCAGAACAACCCATGACCACCACTACCACCGTAGAACCACCAACAGGTTACATCTGCAGGGCGCCGGGGATATTCGTGGATCCTGAAGACTGTCACCACTACTATGTCTGTGACCAGTATCTCAATCCCCACAGATGGTCCTGCTATCTCTTCACGCGGTTTGATCAGAAACAAATGCGATGCGTAATGGGATTAACGTGTCCATAAACATCAGTGTTTTGTGAATTTCAGCCACTGATCTCTTAAACTTCAAGACAAGGTGTCGCGGAAATGTGAAGCTTTAGAAACTTTGCAAGGAAAAGTCTGAATTTTATATGAACATTTTGTACATCAATTTGTATCCCTTATATATCAGAAGGAGTAAGCATTAAACCCGCGAGTGAAATAGTGCAATATCAACATATCTTAAATGGCTCTTCAATATCTCATAACTCATAAGTAATGCGGCTAGTGATTGTCAACTTATCTGGGAATTTGACCATCACGAGTTGTATTTATTAAGACTATTTCACGAATTAAATCATAATATGGCCTATGAAATGTTATTAAATGCTGTATTGTAATTTTCTTATATTGATGCTCCAATCTTTCAAGATGTTGACAATGTCAGTATTGGAGTATCTGCTGTTAATTTATAATTTCGTTCAATACAAAATTTGTCAAACTGATTCCAAACATATTTCTTGTTGTATTCTCTGTTCTGAGTTTTCCCTCTTTGAATTATTTTGTCTATTTCAGCGTTAGATGCTTCGCCGAAACTAGAGTCAGTCATTTTTGACATTTGAACCCAGCGGCTCTACTGCGTCAAAATACACATAGAAATTCTAAAGTAAGAACAAATTAGAAACTGAAAAAAGTCTGTGAATGCGTATATGTGTGTACCTATGTATGTGCGCGTGCGTGTGTGCGTGCGTGTAAAAAACAGATTATATGCTAAACATGGTATTCAACTTCGGGGTCTTTCAAGGATCTTTCAAGAAAACTTCTCACTTGTAACTACCTTTTAATGGTAAAAGATTCGTTATGTTTTATTTTCCCAAAAATGGTTCTGAAAATTTTGAATACCACACATTTAAGATATTTTCATTAAAATTAAAATGTAAATCTTGAATTTTCTGCTGTGAAGCCCTCTTCATTCTGGGCGACTTTTATATAAGGGGTAAATTGTAAAAGATACACAAAATCTTCCTCCACAAAAATTTAGTTCTCGCTAAGGCACAGAAGTCATCTTAAATAACCCCAACATGGTGAATGAACGAAATGAGTGAAATGATGCCACTGAGCCTTTCAGCTAAAGGTTTAGCTCTCATTTTTTTATTGTCTTTCCACTCCACAATTTTCTCATTATATTTGTTAAAAGGACACAAGTAATACAATAAATCAGGTACGCACATAAATACTTCAGCTGTTTTGTAAACAACATAATTAATGTTCTGTGTTTTTAGTTTTTGTCAACCAATAGCAGCACTTGTACAAAATCCAGCCAACATCTATATTTTAAAGGAAAATATCTCATTAAAATCTAAAAACCAGCATTAATTGCGAACTGAAATTTTTTCAGATTTGCCACACACACTTTTCATTGCAAGCGTCTAAATAAATTTGAAACATACCAACTTAGGGGTGTATTTGACTCAGAGTATTTAACTATCATATTCTGAGCATGTTGAAGACAATATTTTTTCAAAAAAGAATGTTTTCTGAAAAGAACCGCACTTTTAGCATTTTGGCACCAGTGTCTCCTTAAACACACTTAAAAACAATTGGTTTGGGCCGGTTTTGAACCCGCGATCTTGGGGTTAGTACGCCAGGGGCTAAGCAAATAAAACATTAAGACGACTTGCTTACTCACATTTAACGTTACAACGCATCACAAACAGAGCTTCGGCTTTAGATAAAATCTCGTATATTATTAATGTGAAAGCTAAAATATCCAGGATTGCAGTGGTGGTTAGCGGGTCATACATATAACATTGATATCGCCAGCTTCATGTACATAGACGCGATCCTAAATGTGGGGAATCGTTTGCATATGGTACGTGTATTACACGATAGCCGGCCCTTTTTATGTCAATATAATGTATTATTTATTGCTTTCATAGCATTATAAAATATGCATTATGTGTTGTTTATTTCAAACACGCAGATGCCAAGTTAATAACGGGATTTTTCTGTTCCTCCTTTTTAAAATGAATGAACCTCCAAAGATATGTTGATATAATTCCATAATTCATGTATAGTTAAATAAATTACATAGTACTATGTAAAACAAACGGTGGCATTTCGACTGAAGCATAGGGTGTTTCTGTATGTTTAGAAGGTCGGATTCATATAATTTTATTGTTGTAACAGGTGAAAACAGCGCCTGTATTTTCTAATGAACCATTAAAACATTTAATTTGTATCACCCAGTTGACTTAGAAGAAACATAACATTTTATTTTTATGAAACTCCATATCAGGGTTTTCTCTAAAACTTGGAACCAAAGCACTTCCCTGCATAATTGTGTGGTGGGAATATAGCAGTGGTGGTGGTGCTGTTATCCTTTTAATTTTCACGTTTAAATTGCTCCACAGCTCGCTCTGATAATTCTGCTTGCCGACTTGCTTATATAGTCGAAAATTAGGTACCGGTGGTTTTTCTGGAAATCGACATTTCGTGAAGTTTCTATAGCTCTGTGGAAACGGTCTTTGTTCTTAGCCACCATTGTTGCACATTGCCTAGCAACGTAGTGCTGTAAGACTGTGTGACCTTGAATATTGACTGCCGCCCCCAAAATGTTGTTAAATGAGATATATTGTCAGATGTGATTTTAAAGTCCTCACACACCAACACGCTGTTGAAAAATCTGACAATCGCTTTATCCACTGTATCCTACAGCGAAAGGTATAACTGCGAATTGAAAGTTCATTTGGATTAACAAGAAATAGCTGAATAATGTTTTGTATGAGGAGTCTGTACAGAGTTATGTGAATACCTTACATCAGATGTTTCTCAGTAACAACAAAAGTTTAATGGTTTATCTGCTCTGTGTTACTTTTCTGGGAATAAAGCTGAAGGAATTATTTTGAGTTTACCTGCTACATAAATTCGTGGTAGAAATCGAATGCCATCACCGGTTCAAAAGGCAAGCTTGTTAATTACCACAGTCCAGCCTGGTAATTTCGCATTCATGACGTAGGGAAAGGGACGAGAGAGAGAGGAAGCAAAAAGTTGTGAACGAACAGTTACTTGCAGGTCGGCTGCTTCAGGTGATTTTCGCTCAAGTTTAATGTGCGTTGATGTTCAGCTCAGCGTCACATAGCTTCTTCTTTGTAACAGCTTCTTGCATATTCATCTTTAACATGTAGATTATTAAAGAAAGTTGATATTTCATCATTATATAGATAAATTCAAGAGCGGGTTAAAGGAATCCTGGCCCTGAGAAAAGACCGACAAATTATCAAATTGATGTTTTTAGGTTTATGCATACAAAGTGATTCCCAAGGCTTCAGTCGTCGTTTGGCAGTAAAATTGTTTAGTTTTTAAAGGCCTAACGCAGGCTTTAAATGCCATGTGCGCTGCGTTTAAACGTTCCCTTTGATGGCCTTGAAATTCTCGACTATTTCAAAGTTCAAATCAGTAATAAAGATTATCTTGGAAATGGTTAATGTCATAACAAATTTTATTTGATGTGAATTGTATACATAATGAGATCTATGTATATCGGTTTTACAAAACAAATTCAGAATTAAGAGAGCTTCACCGGAAATGCCAGATATACATCAAGTCATGCAAATCTTAAACAAATTGTGACTTTAACAAACTTCACCCAGTTTTTGCTGTCACTTAATCCATTTCACCGTGACTTCCCTAACGTGACAAAGTTGCAATGTTCACCGTAAGTTCACTTTCCTTCAAGGAAATGAAATATGCAACACGACGGAACCTCTTCTTCCGGAAGTTTCACTCTGCGAGAGTCAAAGACAAGACGTCTCTAATCTCTTATAGTAACAGCACTCACTACGGTCGTCTCAAACTGGCCCTTCGTCGCACTAGAAACGCACTCGCTGTTGACCCACTCATTAGAAGTGCTGCGCTCGCTTACATAGCCGTTGGAAATGTCCACAGGGTTCCAGAACTTTCGAGGTGGAGAAACTACCAGAAGATTCTACTTATCTGGCGATAGCGCTCCCGACGTTTACGATGAGCAAGCGTGCTGCTGATCTATATACCGTTCAGATTCCCCGCAACTGATTCAAAATACGGTACTTTAACCAAATTCGTTTAACACATTTTTAAACAGGAAAAAATACAAAACACGTAACAGCTTTCAATGTAGACGGTAGTATGGTGTAGATCTACTGGAAATCCTCCTGTGTCATTCTTCAAAGATGTTGAACTCGTGTAGCAATTTTATATATTCATCCGATATTTCTTTTCCAGTTTTGTCCTTAAAAGACATGCACTCGGATCCTTTTCCAAAATTTTACGTGAGTCATCAAAACATGTATTTTCGATAACATCGGGATATTGGATTTAAAGTGCTTCCTTTACTTGCTTTAGGCGAGCAGTAGAGTAAGTAAAAACGCACGCTCCCGTGTTTTCTGAAGTATCTTCTTGTTAATTTATATGAAATATTCTGTTGAAGGATATTGTGTGCTCGGTGATGGAGTATTTCTCGTAAAGTTACTGGAAGATGTAGGCTGAGCGAGCGCTGGAGCCTCTTGCCTGTGACAGGGAGAATGAAATTCCAATTTGTGAAGTGCTGACATGAACATACGTCCCTCCCAGTTTTTATCTCCGTTGATCTGCTCCTCGTCCTAATTCCCTTCCTCTATTTCGTTTCACTTCCAACTGCTAGAACAGAACCAGCCTGCTTCTCGTCAGAATGGGCGAGTAAAAGCTGTTCAAGTGCCGAGCGTATTTGTTCAATTTGTGGGCAAAGTGGGGAAGAAGAAAATTGAAAGTGCAACTAAAATTGACACCGCGATTGCTAAAGAATTTGTGAATTCCGTTCGTGACACTATGTGATAAAACTTTTGCTTTTTATGGGCATTACCTGTATGTATCTGGGGCAAATTTTGGAACGCACTCGTTTTACTTTAATTTTTTCTAAGACCATAACCTGCGAAGATATTTTAGTCACTTCGAGGATATAAAACAGAGCAACGTTGCGAGCGTTACTGACTCATCGTACTGCGGGTGGCATTTTCACTTTGAAGACCTGTTGTAAGACACCACGTATATACGTCTCACTTTCACTTTCAGAGTGGCGTGTATCTTATCACTGTAAGTCCAAGCTAACAAACGTTTCGTGTCTTCTACCTCTCAATACTTTCATCTGAAACTTTCAGCGACGCATTTTGAAACCTAAATCCATGTTTTCATACAACATTAACACAAATACCGTTTGGAATTAATAATACTGTATCAACTAAACTGCATTTCTGAATTATAAACATAAGATAATCACCTCGAATTTACTAAGTACTATTTTTAACATGGTCGTCAAAAGAATAACCATCACAACAGAAACGTTTATTTTGAAATATTTATCAAATATGAACAATGATGTTCACACCATTATTCAAAAAGTTACATATATCTTCCCTTGAGAATACCGCGTATACACACACAGAACTTTTTTTTCTAAAAAATGTGTTTTTTTATTAAGGGGCTAAAACATAACATTTCCAGTGAAATATCGACATTAAATTCTTCCCATTTTGGGGTGGAATGCAATATATGGCATTTGTGGCGGACCTATTGCTTGAAAGTTGCATTTATTATATTTAAAACCGTTTTTTCTTAGAAAAAATATAGTGGATTTTGAGAACAGATTAGATTAAATGAAATTGAATTACATTTTGCAAGCATTCATTTTGATCAGTCATTCCATTAGGCTAAATTGACTTTGTAGGCTTAGAAATAAACAAAACAGTTGTTCAATTTTGTTTTAGCGAGACTCTTTCAAGTGAATAAAAGACATTACATTTATTTGAAATAAAAACAAATTTAATAACCAAACAACACTCAAAACGAACACGATGCGCCTAATATTGTCGATCTCAAGGAATAATAGATTTGTATCACGTCTATGGTGCTGCTTGGGGAAATGCGAAAAAAGTAGACACCGGAAGATGGTCCTTTATGAATACGCCAGTTAATGTTACTCCAAGGCGACGTAAGGGATTTCATGTAACGTATGCTGGTCGCTGGATCGCTGGAGGAGCACCAATGTAATAGCATGCTCACCGGGTCTAACCCCTTTGGATTTAATGTTCAGGATCTTTGTAGCATTTGATGCTATTACTGATATGCCAAATATTTTGTTCCATATGTAATCATTACATGGGGTAATCATTACTACGGGCCTTTATCCTAATAAGAAAAGCATAACTCCTGAATTATGCCTTAACATTATTCGGTGTTATTCTGCCTCAACCTGCATATAGTGTGACAATGATTGTTCAACAATATACGGACAAGAGTAGGCCGGGTGAGTTTGGATACGGCGAGCGGCTGTGTGTGTGCGTGGCCGTAATAATGGCTGCAAAACATAAATGAGGTCCGAGGCTACAGGGCAACTAGCGACTGTGTGTGTGAGATCGAACAGCGTGATAATACCCTAGTATCCAGGGAGCTCTAGAAGCTTCTCTGCTGAGTCATTGTACACGTGTGTATGAAAAGAACTCGAATGATGTTACCTCACGCCGGCACCGGTATAAATAGGACAAGCAGTGAACAGTTTTTAGAGTTGAGTGTCACACTTTCAGCGAGTGACAAAGTGGTTTATGAATTGAGCTATTGTTTAGTTGTGAAACTGACGAAAGAGAGTCGGTCAGCCTGTCAGTGAGTATGTATGTGCCGTCGAGTAATTCTATCGTAATAGCAAAGATATAAGAGACAATGAAACTGGAGAAAGACATTGAAAGACTGAGAAAGATTATCGAAAGAATAATTAAGCAACGAGAAGGAAATTGTTCCTTTGTAGCAAGATTAAGAGGAAAATAAAGTGTTACAAAAGTAAACGGATTTGGCATTTTTCGTCGAATTTGTTATAATATGAACACAACTTTGTTGAAACTACTCACGTTCTTCTTGTAAAATGGTTGGACCAACTCAAAAACCATCGAGGGAATGTGTACAATAATTTACCAAGGTTTTGTCGCAATCGGATACATTCATTTTTATACATATAGATAGATAATGAATATTTCAATGCTTAAAAGCACACAAGTATCAAAACGATTATTAGAACATAAAACTGCTGTTCGTGTTATTACTTACATTGTGCAGAATGTCGTCACTTCCCTCTCTTGATTAAGACAAGGGAGTAGCCACTATGATGAAACCACGTGACATCTGTTCCAGCAGCAGCAGCCTGAGGGATTAAGTTGGCCGAGTCCTGGAGTGAATTATATGAAGCTTAAAGAAAGAAGAAGGGAAAAGAAAATGAAAGAAGGAACAAAATTGTTTGTCAGAAAGAGCGGATGGCTTTAACATTAATCCATATACCGCCCTAACAAACTTACTCAACCGACTTCCATTCAAAACGAAGCAATATTATTTAAACATCTACAGCCGAGGAGTTTTTCAACAATCTCCATCGTTTGGAGGATATTTGCTAATCTTTCTTCTGAACGATGAAGGAAAATGTGAAAAGACAAGTTTAGAAAAGTTTCTAAAAAAGTGCATAAGAGCAATATTATATACATCAGTGCAGAAAGTGATTCCCTAAGTGCACTTAGAGAGCTGAGCCCAAAACGAGCTGTTTGGGACCATCTCTTAATTTCTTATAGTCTTACGGGGTCTAGCAAGGGGTGATGCGTAACTGGTGACCAATGACAGTTACAATACGGCGCAAAAGCCATGGTCCTGAAATGGTTCAGGCTGCAAATAAATTTATTCCGACATAAATTGTGTGTTTTAGCAAGATCTACATTTTTTTGTACAGTAAGACTTGGACTATCTCGCAAACGTCATACAAAGTAAATAGAACTACATGGGCTGTAGCCGTAAAATCCAAAATATTAATGTCATTTGCCATAAAAATATCTTAAAGATACCGCATTTTAATAAAAATCGTTAGACACATTTTCGAGAAAATCAAAATTTTCGAAAACTTTTCCATGTAAAGGGTAGTTTAGGGCGGAGTAATTTTGTTCAAAATCTTCATGTTGCATCCTTAAAAGTTGTTATACTTAAATACGAATGTTGGTTGTTAACCGACTTTCCGTTTCTGAGTCATGCTGTCCGCACACACACACACACACACACACACACACACACACACACACACACACACACACACACACACACACACACACACACACACACACTGATACACGAACGTACTTAGAAAATCTTTGGTGGATTTTGTATAGTTTTCTGAGGTCTTTTGTGGCGTGAGCTTAACCTCTAATCTTGGCACTCATCAAGTGTTCTCCTTAGATTTTAACCCCTTCAAAGGCGTGTCTACCAATTATGACAAGAGGTCTGTATGACAAATGGAATTCACTCGCTTTATTTCTTTCTCTCCTACCCCATACAAACCAGTGCGTAAACATATATTTTGTTTCTACGCCATTTTGTACACTTTGAGTGGTTAGTGGCGTCACTGTTTACCAGAAGCAGTGACACACCGTTGCCTAAAGCAACCAATGAAATGGGCATGGCTTCGTACAACGATAAGTAATGTGACGTAGACGTGAGGTGCACGGAAATTTTCGTTGGTAATAAAGTAAAATAAGGAGAAAGTTTGTGGCGTTGGAATTTTAATTGGGAATAAAAATTTAACAGACTGAAATAACAGGAGGCAGAGGAGTGGGTAATGTTCACGAAACGCAAGGTTTGATATCTTTAGCTATAGCCTCTTTGGAGAAGAAAGTGCAGAATTTGCCAAGGTTGTACGACTCTCAAGGAAGGACTACTAGCGCTCTTGTGGCGACAGCTTGAACCCTCTCTGCAAAAACACGTGCACAAAATACAACTAAACTTCTCTCGCTTATATTTTTTTCCTTGAAGTGCATTAATCATTGTAAAGCTTTCATCACTAAGTATGTAGCATGTTGTTATGTCTACTAATTAACTGTGGTAATAACAGACACGTAAACATGCTGGCTCCAACATTCTTGTCTGCTGCTTGACACAATTTAGCTATTTTTGTAATACCTAGAAGAATGACTAATGAACCAACTGACGAGGGTCTTTTGTTTAAGATCAAGTGATAGGTATAAGGAAATATTACCCGATCACTGAACATTCTTTGCCACATTTTTACCTTCTCTATCACGTATTTACGAGAAGCACAGGAAGTATTGTATTGCACCCAACAATCCAGTATGAGATTTCACCGGAACTGAATGTTCTGAGAGTTCCTGAATTAAAAAAAAAGTTTAAATAACTCAGTATGTCTGTATGTATGTGTCTATTTGTTAATATTGTAAATAGCAATAATTCAAAAACACATCCAACTTACTGTTTAGTTTAGCATTTTTACTTTCTTTACTACTTAAAGTAGAGGAAATATTGTATTCCACCCAAAAATTCGATGTCCAGATTACACCGGAAAGATATATTTTGAGGCCTCTTGAATCCAAAAAAAGCATTTATATAAAAAAAGTGTGTGCGTGTGTGTCTGTGGACAGCATAACTCAAAAACAACGAGTCGATTAAAAACCAAAGTTTGTATTTAAGTTTAATATACTTTAAGAATACAACACGAAGATTTTGAAAAAAATTCCTCTACTCTAAACTACCCCTTACATGGAAAATTTTTAGAAAATGTTTATTTCTCTCGAAAATGGCTCTAACGATGCCATACGTTTAGGATACGTTTATGACAAATGAAATGTATATTTTCAATTTTTTGGTTATAGCCTATGTAGTCTTGTTTACTCCGGATGACTTTAGCATAACTGGTAAACCGTAAGAGATAGACCAAATCTTACTGTACAAAAAATGTAGATGTTGCTAAGACGCAATTTATGTCCAAATAAACTTGTTTGTGGAGAGAAGCATTTCGGAGATATTCCACGCTATTTGTGTGAGTTTTGGAAAACAAAATTTCGTCAAATATAACATCGTTATTCATTGTTATGTTAACCATGAAGAGAGTGAAATTTCAAAGCTTTAAAAGATTTGACTATCGTTCAAAGTTTACTATATTCCCATATTCCCCTTGTACCTATGAGGAAATACGCAATAATATATTTATCTCAACTAACACGAAGAAGATATAGGAATTAGAAGATTTTCAGGATAGTACCCCCATCGAATTATATGGAAACTTTTCCGAGAAGCTTGATATTCTCAAAAATGGCTCTAATGATTTTTATAAATTACCATATGTTTAAAATATTTTCATGACAAGTGAAGTCCAGATTGAACTTTTAGGGAATGACCCCTGAAGTCCTCTTTATCAGGAATAGCTTTGCAGAACCGGTAAACTGTGGGAGATAGAATCTTACAACACAAAAAAGTGTGGATATCGTCTACATAATTTTTTTGGAGACTTTGCAAGATATTGCTTCTTATTAGCTTGAGTTTTCAGATACTTTCATTGTGCGCAAATGGGAAGTTGTTACTGGTTATTCTTTCTTTCTCCTGTTTATGCAAGGGCATCATATAGCCACTAGCTCTAAAAGATTTCACCATCGCTTAAACCTCCAGTATCGTTCTATTCCTTCTGTTCCCATAAGGAAGTATCGAATAAAACAGTTCTACAAATGTCTACCTCAATTAGAATAAATACAATATAGATTGTGTGTAAGTATGCCTAGCTTATACAAGAGTGAGTAGAAAAAGATATGTGAGTGCATCATAACATTATTTTTTTAGATTAAGGAAAATCAAAAGGAATTTTGGGGTTGCAATTATGAATGGAGTGTAATAGCTCCTTAGCTATTATCAACGTTCGATCTCCCGAATGTGACGTAGACCAAGGATGTCCAAAATTTACCTTTGTAGAACCATCAGCTCCGTCAACACCTTTCTATTCATCCACTTTGCCTGCATTTCATATCATCCTCTACGTCACTCTCATACCTGGTACTGGGCTGACCACCCGTTTCAGGTCTTCACTCTGTCCATAGGTTCGTCAACTCGCCGACAGATGGCTGACCCTAGGCACGGTCCTCCATTAGGTGCAGGTAATTAGATAAAGAAGAATAAAAAGAACTTCAAGCCGGATAAGGAGTCCTTTGAGCAAAATTTAACGGTCCTTGATGCTCAATATAAACATAACGCTGAGAACAGTAGCAATTAAAGAAATTAAAATTACCAAAATATAGACGAAACAACACAGACGGAAGCATCTGATTACTTCGGGCCTGTGAGTATATTTTGCTCGGCAGCGGCTGCCGGACCAACCGCCAAACACGTCGCGCTCGCACCGCGCTATATATTTCATAGGCTAATTTGTACGTTTACATAATTTGAAACTGATACAACCTTTTCATAATCCCTTTTACCAGTATAAACGAAAGTCACGTTGAATTGAGTGGACATGCAGGTAAAACAGTTTGCGGAATTATGCAGACACACCCCCCCCCCCCTCCCCCAGCCGCTCTAATTTGACATGCACCAAGCAAGGGCAGTTAATTCCACTCTTGCAACTTTGAAGCCAGTAATTTGGTATCGCACTTTGTGTTTCTTTGCAACAAACAAAAACTGGACCTTTCAATGGACGGCAGCAGCACGACGTTTTGAAAAGGAGTCAGAGACCAGGGCGGGGGGGGGGGGGGGGGAGATATTCACAAAGCAAATTTGCTACCCTCTCCACTTCACAAAGGAAACTTGGCCAGTGCAGTAGAAGGCAAAAGGCAAAGTAAATTTGTACAGTACATCTCTCCTGCCTATGAATTAATGAAATTTAATCCACCTAGTGTATGTCAGCAGACAGATGGACCATTTACACCCCTCATTTGGATATTAAAAGGAGCAGGGCGGTATATCGCAATATTACACAGTTCTCCTGCCATCTTCCAGTATTTGTTTCCTACCCAGGTTTCTCTATCCCTCTGTCTGATTTTCGTTGTCCTTATACATTGAGACACTGCATTTAGTTTATTGCACATTTACTCTGAAACCACTCTAAAACAGCAATCATGAAGGTACACCATGTTTAAAAATTGGATAAGAATATGAGTTCAGCACTGTTGCTATCCTCCTTTGTATTTATTTGTCTCGGGGAACATAAAAGTGAAAGGTCGCTTCCACCACGTTGGTTATTTTTGCGAGCTCTCTTTAACCACCAGTGTTCAATTCGATACTGGGCGTTAGAGATCACTTCTTTATCAGGCTTGAGGTTGTTCTACGTCCCGTCTACGACACGGGATCACCGGATTTACTTCCCTTCTGAAGGAAGTCATGTTGAGGATTTTTACTCCAGAAAACATCCATAGCTCTCCACCGGATTAGAACCCGGTGCGTTGGCAACCAGAGGCTAGCATTTTAACCTTAGACTACAGAGAACAACTACCACGTAGGTTAGAGACATTGGGATTAAGTCGCTGAAACACTAAAAAGCGAAAAGTTGTGTTCTAGCGTTACCAGCATGTAAATATGGGTTTAATTTGAAAATAATATGTTGAAAAACACATCTGCCTCGTAAATCATGACCTTAGTATGGCATACTAAAATTATTAGAACATCTAATACATCTTTATCTCTCAAACAATACCGTTAAATAGATTAACACTTTTCTCTTTCTTTTCTATTTTGTTAATTTTATTCCACGTAGTAAATTATTATGCCCCCTTTAATAAAGCTACATCCCTCACCTCATACATCATATCGAATGTATTTAATGTATTTATGTATACAATCATATACAGTAGTGCCCAAACTTTTCTCTAATGAGCTAATGACGTCATCATCACTCGCTTAGGTAACCAAGCATTAGAGAGGTTTGTTCCTGAGTTCGATGAATGCGCGGCAGTAGGTGGAACCAAAGTTACCCTCCCCTCTTACGCATACGTTTTGACATCATTTGTCACGAGTGATCGTGTATCATAACTTAAATAAATACATAAGATAAAGTTAATACCAGATGAAATTACGTCACCAGGATATAGTTTAAAAATTTATATTTAGGAAATTAGTAAAATATTTCTCAAGACATACAAAGCATTCTCAGTTATACAAAGGTGTAAAACAATCAAATATTTTAAAACTGACATGCGTGCCTTCGGAAGTAGCCAATTGAACATATGCAACCAGCAATACCAAAAAACTTTTTTTTGCTGTTTTCCAAATTAACAATTTGGTAGGTTAATCTGATAATTGTGACTAGTTGTATAATAATTGCATTTTCGAAACTTACACCTCTTTTACACTTCACTACTTTTCAGTTGACCGTTGTAATAAAATTTAAAATCATCTATAATTATTAACTCTTTGCCTCGCTCACTTGCACAACATGCAGCTGATGTCATTACTGATAGAGATTACAGTTCACTCACTAGCACTAGACTCAATGACAAACTGGAGACATTAATGGTAAAGTGCAGCAGTGGAAGTACCCCTGGTGGTCGAAATAAGAACTACCACATGCCAGCAGCGCTTATTCACCGCGACATTGAGTACCTACAGCCCAGAAAACTGCCCGAACATAGTAATGGTAATGAGTGCTATTTACACATAATAAATTCAGTGCTGCAGTGCAGTTAACATTTTGAATTTGGTGCAAATTACAAACTCCGTCATTTTCAGTGCAATTTCACATTTTTCAGTGCAAATTACTACCGCTCCCTTGAGACCACCTGGCATAAATAATAGATAAGCCATCCTGGCTTCCCCCCGCGGCAAGGAGCATGGAGTCGGAAAACATTTGAAGTGGGTTGTACAAAGAAAACATTGAACTTGGTCCCGCTTAAAGCAATCAGTTAATGTAACTTGTTTCACTTTTCTTGCGTTAAGTTCATGTTCTTACTGATGACTTATATATAGGATTAACCTCTCCCTCTCGTATATAAATGTTACTGTATAACATTTCTTGTTTCTGTTCTCCATGATTAATTAAAAGCAATTGCTTATTATAATTACTTAAAACTCAGTTGTATTTCACGACGTTTAATACGTACAACAGCGAACTACGTATAAGTGCATTACGTATAAATGTGGTTATATTAACACATTTCTAAATTACATATTACCAGGCCCAAAAAAATGGACGTATAAGTACGAATTACTTAAACTAGGTTACATGTAAAGTACGTTCAACTGTCTTTAATGCTTGCAGTTACAAAACACAGAAGAGTAAGTTACAATAATCTACGCCTATAGACCTAGAAAACCAACTCTGGATAGATGTGTGCACAGTCAACAGACTTAATCTTAACAAAAACAAAACATTTGCTGTTTGGAGCCAGTCCAAGTGTTTAATGGTTCTGAAAAGATACATTAAGCTGCAAAAGTAGTAACTTAGTGGCAGTTTAACTTTATGATACTAAGTTGTCCACATACAAGACATATGGTGCGTTTATCATGAACGTAACGTGTGACACATCTGTCGTTTTCTGGAAAATTAAGTGTAAGGTGCGATGAATTAGCAGCAGTGGCGGTCTCTCACTTCAACTATCTTAACTTCTTTCTGAAAATTCTGGTCATATATGCGTAGAGGAAGATAGGGAAATACTACGAGTCAGGTAAAACCGTGCAGTGATATTTCTTGAGAACAGACATTTGAAAGAAGCCCTGCCATGTTTGTACACACTGGTAGAGCTCGTAAACCTGTCAAAAAAAACTCTCTTGTTACAGAAACAAAAATATTTGTTTTCGCGAGTCATTTGTATATACCAGGTGAGTCAGCCGCGCCTTATTTTTTTTGGAAGGTAGGCCACACATTTAACGGCATGTGCGCCTTACTCCAGTTTCACGCTTACTAAAATGTATTGCTTGACGTATTTAAAGAGAGGAATGCGCAAAATTGAGAGCAGCAGTGCTTTAATGGACAGAACGTACTCCTCGCTAAAGTACACCTCAAAAACATACGACTCGCTTACTGAGAGCGAATTCCGGTCTCCAGCCGATTTTACAAACTTTTTATTAGAGTATACATAGCAACGTAATTCAGTAAACGGCTCGGAAAAAATGGACCTATCATATGAGTACACTAACAACGTCAGTTAAAAAGAAAATGGTGGATTCTTGTACTTAGAGCAGGGATTGGCTGCCAAAAATTAGGAAAAATGCATCATGGACGCGTACAGTCAACACGGACATATTATCAAATAACAGTTTATTTGCATTTTTGCGTGAACTACGCCTCGTGCATCTTAATATGCATAACAGCTTTTGCCATTTAAGTAATAATATTAAAACACCCAGTAAATGATTAAAACTGTCTTGAAAGGTTAAATCAAGCACGCAAACTTGCGAGGTGGCAATGGCATAGCGCCAGGCATACAAGTCGTATCTACTATTGGACGTGGTACGTGCGTTCACTCAAGTCTCGAAATAGCTGAATGAGGTGGTGACGGGTACTCTGCGCTTAACCCCCAGTGACACAGGTTCGAGTCTCAGCATTGTAAATATATATAATGTTCATCAAAACTTGGAAACCGAATTCACAATAATCTAATTATGAAGCCCCTGAGTGTTTAGGGCATTATAATTTAAATCGTTTTTGGTTGACTGCATTTTTAATAGCAAAATAATTCATTGTGTGCAAAATCGAGTTTAACTTCCATGTTAAACTCTGACAATGTAATTTCCTTGCTTTCTGTGTTCAAATGTGTATGAATGATCCTTATTTCAATTGCACCTACCTATAGGTGTGTTCAAACAACTACATAATTGTAGTTCACCAATAAAGAAACATCAAACAATGTCATAAAACATAAATAAAACAATAAAAATGAATATAACAGTTTTCAGAATAATAGTTTGTAAATTGTGAGGATTGCACGGTTAAAAAAGAAAAGTAGTACATGCAGGTGATTCGAACCACCTTCACAGCAGACAGATTACTTAGGAGTCTTGCGCCCGTTCCAACTGAGCTACCTAGTAACGTGTGAGCTAGACATTCCGTTTAAGATGTAATATTCGCTGGTTCCAGTGAACATTTGCAGAAGTGCAAACGTCAGCTGTCTAATTACGAATATATTAAAAAGCGATGTGATAACATCTATATTAGTAATAATTTCATCGAGTGTTTAACCTCCATGTTAAATGCGCGGGTAGAACCTGGTAATGGGGTTGATGTTTTCATGTTGGGGTATAAAATGCGGATTGCATAAAACTCGAGAATAAGGGGCAGTTGACTCACCTGGTATTTGTGCTGACTAACACACTAACTAGACAGAGGAACACGTGTTTGTAAGTAGATTTTTACGAGGGTAGAGAAAGGTATGTGAGTGTAACACATCAGATTTTTAAACTCCCCACGTTAGTTACCGAGCAAGTGCCGCCGCTGTAACACATACCTGAGAGTTTGCTCCAGTGGCGTCACGTTAATCATGTCTAGAATATTCCTTGATCCATTTACCTGGAAATGCGAGCAATAAAAGTGTTTCTTGGCACAGGTTATGTGCGCCATATAACCTCTCTGTCTACGGAGTCACGTAAACATGAGCCAGGGCCCAAACGAGAGCCGGGGCCCACACAAAGGAATATTGTGTTTCAACTATATATCTTTCCCCAAACGCTGAGACCTGTCACAAAGGAATTTGGTCATCCAAGGCATAATGCCTGTTCTAACTCCTCGTTAGGTGAAGGGAACCATGCAATAGGTATCCTCGTTATTTGAGGCTGCATGGCGAGGTGTTATGAGCTAAGAATTAATTTAAATGAAATGTTCCCCACCTATAAAGCTGCACAGTTCTTAGGGGTTGTAAAATCTAATGAAGCTGCTATATCGGTACTGTATTCTACAGCATGTATACATGTGTGCAGTGCTGCCACGTTGAGGGATTTTCCCCTAGGAGTAGGTGTTTTTCTGCTCGAAAGGGAATTAGGGAATTCTTTGGAAACTAAGGGATTTTTCGTGTAAAATTTTTAAATTCAAGAATTCAAATTTATTTACCTATACACCTCTGCTTTTAACTAACAAAGAGAAAGTGAGACACCTATTCTATTGGTTTCCCATCTAATAATATTTTAGAGCGTCTTTGGCATTTTCCTTTAAAGGCCATAACTTTTGTTTTATTTTCTAATACTTTCAGGTAATATACTTAGCTTTTTAAACAATGTAGAACAATTTGTAAATCCTCTTCCATCTTTTGTATAATTATCTGGTCATCGGCAAATAGTGTTTAAGTACCTACATATTTTTGGGTGTCAATTTTATTTTCCCAAGTTAACCTGTTGCTTCCATTGTCTAACAATGTCGTCGATATATATATATATATATATATATATATATATATATATATATATATATATATATATATATATATACTAAATAAAGTGGGTGAAAGACTAAACCCTCGTTTTACTCTAATTTTCTTACATGACGGTTATTAAAAGTTTTGGCATTCAGAATCTGCATCGCACACATCTATAGAATTACGATGCAAATTATTTATAGACTTTGATGCTGTTTCATCTATAGTGTTTGTTAAATAACAATTAAATAAACAAATATAATATAAAATCGATTGTCGCTTTTTAAACTGGCTTCTGCTTGTTGGTATACCATGGTCATCTATGCATATTCCTTGCAATAAAATGTAACCAGCTTTTGTTTTTATGTTCTGTGGAGTATAGCAGCTATTTATATTCTGTGCATCTACAATATTCTAAGGGTTTTATAATCCGAAGTCTGTCAGAACGAGTTGCAATTTTCAATGGTGAAAAAATTATTAAAATCGTTTACGTGAACGCCGTTGGATCTGCTCCTATACTTGGCTGTAAGTCAGTAGGGTGGGAAACATGCGTTTGAACGGCGCCAAGCTTATACCCGTGCGTGTCCTGAAGAATGGTACAGGTCTGTATTAAATTGAAAGGAGATGAATACGTTCTCCAAGGGGATGGCACCCCTGCTGGTGAGCGAGATGTAACCCTGCGGGAGATAACTAATCAGATGGCGAGTCCCGTCACGACACCTCCGCCAAAAACAAATATCTCCAACTGCGCCATTTTTCCCCACCGGCGAGACAAAGCAAGGGTGACATTATGACAAAGCGTATTATGTTAAGCACAAAGAACCTCTTGGACCGTAAGGGATGAGGAGAAATATTATACTATTGTAATTACTATAACAAAATAAAAAAATTATAATAAGTATTATAATGACATTATTATTATTATTATTATTATATTATTATATTATTATATTATTATATTATTATATTATTATATTATTATATTATTATATTATTATATTATTATATTATTATATTATTATATTATTATATTATTATATTATTATATTATTATATTATTATTATTATTATTATTATTATTATTATTATTATTATTATTATTTCTATTATTATTATTTCTATTATTATTATTTCTATTATTATTATTTCTATTATTATTATTATTTCTATTATTATTATTATTTCTATTATTATTATTTCTATTATTATTATTATTTCTATTATTATTATTATTATTATTATTATTATTATTATTATTATTATTATTATTATTATTTCTATTATTATTTCTATTATTATTATTAACGAGGAATGTATCACGTATATGCAATATATGCAACCTACAAATGTTTCATCTGGATTAACATAAAGAAGGAACTAGAATAAGCTTAATAAAGAATAGTTTGTTGAATAGATACAAAGGTCATATGAATGATCTTTCAATAGTATTATGCCATATGGAATTTATACGTGGGAATATCTCGGGTGGTTCCAAAATATCAATATTGCAAAACGAGGCATATTATTATTATTATTATTATTATTATTATTATTATTATTATTATTATTATTATTATTATTATTATTATTATTATTATTATTATTATTATTATTATTATTATTATTATTATTATTATTATTATTATTATTATTATTATTATTATTATTATTATTATTATTATTATTATTACATTTATAACATGGAGCCTGATGTGTTGCACTCACATGACTTTCTCTACTCTTGTACGAACCATTCTTACAAACTCTTATTCCTATATCTTCTTCGTGTTAGTTGAGATAAACATTTGTACAAATTATCTTATTGTATATTTCCTTGTAGGTGCAAGGGGAATATTAGAATACAGTACAAAATTCCAAATCGACATTTTATTACCCATATTCTACTATATTAGAAAAAATTTTAGATCTCTAGCTAAAGTTTTGTGAGAGAACGTAGATTTTGAATATGAGAAAGTAACAAAACATCGTTTCCGAGAAAAAATAAGTTTAAATTTGAAATGGAAAGCAGAGGCGCACCACTTTGAACAATGACGTGCAAAATATATGTTAACTCCTCCCTAGAGGATTAAAATTTCCAGATATATTCTTTAAGGTCTGGTGCATTTTTTGCAATAAAAATCGACTCTTTTAACCAAACAGGCTTCAGTTGTGCCTAATTGATAATCAACATGATAATGAAGGGCAGAAATGCTGTATAATGTTATGGTAATCTATCAGGGTTTGTTCGGAATGTTTATAAAAGGTACGCGATGGTAAGTACTCTATTCGTGCGAGAGTTAAGTGAATGAAAAATCCTTTCATGCTGAAAAGTTACACCAGTTTGCACATATTAGGGTTGTTACAGCATTCTTAAACGCGGGCGCGCGCACTTGCTCTCACAGAAGCATGATGATGGAGAGCAGAAGCGGAAGGAATTAAGGCTTTTATAGGTTAACCACTGTGCAGGGGCCGTTGAAGAAGAAAATGTATTTTAGTGAGCAAAATTCTGTCTTACGAGGGAGAAAAGAGGAGTGCGGATTAAAATAATTACGTTAGAAGGATCGAAGCGTATAATTCCTTCGCTCTGGCCATATTGGGCGGCATTACTTGCTGGAAAATGTTCAAAGAGCGCATCGACAACAATGAGGCAAGAGCTAACTTAGGTGTTTCCTACTCAGCTGTTTGTTATTATAGCCCAAAACAAAACGCTAGAAGTCTAAGCCCGTTTCTAATTACTGCAACGCACAGCGAGAAAACTTTTAGGGTAAACGCTTCTGCCAAATTACTGATCTGAATAATACACAGTTATTTCTTTTCTTTCTTTTCTGGTTAAGTTTTTCAAAGAGGGGAACCGCCACCACGATGGGCCGCAGAATGCATATATCTATGCATTAAAAATCTGGTAAACAAGCTCTAAAAATCTGATGTGTTTCACTCACATGACTTTCTCTACTCGTGTACTAACCATTCTTACAAACTCTTACTCCTATATCTTCATTCTTGATAGTTGAGATAAACATTTGTACAAATTATCTTATTGCTTATTTCCTTGTAGGTGCAAGGGGAATGTTAGAATACAGTAGTCTTTGTGCGATAGTCAAATGTTTGAGATTCTGTTGTCTTTGCACACTTAACATATAAAAAAATGAACAACGATGATCCATTTCACGAAAGTTCTAAGTTTTCGGAAACTCACACACATAACAAGGAATATCTCCGAAATGGTTGAACCTACAATAAAATTTATTGAGACATAAATTGTGTATTTTAGCAAGATCTACATCTTTTGTGTAATAGGATTTGGTCTATCTCTAACGGTTTACCAGTTATGCAAAAGTCGTCCAGAGTAAATACGACTACAGGAGCTATAGCCAAAAAATTCAAGATATACATTTCATTTGTCATAAAAATATCTCAAACATATGACATTTTAATAAAAATCGTTAGAGCACTTTTCAAGAAAATCAAAATTTTCGAAAAATTTTCCATGTAAAGGGTAGTTTAGGGTGGAGATATTTTCTTCAAAATCTTCGTTTCGCATCCTTAAAAGACCTTAGACT
Organism: Tenodera sinensis; assembly: GCA_030765045.1. Lineage (NCBI taxonomy): Eukaryota > Metazoa > Arthropoda > Insecta > Mantodea > Mantidae > Tenodera > Tenodera sinensis. Next base: position 158,229,732 of record CM060966.1, on the reverse strand, counting down.
TAAATACGAAGTTTGGCTTTTAACCGACTTTTCGTTTTTGAGTTATGCTGTCCACAGACTGACAGACACACACACGGACCTTTTTCTAAAAATGCTTTTTTTTTGGATTCAGGGGGCCTCAAAACATGTATTTCCGGTGAAATCTCGACATCGAATTTTTGGGTGCAATACAATACTTCCCCTACTTACCAGTAGAGAAAGTAAAAAATGTGATGGTTTGCACTCACATGACTTTCTCTACTCTTGTACGAACCATTCTTACAAATTCTTATTCCTATATCTTGTTCGTGTTACTTGAAATAACCATTTGCAGAAATTATCTTATTGTTAGTTCCTTGTAAGTGAAAGGGGAATATGGGAATATTGTAGGCTTTGAGCATTAGTCAAATCTTTTAAAGCTTTGAGATTCCATTCTCTTTGCATGGCTGACACATAAAAAAGAATGACGATGTTCCATTAGACGAAAGTTCGTTTTCCAAAATACACACAAATAACAAGGAATGTCTCTGAAATGGTTCATTCGACAAAATTTTATTTGGACATAAATTGTGTTTTAGCAAGATCTACATTTTTTGTATAGTAAGATTTGTTCTATCTCTTACGGTTTACCAGTTACATATTATTGAAATGAAATGTGTATTACAATCACATGGTTTTCTCTACTCAGTTTTCTTTTACGAAATAATCATACTCGCCCTTCAACATATAATTCATACAATTTTATATATCTTTGAAACATAAATGCAACGTATTACATTCACACAGCTTTCTCTGCTCATTTTTATTTTACGTAATGATTCACATGCTCTTCTCTGCTCGCTCTTTTTATGATTGAAATAGATATGTGTATCATATACACACGGTTTTCCCTACTCATTTTTCTTTCACAAAACAATCAGACTTCTTTATACTCACCCTTCATCATACAATTAATACAATTTCCTATACGTTTTAAATATAAATACAACGCATTACATTCACATGTTTTTCTCTACCTGCTTTTCATTTGCATAACACATTCACATGTTTTTCTGTACCCCCTCTTATACAAACGATTCATACAATTTGCTACATGTTTGAATTTACATTCACAATGTTTTCTGTACTCACTTTTCTTTTATGAAACACAATCAGACTTCCTTCTCTACGCAGAATTAAGCACTTTTCTAATTTTTAACAAAAATTGAGTAACTAATAAATATTTCACGGTTGATGCTAATGAAAAGCGAAAGCTCATTCACAAAAGTAATTGGCTAACAGCACAAATTCTGTTTTATTTCTTCCACGCTACATCCCATTTGACCGTAGACCAATTACACATATAGCATGGAACACTCGCACGTCATTTGCCTTTTAAATGTTCTTTTTATTCATGTTTTTAAACATGACTACCGGTAAGAATAGGCGTGATGAATAATATGACTTTTATATCCGTACATTTCCATGCTGCATTTCGTAATAAATCTGCCATTCATTTCATAAAAACAGATTTTAGTACATTGTATTTTAAATAGGTCCTTTGTCTGCGCGTTCATTTAAATATTAAAGTTGAAACAGACAAAGAAAGTAATTAAAATTATTGATGGTTTATAAAGGAGTTGTCACTGTAAAAGAGAGTCAGAATGGGGCTTTGAAATGAGCAGAGTATGGGGGAAAAAAACTTGGCATGTTGGAGGTGAAAATATTCATTTTAAATGTGTTGCCGTTGAAGTCCTTTATGATCAATGTATGTGTTAATGGAAATAAGCGTTTATAAACACTTTTATTGTCTATGCCTTTTTGACCTGCTGGTTATAATGCTAACTTCCAAATCTTAAGGTCCCGGTTTGATTCCCGACTGAAGGATTTGAAGTTTTCTTCAGCCGAGATTATTCCCCACGCTGTTCAGAGTCTGGAAGTATGAGTGAGAGAGTATTCTACAAAAAAAAGGAATAATTTGGATATAAATTGTGTGTTTTAGCAAGATATACAATTTTTCTACAGTAAGATTTGGTCTATCTGTTAGGTTTTACCAGTTAGTCATCCAAAATAAAAGGACAACATAGGTTATAAGCAGAAAATTCAAAATATACACTTCGTTTTCTATAAAAATATCTTATAACATAGGGCATTTTAATCAAAATCGTTAGAGTCATTTTCGAGAAAATCAAATTTTCGAACTTAATATCAACTTTGGGTTTTTATACAACTTTTCGTTTTTAAGTTTGTCAACAGACTGACAAACACACTGACATTCCCCCACAAGGACCTTTTTATAATTTTTTTTTGGGGGGGGGGGGATTGAGCGTGAAATTTCGACATTGAATTTTTGGGTGGAATACAATACTTACTCTGCTTAATATACGTAGAAAAGGAAGTAAAACTGAATTCAGTTGAATAGCAAACTCTGTTGGCAAGAACCGTAGGTTTAAGCGATAATCAAACCCTTTAGGAGCTGGTCTCTATGTGATGGCCTTAAAATTTCGTCTTCTTGTATGGCCATGCGAAACAAACTAATAACTTTCCAATTGAGAAAATTATAAGTACTGAGGAATTCAAAACAAAAGCAGGAATATCTTGGAAATGGTTAACTCTAATAAAATATATATTGAACATAGTGTGCTCTACCGTAACTTATACATATTTATACATATATTGTGTAGTAACATTATAACTATCTCTTATGGTTTACCAAAATTCATTCAGAACCCCATAAATTTCAAAATGTACATTGCCTTTGTAATGAAAATATTTTAAACATTTGGTTATTTCATCAAAATCCTTAATAATATTTTTGACAAAATCAAAATTTTCGAAGCATGTTCCACGTAATGCCAGATTTTCTTGAAAATCATCTGTCATATTGTTTGGGTTTTAACCAACTTTTATTTGCTGTTCATATACAGACACACACGCGTGCGGACGTTTTTGTTAAGCATATTTTAGATTCAGGGGTCTCAAAACATATATTTGTGATGATATCTTGATATGGAATTTTGGGTGCAATGTCTACAATACTTCGCCTAATTGTTATACGTGATAGAGAACCTAACTTGTTAAGTGGAAAATATTCATTATTTGTAAAGGCATGAATAATCAGGAGATTTAAATATTTTCCGAAATATGGAAAATGTTTCAAAAAATGCGAAGTGGATCATGGTTTTACGAGATGGACTTTAAACATATACGCAAGTGGACAGACTTTCTGCTACATGCTGAACTGTTTACAGTCCCCGATGTTTATCAATTTTCGCAATTTGAATTGCTGTGATTCACAAACTACCATTGATTCTGTAAGTAATAAATTTAATTTTAACTCTGGCAGTAGAAATCAGAATGATGTTAAATTTATGTGAAAAACATGTTTGTTTACCTTGGGTGCGAGGTCACAGTGGAACAGTAAGGGAACGAAGGAGCGATGAGTTGGCAAAAAATACTGCTTGTTTGCGTTAACACTGTGCTTTATTTCATACGCAAAAAATTACAATAAAAAAGTGATGTTGATTTAGTGAACTACATATACAGGTCTTATCGCTAGAGAAATAAATTTTCCATCGTTGATATCCAAACATGTGGAGCAAAATTATGCATGCTTTTTGTGTTAACACAATTATTGTCACGTACTAAAACTTTTGGCTATCTTTGAACGAACTGAAATTTGCGAAGAAAATACTTCTCTAGGTGTATGCCAGGAAAAAAGCCAAACTGTTGACCTATTATTCTGGCCAATATTTGAAACAAGAAGGTATGTTTTTGTTGAATAGTGAGTGAGAGTGAGTGAGGACTGATTGTAAGTGAGTGGGGAGCGAGGAGTTATTGTGTGTGAGTGAGTGAGTTAGCAAGTTCGCGAGTATGTTTCTGGTGTGACAGAAGGTGCTGTTTTCCGAGTGAGTTTGTACATGCAGTGACTGCCGCTATTAGAGATTAGAAAGGTCTTACGCTCGACTCCTCCAATGAAAGTACCTACCTATGATTTGGCAAGCACTGGCCGGCAAAAAAAAAAAAAAAAAAAAAAACCACGCGATAATGGGCGGCTCAGAACAAACGCTGTTGCACACAATTTTAGAATCTTTCCACGTGCAGGGACTTTGTTTACGGCGCAAGCCGAGAAACTTCAATTTCCAGAAAAATCGTCCGTAATTTAGAGACCATATAAGCAGGCTGGCTTGTGTATTTAGTTACATAATTGTCAGGTGAGTTGTGAATATTTAAGAAGTATTTATGATACAGATATAGGAATTTGTGTTAGCGTAAGTGTGTCAAGGTTACTATACAACAAAACAGCTGTGAGTTGCAAGGTTACCAATTGTAAATTCTGATTCATTTTTAAGGGAAATAAAGTGACATTAAAAATAAGCCGGGCTTGACTTTCGTCGCAATATCTTAAATAGATAAAATTATATAAATTTATAAGTTATTCACATGTATTCTGTCAGAAGTAATGTGATAATATTTCTTGGTGTGTAATGAGCGCTTTTCTAGCAGCAAATGTCCTTTAATTGCTGTTTTAAAATTTCCTTCCACACTCTGCATCTGAAAGTATTTTTCTGCCCTAGTGGTGAGTTTTTCCTGCGGAAAAGGAGCGCTGTAGAGCTTATCATGGACATGGAATAGCCAGGGATTTCTGTACGGAAGATAACGCTGTATCCGCAGGGAGTTTATCGCATTAACAACCAGCTGGCTTTGGGCTATTAGCAGTTGCATTCACACATTGCACAGAAAAAAACAAACAAGTGGTCAAAACAGGGAGTGAAAAGTTACTCGCTGCAGTATTTTGTAGTTACAGATAAGCTGTTACCGTAACAGCTTGGTAAGGAAATTCCCTTGTTTACGACGCGGAAAATGTCTCTGTAGTTCTCCCTTTTATTTTATTTTATATGTTCACCTCCTTCAAAATAATGCAGCACGTAAATGGAACTTTGTTGTATTCAGTTAGAGCACCGAACATCTGCCAAAATAATTACACACTATTAGTATATTTTCCAATGTATGAGTGCAGTTACGTATTTAAGGTGACCCAGTCACAATCACTTGAGTTTTATATATTCAGAAATTAGATTTTGTTACCTATATCAAGTATAGTAAGCCATTGGCGTAGTCGTTCATACAGTAATTATTAGTGCAAGCTCTATAAATTATAATAAATTTAGTAAATGTAATGTTGCGGCACGCAGCACGCGACAATAGGCAGCTTAGAACAAACGCCGCTGCACATGCAAGCTTTCGATGTAGAGGGACTGTTTATTATAGTTTCGAGAAATTTAGACTTCCAGAAAACTCGCCGTTAATTGAGAGCCTATATAAGCGAGTCGGCACAGGTCGAGTAGTCTACTTTTATCATCAGAGTTGCGTTGATCCTGAATTTGCCATAAAAATATCTCAAACATATGCCATTTTATGAACATCGGTTGAGTCATTTTCGAGAAAATAATAATTTTCGAAAAATTTTCCATGTAAAGGATAGTTTAGGGTGGAAGAATTTTCTTCAAAATCGTCGTGTCGTATGGTTAAAAGATATTAAACATAAATACCAACTTTGGTTTTAAACCGACTTTTCGTCCACAGACAAGCGGACCTTTTTCTAAAAATGCTACTTTTTGAATTCAGGGGTTCAAAAATATATATTTCCGATAAAATATCAATATCGAATTTTTTGGTGGAATAAAATACTTCCTGTACTTACTGTGGGTAGTAGAAAAATTAAAAAAGAATCAACTGAATTGGTTGAATTGTGTAAAAATGTTCGAGTTGGGCACTAAGTACCTTGTGTTACTGTTTCCTTGTTTTTGAGATATTTTCTGTTCAGTAACATTGTAATATGTCAGTGAAATATGTGTGCCTGGTATGGCGAGGGTTACACGGAAATCTCGCGCTATAAACTTAATAGTGTTACACACTCGCGCTAAAACGACGCTATAAAAACAGATGACGGAGTACATTCCATCTTTATAGTCCATTACCGCGTCGTCGGGAAAGACTTGACCTTTCAGGAAATGAGTAACTTTTAACTATGGGCCAGGAATGTAAAATAGGCATATCACATATACCCGCTCCAGTAAACATTTACTTCGGTGATGCAAAATATTCGTGTCTGGAATTAAAAGCAGTGTATTCGGCCACTCATGTTGGTTTTAATACAATAACAAGCTTTACAGATGGAGTTAGCACCTCGACTATTGAACCCGGGAAGAAGGGATGAGGTGAGAGGATATCAGGGACTCAGGAGAGACAACAGCAGAGGGCAATTCACAAAAATGTGCAACACATCCACATTCAGCCAAAAATCCAATGCATTGAGATCCGTGGTACGAGGAGGCCATGCTACTGGACCTCCTGCACCAATCCATCGTCCACTAAATGTTTGGTTTAAGTATCAGTATTGTTTAGTCCCAATGTGTGGGCAGGAATTGTGGGTAACAGACTCCTGGGACCATACTTTTACCCAATAGATCAAACAGGTGGAGTGTATCATCGATTCCTGCACAATGAGTATCCGTGCTTTTGGAGGAGTTGTGCTTGTGAAAAGACGACGTATGTCGTTTATGCATGATGGGACACCACCCCGTTTTGTACGTATCGTGCGGGAATACTTGAACTAAACATTTAATAGACGGTGGATTGGTGGAGGAGGTCCAGCAGCATGGCCTCCCCATTAGCCGGACCTCAATCCATTGGGTTTCTGGCTATGGGGACAAAGACAATGGTATATGCCAAAGCTATCCAAAATGCACATCCATTTCACATTATTCTAAAATGACTCAATAGTGCACTATATGAATAACTCACGTGGAGGTAGATGAATTTTCTTCAAAATCTTTGTGTCCCATCCTTAAAAACATTAAACTTAAATACCAACTTTGATTTTAACCAACTTTTCGTTTTTTTAGATATGCTATCCACAGAGCAAGCGCGCACGCGCGCGCACACACACACACCTTTTTGTAAAAATGCTTTTTTTGGAAGCACGGGGGCCTCAAAACAGATATTCCTGGTGAAATTTTGACATCGAATTTTTTAGTGGAATACAATACTTCCTCTACTATACGTAGAAGAGAAAGTAAAAAAACCTGATGTGTTGCACTCACATGACTTTCTCTACTTTTGTACCAACCATTCTTACAAACTCTTATTCCTAATATCTTCTTCGTGTTAAGATAAACATTTGTATAACTTATCTTATTGCTTATTTCCTTATAGGTACAAGGGGAATATTAGAATACAGTAGGCTTTGTGCGATAGTCAAATGTTTGAGATTCTGTTGTCTTTGCACACTTAACATATAAAAAAATGAACAACGATGATCCATTTCACGAAAGTTCTAAGTTTTCCAAAACTCACACACATAACAAGGAATATCTCCGAAATGGTTCACCCTACAAGAAAATTTATTGAGACATAAATTGTGTATTTTATCTCTAACGGTTTACCAGTTATGCAAAAGTCGTCCAGAGTAAATACGACTACAGGGGCTATAGCTAGAAAATTCAACATATACATTTCATTTGTCATAAAAATATTTCAAACTTATGACATTTTAATCAAAATCGTTAGAGCCATTTTCAAGAAAATCAAAATTTTCGAAAAATCTTCCATGTAAAGGGTAGTTAAGGGTGGGGCTATTTTCTTCAAATCTTCGTGTCACATCCTTGAAAGACATTAAACTTAAATACCAACTGTGGTTTTTAACCGACTTTTCGTTTTTGAGTTATGCTGTCTACAGGCTGACACACAGACACACACACGGACCTTTTTCTAAAAATGCTTATTTTGGTGAAATCTCGACATCGAATTTTTGGGTGGAATACAATACTTCCCCTACTTACCAGTAGACAAAGTAAAAATTAAGCCTCTAATTTCAATACTTTAAAAATTACCTTTTGTGACTTCGATGTACCCTTAAAGATATCTTCAAGTGTTCTTAAAGCAACATAATTACTCCTAGATGCACCTGATATTATGTCTGTCCAACTGAGAGGATTGCAAGTGTTTTATCAGTATCTGTTAACGATAGATCTCCTTCTACTGTTTCGCGTGCTTCTGCACACAAGATACGGATTCAGACTGCACTAACTTACGCTGCCTCGTGAAATATTTTCGGATTCAAAACGAATGTCAGATAGGAGAATATTCAAATTTATAGCAGACTAAAGTTTAAGGATAGAGATCGCGGAAGCTACGGGGAATATGAAATGAGTATACAAGTTGAAAAAGATTGTTGTCTTAGTCCTGCACGGAGAGGAAGCAAAAATAAAGGCCTTCTTCTTATCAGCGTGCAAGTCCTGATGGGGTTCGTCCTGAGAGCACTGGAATACTTAGCAGATAATATCACTTAGTATTCCAACTCCTCAACAGCGAGAAACTTCTAAACTAAAGAAATATTTCACTCAATACCTAAATACAAAACTCTGACGTGATGCAGTCACATGACTTTCTCTACTCTTGTGCTAATTATTTTCCCATTCCTCTATCTTCATGTTAGTCAAAATAAACACTTTCTAATTTTCTTGTAATTGCAACGGGAATAGAGTAGCTTTTGAGCGATAATCAAATGTTTTGAAGCTGGTCGCTATATGATGTCTTTGAAATTCCGTTCTCTTTGCACGACCAAGTTCAGGGTAAAGGAATTTTCTTCAAAATCTTACTGTTGCATTCTTGAAAGAACCTAAATACCGACTTTAGTTTGTAAACGACTTTTCGTTTCCAAGTGATACGGTTCACACACGCACACACACACACACACACACACACACACACACACACACACACACACACACACACACACACACACACAATTACATTACAATGTAATTATAGCAACCGAGGAAGGGGTAATCGTCCCATAACACTGATCTACAAAAAAAGTTAGTAGTGCCTATACTTGACAAAAAATCACAGGAGTTTCTCTACCCTTGAACAAACTATTCATACTACTTTATGTTTTTCGAAACAAAATTTGGTAGAAACAAGCAATGGGAACACGGCTCTCAAATTGCTTACTCTTTGCATGACCAAGGGATAAAACCATGAATAACGACTTCCGAAGGTACTTAAAATGAAAAGCAATAACAAAGAATATCTAGGAAATGGCTAACTCTACAAAAAATTCTTGACAAGTTGTGTGCTTTAACGAGTTCTAAGTTTTTTCTTAGTAAGATTTTGTCTCTAATACAGCTTAAACTTATATAAAAGTCATCTAAAATGAAAAGTACTCTAGAGGCTATTACCAGAAAATCCAAGGTACATCTACATTTCTTCCTCAGGCATGTATTATTTTAACTGAAGTCGTTTAAGCAATTTTTGATAAAATCAAAATATTCGAAAGTTTTTCCAATTTAAGGTAATTTGAAATGGAAGACTTTTCTTAGAAGTCTTGTCACATCTTTGGAAGACTAAATACCAAGTTTAGTATTTAACCGACAACTAGTTTTGGAGTTACGCGCTCACGACGCCCTCTCCCCACACAGGCACACAGAAATATTTTTTCTAGAAATGATTACCTTCTGTCCTTGCTATATACATAGTAGAGAAAGTAATAATTGGTTAGCAATATTATAAATTTATTTTAAAATTAGCAAAGTAATTTTTCTAAATTGTCTACAAGAAAATTATCAAACGGGGCGGGGGGCATAATTCCGGCCAATTCTCTAGATTATATATACAGTAATAAGCACAAAAAGTTTCATCAGTTGTTTGTCAATTTTAAGATTTAGAAAACTGTACCTTGTGGAAAAAGAGCAGATCTTTAAATAATTAAGTTTTCGAAATACACTTAAATGGTTGCTGCATCCAATAACAAGGATTTTTAAAAGTTAATTTTTTGAACATTTTAAACTGTACCTACCGTCATAAGTGCTAGGGAATATCGATAACCGATCACAGTAGACGTTTCTCTAACACAATAAAACACGAAGGAAAGGACGCAAATTTTAGAAATACACACTTTTTTATTAACCTTTTAAGCATCGCTCATACCAACGTTCCTAAAGCTACAAAATTCATAACTTAAGCTCAATATTCCCACTGGGACTTTGTTCAATTCTCAGAATGCTAATTCCATTCTAATTTTCATAATTATAGCTGCACATCTGAGCTCTGGATGGACCCCGAGTAAGTGACATTGTACTCGACTGGGTTTCACTGTATCCTTAATTACAGCTAAACTAGCCTAATTAACTTTACCTGAACCCTAAATGTGACGCTCGCTGATGACGTATTGACCGGAATTAAAGCCTATTATATGACTCATTGATTTCCAGCTACAAAATTCTGTGATACATTTATTTATCTCGGTATCATTTATTTATGAAATTATTGGTCTCTCATTTTTTGTGTACAGTAATTAGGAGAAATATTGCATTCCATCCATAAATTCGATATCCAGATTTCAACGGAAATATAATTTTGGGATCCCTAGAATCTAAAAAAAGGTAAGGAAAAAAAACACGTCTGGCCGTCCGTGTTTGTGTGTGTGTGTGTGTGTGTGTGTGTGTGTGTGTGTGTGTGTGTGTGTGTGTGTGTGTGTGTGTGTGTGTGTGTGTGTGTGTGTGTGTCTGAAAAACGAAGTCTGCTGAATACCAATCTGGCTATGTAAGTTCCATTATTTCCAAGGATGCCCTCCATAGACTACTTTTTACATGGCGCTCTGTGATGTCTGGAACATTTTTCGAAAACTTTGAGTGTAGCCTTGGCCTACCGCCCGGTCACTGGATACCCCAGCTCTGGCCACTACAGGCGTGGTCACCGCCCGGAGTCCTTCGGGTAGTACGAGGCGGTCTTCGTAACCGGAGTTGATCTTTCAGAGGAACCAGAGTAGGTGTTCAGCCGGAAGCCTGAGAGGAAGTGCATGATATGAAATGATGGCGAACAATGATAAGAAAGGCCATGATGGAGTAATTGCTGGAATGATGGTGGGGGAAACCGGAGAACCCGGAGAAAACTCGTCCACCACACATCCCACATGCTGACGCCTGGGAGCGAAGCCTGGTCACTTTGGTGAGAGCGCTGGTCGAGGATGGTGCCTCTAAATCCGGAGCTTTGGGCTGCTTCAGGAAATTTGTAAGGAAAGGCAGGCACCTCGGAGAAAGAGTATGTAAATTTAATCGCCATTCTCCTTTTCCGTTACATGAGCTGTGCGGATGTTAAGGACATACTGCGGCAGCGGCGGCTATTGAATTTCCGAAGAGTTTGTCTACTGGCCGCAGTTCCTGCACAGGGAATTAAAATGTATGAAGTGATAGCATCGGGAGCAACTTTTATCAGTGGCGGCTAGGCATCATCACCGCTGAAGATATTTAACATACCCGAACTCGTTAAATCAGCGACTTCCAATACAATCAGTAAAGGAATGCAAAAGACAATACTACACGTGGCAACTTGAAAGGAGCCAGACGCGGTTAGCGCCGGACACGCCCCTAGCGAGCGGCAAACATACTAAATGCTACGGGAGTCAATAAAAGATTTTGTCAATAATTTGTATTCATGGGAGATCGAAACGTGTATTTGATATTACCAAATTTTCAGTGAAATATAATGTTCCTTTATCCGTTATAGAAACAGGGGATCTATAAGCATTGTCTCAACCTATACGTAATTTTTACTGTTTCGAATACGTAATCTAAGAGAAGTCACTTCCGTCCGAAAATTCTATATCAAAACTTCACTGAAAATAAATGTTTTGGGAACCGTTTAATCGACAAATTCGCATGTTTGCTTGTGGGTGTGTGTGTGTGTGTGTGCGCGGGCGCGCGTGCGTGTGTCTGTGAACAGCATTACCCAAAAACGAGAAGTCGCTTAAAAACTAAACTTAGTATTTAAATTCAGCATGTTCCAGGAATACGACACAAAATTTTCCAAGAACTCCCCTCGATCCCAGATTACCTTTTACATGGAATAGTTCTTCAAAAATGTTTATTTTATCAAAAACGCCACTAACGATTTTGATTAAATTCTATGTGTTAAAGATATTTCTATGACAAATGAAATATATACCTTGAATTTTCTGGGAATGTCCTTAAGTGTTCTGCATTCTGAGTAAATTTTGCAAATCTGGTAAATGATAGGTAAAAAGGTGTAGTTACAAAATAAATTGAATTAAAAGATTTGACTATCCCTCAAAGCTTTCTTTATTCTCATATTTTCCTTGCACTACAAGAAAATTAGCAATAAGATAATTGGTACAAATTTTTAACTCGATGTAGAGTAATAAGGGCTTCTAAGCATAGTTTGTATAAGAGTAGAGAAAGTCATGTGAGTGCTCCACATGATATTTTTTGTTAGTCCAGTCTGACGCCACTTGTGTTACACGTGCTGAGGCGTGTTCCCCCTCCCCCAGCGAGGACAAAAGACAATAAATCATGGGCTGTAGAAAGGAAAGGCTGTGTGGTCCGGTTCGTGTCTTTGATGTGCTCATAATTGCATGCAGTGGAGTGTTTTAGGAAGATGCCTTGAGAAGCAGCGTGACGAGATTAGGAAAGGGCGCTTCATCAAGAGACGAATCCCCGTCACATGCTTCTTGCCTTCTCGCACATGTGCTCGGAATTACTGCGGTACCACCTCTCCAGACATATATTGCACACCCTTTAATATAGCTCCACACAAAATAAAACGATAATATCACGGAGAGACCTACAAGAAACGGAGAAAACCAGAACTAAAACCTGCAATCTGATACTGATGGTAAAAAGAAAACCTGATCACATGACTTTCTCTACTCTTGTGCTAACAAACTCATTCCTTTACCTTCTTCGTGTTACTTGAGGTAAACATTTGCAGAAATTATCATTTTGCTTATTTCCTTATAGGTGCAAGAGGAATAGTAAGATTTCAGCGATAGTCAAATATTTTAAAGCTTTGAAATTTGGTTCTCTTTGCATAGCTAAGATATAAAGAAAAGAATATCTAACGATATTCTATGTAACGAAAGTTGAAGTTTTACAAAACTCACACAAATAACAAGGAAAAAAATTCAAACATAAATTGTGTATTTTTGCAAGATCTGCAGTTTATGCATAGTAAGACTTGGTCTATCTCTTACGGTTTACGAGTTATTAAAAAATCATCAAAAGTAAATAGGACTACATGGACCCAAGCCAGAAAATTCAAAATATACCTAAATTTCATTTGCAACAAAAATATCTACAATATAGCCATTTTAATAAAAATAATTGGGGCCGTTTTGGGGAAAATCGAAGTGTTCGAAAAATTTTCCATATAAAGGATAGTTAATGGTGGAGGAATTTTCTTCAAAATCTTCGTGTCACATCCTTTTAAGATATTAAAATTAAATATTAAGTTTGGGTTTTAACTTCTCGTTTTTGAGTTATGGTGTTCACAGACATACGCACGCACGTATTTGTTTCTATTTTTTTGGGGGGGGGGGGGGGGAGGGGCCTCCAGTGAAATCTCTACATTGAATTTTTGGGTGGAATGCAATACTTTCCTTACTACATGTAGTAAAAATTGACATTTTGATAAAAAAGGAGTTGAAACATTAACATTGCTTCTTTTATTTCATTTATTTGCTGAAAACAAGTTACAATTACAATTCAAAAAACGTTTCCTGAAAATTTGTTTTGCATATTTTCAGTTTGCAAAATGAAAGCTAAGATATGAGAAGTTGTGCGTTGATACACTTTCTTCATCCAGATACTGATGAACATGTTCAACTTCTTTCTTTTTTGCCATTTTGATTGTTACTGGGAGACCAGTTTTTAAAGTTGACTGTTGAGAGTACATTTTTCCAAACAATATAATAGAGAGGGAGCTTTGAATTTTTCAGTGCATATGCATAATGTGCTGCTCTAAATAGCCGGTGGAAGCCTTTTATGTTACACTTTTATGAAATTCATTAAAAAATGTTTTATGCATAGAAAAATTAAAAAATAAAGAGCGCACAATTATTTATTTTTTAAATTGCTATTATTGATTAAAATGTCTTAATGGTTCACCAAATATATTGAGCAACATGTTTGGGAGAAAAGTGCACCTAAAGAAAAAAATGTGTGAAAAATCTTGGTTTTTTTATTATTATTATTGTTTTTTAATCAGCAGAAGCAGTTTTACAAGCGGTAAAGGTTTCACTATGATAGATTGTATAGTTTTCAAGAAACACCACGAGTAGTGCCGTGCAGGAATACATTGTGCTTCTCTATTCGACTATTTGCGGCAAAAATCTTTCTTGCTTTTATTTAGCTCCTAAAGTAGGTTATGACCGTCTGCATAATACTTTATTCACTGTTTAAAAATGTATTTTTCGTATTCCTTTTCTTTTCACTTTTTTGGGAAACATAACCTGTGATTAGAAAGTGGAATATCCGCCATCTCTGTCGAGCAAAAGAATAACCAATCAGAATCATTCCCATTGCGTTAAGTGCATCCTAATACAGCATCTAATTTCTTAGTTGACATTACCTGCCGTCACGTTAAGAAAAGTTATCGTAATTCCACCATTACATCGCCAAAACAAAATCAACGCTTTTACAAAACGAATAAATTTACCGAAATGAAACTTTGTGTATTATATTTCTTATGCCTGCATCTATTAGTCAGGTGATTCAGGTTCAAGAAGTAATCTTCCACCCTGGATATTAGTGTGTGTGTGTGTGTGTGTGTGTGTGTGTGTGTTTGAACAATGTAACTCCAAAACGAAAAGTCGGTTAAAAACCAAAGTTGGTACTCAAGTTTAATATACAAATAAGTGTTTGTAAGAATAGTTGGTGCAAGAGTAGAGAAAGTCATGTGAGTGCTACACACCAAAACTTTTTGATAATTTTCAACTTTAAACACGCTCACATTCTCTCCCACATTCTTACAGACACTATGAGAGATAGGGAATGATTCTGGTTAAAGAAAAATTCCCAGTCCCAGCCGGGAATCGAACCCGAGACTTTTAGGTTGAAAAGCTAGAGCGGAGAGCACTCGACCGCATATACCACCTTGACCAAGGGTTGTTTCTTAAGTTTTTCTTAAAAGATGTAGGTATATTTGAGCACCAGAGAAACAAAACAAACGCTAGACTCAACTTAAGAAAATATCAGAGTATTTTAACCAAACAAATGCAGTCTCTTGTAGCAGAAAGCTGTGCAAGGCAGAAAAAGAGGAAACAAAAATCAGGTATACCAAAGCCGGCACCACGAGACGCTAAATTTCAAGGTAAAAGCGAGGCAGCGTGATGCTTTCCGCTGACTAACTCCCCCTCCCTCCCGCCGCGGTCTTGCGTGTGTGAGCTATGAGTTCTCATCCCCTTTACAGACCAGACTTCGTGCTCTACACAACCATCCCCTGTCTTGTCAACTACAAATTACCTAGCAACCACCCTCCCTCTCCCTTTTTCACCAAACCTGACTTCTGAAGAAGCAACTTAATGCATTAAACATTGTGTAGAGTTGATGAACAGAAGGACAGCCTAGAAGTGTGATTCTCTTCCACGACTTAAGCCACATTAACAAGCATACTCTACTTGGCACACAGATGCGGAAGAATTGAGTTTTTCTTCCCTTCACACCACATTGCCTTCACTGCCAAACACTTTATCAATGAAAACTAAACGGAAATGCGATACAAAAGTAAACAACAACCTGATACCTTAAATTCACATGACTTTTTTACTTCCTCTAGTATCTAAGTAGGGGAAGTATTGTATCCCACCCAAAAATTCGATATCAAGATTTCACCGGAAACATCTTTTGAGGCCCGCTGAATAAAAAAAGTACTTTTAGAAAAAGGTCCGTGCGTGCGTGCGTCTGTGTGTGTATGTCAGTGAGTAGTATAACTCAAAAATCTGATGTATTGCACTCACATGACTTCCTCTACTTTTCTACTAACCATTCTTACAAACTCTTATTCCTATATCTTCTTCGTGTTAGTTAAGATAAACATTTGTACAAATTATCTTATTGCTTATTTCCTTGTAGGTGCAACGGGAATATTGGAATACAGTAGGCTTTGAGCAATACTCAAAAATTTTAAAGCTTTGAGATTCCGTTCTCTTTGCACACGTAACATATAAAAAAATGAATAACGATGACCCATTTCACGAAAGTTCTGAGCTTTCCAAAACTCACATACATAACAAGGAGTATCTCCGAAATGGTTCACCCTACAAGAAAATTTATTGAGACAGAAATTGTGTATTTTAGCAAGATCTACACTTTTTGTATAATATGATTTGGTGTATCTCTAACGGTTTACCAGTTATGCAAAAGTCGTCCAGAGTAAATACGACTACAGGGGCCATAGCCAGAAAATTCAAGATATAGATTTCATTTGTCATCAAAATATCTCAAACATATGAAATTTTAATAAAAATCTTTAGAGCCATTTTCAAGAAAATCAAAATTTTTGAAAAATTTTCCATGTGAAGGGTAGTTTAGGGTGTAAAATAGCTTTGACGATTTTGATTAAGACGTTCTGTTTACATGACTTTTGTATAACTGGTAAACCGTGAGAGGTAGACCAAATCTTACTATACAAAAATGTTGTTGTTGTTAGCTAATGCTGGATTTCTGACAATGAAGTCATTAATCCTCTTGCTCTCCAATATTTTTCACTGATGATATTGAAGAGAGCAATAGCAGTAATAGTAACCGCTTTTTAGAGAGCACCATATTTTTATGTTTTGGCGGTCACATCGCTCTTTCACAACCCCCAGAGTGTCTGGAGGACCACACCTGTCGTTGGTTTACGGGTCTCACCGACCTGACCGGGAGAATTATCAAAATAAATTCACCGACCACATCCTCTGATCACCAATCACAAAAATGTAGATCTTGCTAAAATACAATTTATGTCTAAATAATTTTTTGTAGAGTGAACTATTTCTGAGACATTCTTGTGTCACTTGTGGAATACTTATTTCGTCAAAGGAACATCATTATTAATTTTTTATATGTTAACTGTGCAAAGTGAACGGAATCTCAAAGCTTTAAGAGATTTGACTATCGCTCAAAGCCTACTGTAATTTCATATTCCCCTGGTACTTACAATGAGGCAAAGAATAAGAGTTCGAACTTTTTGATTAAAGGCATAAGTTAATATTTATTGTCAATCACTGCTTCAATGTAAATAAACAAATATTTACTAAACTCGTGTTTTTAAAGCCACAAAACGTCGGATATTTATATAGAGGTAAATATTATCCATCTAGATGCGGAAACTGATTTTAGTTCTGCGGAAGTCTCACAGATAAACAATAGATAATAGCCGAAATAGGTAACACAGAAATGATTTTTGTGTTAATGTTTATATGAGCATCTTCGTCAAACATTTTTCCTGTCCAAGCACTTCAGCGGCTTCAGCGTAAAATAAAATTAAAGCATTTGTTTGTTTAGCATAGAAAATGGAAAATCGGTGTTGCCCAGTTGACTAAATAATATTCAGTGGACGAGATGCAGATTTTAAAATAAACAACACACGCACGGCAGTTCGCTTTAACGGCGTAGGCTCGGCTGGCAGGCTATTCTGACGTGTTATGTTTTCGCAACAGTGGTCAGGGGGAGGGCAAAAAAAAGTGAAAATGTCGCCCCTTTGTGTTCAGAATGACATGTCTCTTTTCATCGGATACGCTAACCTTTAGCGTTGCACAGCATCTGATTATACGCGGTCGCGTATGTTGACCTACAAACATTTGAATGTTGTGTATCCATCCCCCCCCCCCTCCCATTCCTGTGTCTTTTTTAAGTTTCGACGTTTCCCTTATCATCTACCTTATTATAAAATAGTTGTGTTTTATCTGGTTATTCTAAGTATTTCTGCATGACGAATTGTCTACATCAGAGCTGTAGAGACGCCTATGTAATTAGCTGCTATTTCCTACCTCCTATTTCAGTCACAGGGTGAATTAGCCGACAGTCGGAATCCAGCGACGGACAGTAACAGGCGATTCTATGGCAGTTTCTAAGTCATAACTTGAATTTTCTAGGAATGTTCTTTCTTTTGAGTGAACCATTTCCGAGATATTCTTTATTATTTGTTTGAATTTGCTAACATGTATACTTTTCTCAAATAGGTATATCTTATTCCTTTTTTGTCTCTTGGCCTTGCAAAGAGAATAGAATTTCAAAAGCATCGCATAGCAACCAGCTCTTAAAACATGTCACTATCGCTTAAAGCCTATTGTAATCCTATAATTGCCTTGCACCTACAAGAAAATTATCAATGAAATAATTTCTGAAAGTGCCACAACCGTAGCACCTATGTTAACTTTGACCACCTCCGAAAATATGATGCAAATTGAATAAAAAAATAAGGAATTTCCAAAACGTAAGGTTTAAAGAGGTCGTCTGTTCTTCGATATGAGTTTTATTTGCTGTCAAGTTGGGTTTAATATTATTCGGTTTTATTTTCGTTTGTTTAGAAACAGTAAAGAGGAATATAAACAAGAGACACTCCCTGTAGCGTTGTTTTCTTCTTCTGTTTAATCCATCAGGGAAGGGAGGGGAAGCAATGAAACTAAGTACGTCATTGCTACAGCCCTAAGGTTCAGATACAGCCAATTAAGCAATTGGGTACACAGTTTTTCCAAAACAAATACGACGTTAAAAGAAAACTGGCGAGGAAAACGCTGTGACGTTTTAAACTCGCGAAAGATGCCCTTGAGAGGGTAATACAAGAATGCTGTTACTTGTTTGAATTAATTACTTCCCTAAAGGGAGCGCGTGTTTTGTGTTCCAAACACCCCCCCCCCCTCCTCCCTCCACCCTGCACAGAAATGAGTTCTTGACATTTCAGTGTTTGCTGTCAGTAACGACTGTTGCTGATATCTCTCACGTGTTCTTGCATCTCTTATTCTTACGAATAAATATTCCCGATTCTTTTTCACGGTGCCTTTGTCTCGTATTTAATAAGCACAGCTTGTACGGTTTTAATTTAACCTCCAATAGGTTGCTTGCTGCGTTGTTAAGAATGTCACTGCGAACCCCAAAATCCCTTCAACCCGAACTATTCCTTACATAGAAAAACTCTTCGAAGTCTCTAAGTTTGTTAACATTCTCCCTAATAATTTTGATGAGAATACCAACGCTTAAGACATTAAAAACTGACGTATTGAAACGGTTTAGTTATGCATCAAACGATGAAATTGAAATAATAATTTAAAAGTCTCTAGAAAAGTATCACAGTAAAAAATAGAACGAGTGTATGGAATCAATTCAATAATTTCTGTAATTCGACTTTCACATCTATATCATTCTTTCTAAAGTTGTCAATTTGACAACTGTGTTTTTAACAATTGTTCTTTTAATAACTAATGTATTTTCCTAGAAGAAAGGTTAATTAAGTTAATTTATTAATGTCAGAAATAAAATGAGATTTATTTTACATTAACAACCGGCTTTCTGTAATAATAACAAGGGAAAATCGAGATACTGAAATTGCTGGATTTTGTTTTTCTGAGTTGGCAATACTGAGTAAATCAAACTGCACTATATGTAATGAATAGGTATGTTTTAGGTTATGTTTTATAGAATTTAACGTCTTCTTGGTCAAATCTTAGCGATATAGTATCTGAATTCACATTTTATTTATGAAATAGTCGAGATAAATATCATTTGACGGTCTGGCTTCCCAGGCTTGCCGTTAGGTCACACATTTCTCATATTACTTGTGATAAACTGCATTAATATAGTGTTTTGTGAAAAATCTCAGCAATTTATATCCTCTTCTGGGGAAAGTAATAACCAAAACGATTAATGTAAATGTGCTGGTTCAAAAATAACGCTTCTCCTTGATAGGTAAAAAGAAAACTGAAGAATTTATTTCATTAATTAAGCGAAGGTAACTAGTTCCATAGTCAGTTATTGCTTACGTGAAGTTAGATGCTTGTGTAGTGCTAATGAGGAGCTAATTAAGGTCGTATAGAAACAAAAACAAGGAAACAATGCTGATACCCTGGTGCTTTTCAAATTACCTCAAGAAACAGAGAAGATACGGGAATCCTTAATCCAAACATTATCCCCATTACTGCAGAGAAACAAGAAATTCGATTTCTTAGGATGTTTCTCTTCGTCTTCCTGAAGAACAAAGTCGCTTTATTTTCCTTTAATCGTAAACAAGAAACGCTTAAGGTCTTTCCTTCCACGGCGCCAAAATATCGTGTTGTGTTACTCCCTCCCTTTTATACGGCAACCCAGTTTACTGCAATTGGTTTCAGTATTACTTAAATCTTATTTTAAGTAATGTTTATAACTTACCGCAGATATTATTTTCCACCGTAAAATCTGAAGCCAACTCGTTCGAGGATCGCCTGGAACAAAACAAAAGATCATATAACTATATTACTCTAACAAAACGACAATTCGATGAATCCCATCCTGACACCATTGTGACAAAACGATAAAATCCATTCCAGTTACTTTTCTATGACTATTATCTTTCAAACGCCGTCAACACAATCTACAGACTTTAGAGCTATCCAACTCACAACTGTTCTTTGCATAACCTTACTCAGTCCTTTCGGTGCCTTTCTTCACTTTGTCTGTCTCTTGTATCCTAATTACCACGCTAAAATAACTCACCACGCTCCTTGAATCTTCAAACAACGTTCCAACACCACGCACCACACCTTTCTCACACTCACTGACTCATGTCCGTAACTTAACTGCCCCTACTCTATTCTTCTCTGGTCTCCTTGTATATTGGGAATGACGTCACACGCACTTTTCTCAAGTTCCACACATACACCCGGGGCGGAAATGACGTATAGGAAGTCTTGCGAACGTTTTCGAAGCCCCTATGGCACCTCGATTGTTAACAGTCATGTACACACAGCAGTCGCGCGAGGCAGCTGGGCCCTGAACGTCTTTGAACGCTCGCCGGCCCGACATGTGGTGTGAAGTTGCTTGAACCCATCCGTCCTTTGTTTTGTGTCGAGTTCGACGTCACACTACATTCACATGACTTTCTTTGCCTATTCTTCTGCAAACCATTCTCTCATATGTTCATTCTTCAATCTCTTGCACGTATTAAAAATGTCAACCAATGACACTTTTCTGTAGCAAAACTGGTGCTTTCAAATGAATGCAAGTAGGGGAAGTATTGTAATCGATCCAAAATTTCGATGTCGAGATTTCACCGGAAATATGTTTTGAGGACCCTGAATCTAAAAAAATTAGAAAACGTTGTGTGTGTGTGTGTGTGTGTGTGTGTGTGTGTGTGTGTGTGTGTGTGTGTGTGTGTGTGTGTGTGTCTGTGAACAGCATAAATCAAAAAAATAAGCCGGTTAAACACCAAAGTTGGTATTTAAGTTTAATATCTCTTTAGGATGCGACACGAAGGTTTTGAAGAAAATTGATACATCCTTAACTACGCTTTACATGGATAGTTTTTCGAAAATATAAATCTTCTCAAAACTGGGTCTAACTATTTTGATTAAAATGCGTTATGTTTGAGATATTTTTGTGGCAAACGAAATGCATGTTTTGAATAAATAACACAGCGTTTGCAAGCATATTATTCATGTTTAGTCCTATACTATAATTTCTTTGCCATTCTTCTATTGCCGCGTTTAATATAAACCAGAAACTCAAACTTTAGCTCAGCATTAACAAGTCCTAGTTGTCGATTTGCTTTTGTGACTGACTATAAAAGCTATTTTTTGTCAACTGCTCTATACTTCTGGCGATAACTGCTCAGGGCTTCTGTCTATATTTTCAAAACAAATTTTCCTTGCTCTGCAGCTAAGAAGTCGAAGGGAAACCTTACATAATATGAACAAGTTGAGAAAATGATGGATTGCCGCATGTCCGTCGCACGTGTGGTTTCAAGAAGGGCTGCGTCATATCGGGAGAAAATTTTCTGCCGATCGCAGACGGGCAAGAAGCTCTTGTTAGAGCGATCGATGTGCATGAAGCCAAAGGAAGACGGACTGCGATACGTGTTCGTTTCTCAAAGACGCAATATCGTGTCCACATTCTGTGTATCACTGGTACCCCAAGGTTCGACTCCCTGAGTGGTTTTGTGCTTTTGTTTGGTAGGTACACGAACGCTGTGAAGGTTTCTCATCCACGTTCCTTACCATTATTTTACTTTCGTTTCCTTTCGTTTTCATACTTCAGGTGCGCTTCTGTGTTTTGTGGCGTACAGCGGTGCTGGACAGATGGCGCGGATGCGCACTCAAAGGAGAGAGTAACTCCCCATGGACACTAGAGAATCTAGTTCGATTGATTTTTTTGGATGGACAGTTGTAACAGTGGACGGGTCATCCAGCCTCGAACTACTAGGGACTTTGGTCCGTCTCTGTGGCCTGTCTGCTAAGAGGTTTAGTCGCCTGTGGTTCTTCCAGTGTATACCTTCCTCCTGGAGGGGGTTATAGCCACGATGGATCTATCTACGTCATGAAACGCTGAGATTCCCGCCAACACTTACAATCCTGCAAGTAGAATGAAGGTGAAGGGAACTGAACTGAACTGAAAAGTGAGCTAAAATGGAGGTTGTGGGGATGTGATTAACCTAATGACCCGGGAAAACCTAAAAAAATCCATGGGTCAGGAAGTTCCTAGACTCGTTGTTAAGCATACTAGGCCCTGGTGACGTAATGGATGGTTATTGTACATTTACCTATACTGAAGTTAAATACACAAGTATCAAGTTATTTTCACATTTGAAGTCATACAATCGTAATAATGCGCGAACACAAGGGCTGCACCGGGTGGGAGGTATCTGGCCTAACGGGAGTGTGGTGAAGTGGAAACCAATTCGCTAATCTTCCTTGCATTCTTATTCATAATTGTCATTGCTGAAAACAATGGTTTTGTCTATAAATAATAGATATTTGGCTTTTCTTTTGATTTTGATGAAGTCCGTTTTCAATTTAACTATTCTCTCTCTATTTTTTGAAAAATCCCATAATTTTAAATCGCTCTTACCCCTTTAACGGACAAACTTAGAAAAATCCTTCATTTGTGGTTGTCTAATTTGTTGATGGAAATCAGTTCTATAGCTGGAAGGTTCTAGACCCAGTATATGGGCTGCGCGTTGGATGTGTTGATGATGGATGACGGCAGAGTGGCGTAGGACTACATCCCCGAAGATTTGTCTATCTTTGTTTATTCTGGAGCACAAGTTTCCTGGATGACACTTAAACACTTCATTCCACCAATTTTTTGGCTTCCTGCGTTCCTTTTCTCTATTCTGGGTCACTGCATGAGTCTTCTTTATAGAATCCACTCGGAGCACATGGTTCCATGTCCACTTTGAACACATTGCTGCATCTTTCAAACCCTTTATCTTACGGATGTCCTTGTTCTTCATTTTGCTACGGCAAATTTCTGACATGGCTGTTCCTTTTTTGTTAATGACTATGTCCACGAACCATAATTAGCATGAATTTTTCTAGTAAGATAAACTTTAGAGTCCAGAATTTCTTCCAGGCTCGTGTAATTCTTCTTTCGATATCCTTCTGAGTTGTTAGAAAGCAAGACACTTTGGTCTAAATAAATGTATTCATTGATGTCGATTTAGTGGTTTCCGATCTGGATTGGTTTATGCGGTTTGTCATTGTCTTTGTTTGAAGTCCTGATTGTTGAATTTATAGAGCTTGTGTTAACATAACAGTTAACATTCTTTCAGTCTCAGGAAGGTTAATGTTTACTTATTAATGTACACAAAAGATATACTTTTTCAGGACTAAGAAAAACATATTTATTTATTTGGAAGTGGTGTAAAATATGTTGCAGTTAACTGTACCGTGCTGATGATGAGGTAAGGAATATTACCAACTGGACGGTGCACCTTCTCATGCAATGTCCCTTCTCATCACGAAGACTCACTTGTCTTCATCTATCTTTACGTGTCCCTTCCTCTGGTGCACTAATTAAGGTTGACTAGTATTCAGCCATAGCTGTCATTCGTCTTCTGCAATGACTTGTATCACGCACGCGGTGTTTGTATTCCTCCCCTCCCTCCCTCCCTCCCTCCCCGTTGGGTCTCTTTTATCCTTTCCTTGCGAAAAACTTCTTTTCCTTGGGAGTTTTAATTAACATTCAAAAAAACCGAAATGGAGTATGAGAAGCCTGGCTTACAAAGAGAGCTGCAGAATTAAAAATCCAGAGCTTGCTTGCCATACAGTACTCTCTCCTTTGTCTACGCTACAAAAGAACACCGACACATCAAAAGCTAATATCTCTTGCGGGATTTTGTCTGTCTCCAGTAGCAGTACGTGTTGTTTGTTTCACTTTGGCTGACAATTGCTCAACGGTTGACCTACAAGTCAAACAGTTCCAACTCATTCATGAGACATACGTACGCCCTGCCCTGCTTTCAAATGTCACAACTACTTTGAAGTAGGATGGATGGATTACAAACTTTTACATTGTAGTTTTCTGCAACCACTAAATGTACCTGAAAGCATTTTACAATGGGATTACACAATCCTCTCGTATTCAGCGACCATGTCTGGACGACCCGGGTTCGGTTTGCACCTGAATATTTCGTCTTTTCTCTGGTCAGTAGATAAATCCTGAGTTGGTTTCTCAATTACTATAACTTCCTTTCCATCACTTCCTCTTTTACCCTTTCATTCATTATGACATTACGTTGGAGGACGTTAATTTGAGAAAAAATTGGTTTGCTTGCTTTTTAGTCTCAAATTTCTGTTAAAACATACCAGAATCTTCAAGATAAAATCTACAAAACATTACAATATGTCATTAATATACAAAAGGACTCAAAAAAGTTCTATATCAAATAAAGTTTAATTTAATACGGAGATATATTTTGAAATTCATGACTTGTGACATCATTTATTTTAAATAAAATGGATACTTTAAAAATCTAAAGTTTTTAGACCATGGTGTTTTTATTCACTTTTAGCATTCTAATATGTGGGAAGTTAATATTTCTACATTCCGTGCATTTGGCACTATTAGCTCAGATAATCTGGCAACTATTAATATAGATGTTTATTGTTGTAAATATGCAATAAAATCGCTTTTATAGTTAAGTGTAATTAAGTTTACCTCTTGTTTTTTTAACATTTATAGTATATGATTTAATTAATTCAGTACTTAAAAATAGATCTTTCAGAGCAAGCAGCCATCGCACCTTCAGTTGTTGATTGGCTTGGTTAACACTATCAGACGTGAACAATCGATCACCAGTTTGCATTTAAGGTACCGGCGCGACTTGATTCTATTTTTGAGCAGCTGTCAATGATTAATTCTATTTCCACCAAAATATTTTTATTATTCATCATTATGCAACACACGTGCGTTTAGTACTTTGCAGAAACTCCTATGAATTTTCTTGGAATAGCCTGCGAAGTTCTCTTCATTCTGAGTTACTTTTGTATAGTTCTTAAATCAAAACAGATTAAAAAGCACACAACTTATGTCAAAACATGTGTAGCATTAACCATGCCCAAGATATTTTTCGCTACTTGTTTCAATTTTCGAACTCTTATACCTTGGCCATGCGTATATCTTAAACATAAGTATTGTATTTTAATTTAAATCGTTAGAGCCATTTTTGAGAAAGTAAAAAGTAACAAAGCATTTTTAATACAAGAGGTAGCTTGGTAAGTTGAGATTTTCTTTAAAATCTCGGTGGAAATTATGAAAATTTGACCAGCTGTTCCTTTTTTACTTATTCTTTTCATACTCTTATACCTTGTTCATGCATATATCTTAAATATAAGTATTGTATTTTAATTTAAACCGTTAGAGGCATTTTTGAGAAAGTAAAAAGTAACAACGCATTTTTAATACAAGAGATAGTTTCGTGTGTTGGAATTTTCTTTAAAATCTTCGTGGAAATTATGAAAATTTGACCAGCTCTTCTTTTCTGACTTATTCTTTTCACAAAATCTAAAAATATTTCTCTTTGTCCTTCTTTTACGTAAAAACAATTCAAGATACTGGATTTTTTAAAAACTGACTCTAAATATTTTGATTAAAATACGACATATTTTACATGGCGAATAAATATATATTTCGAACTTTCTGGGAACAACCTATAAACTAGTTTTACACCTCTGTATAAGTATAAAAGTTAACAGATTCTTCTTCTTCTTCTTCTTCTTCTTCTTCTTGGTATCTGAAAACGATTATGGTGAAATTTTGGTATCGAAGTTTCGTGTGGAATAAATTTTTCCTCGAAAGTAAACAAGGGTGCAGTGCCCAGTCAGAAGCAGCGAGACTTTCCCATAGAGGGGAGAAGGGTTCATGCTACATTAAATTTAGAAGAAACACAAAGTGCGGATGCTTGTCCAGCTGTTATGGTGTTGGAAGTGACAATCCCCAGCCGTTAAATTATGTGAAAGTGGCGTTTATCCCCCTCACTTATTTCATACCTCCCAACTCATACACTTGAATAAAACCCCACACACACGTGCGCGTGCGCGCTGCCTCTACATACAACATTTACCCACTACTTTCCTCAAATGTTCGCTTAACGTGGTGTTGTCATGGAAACAGAGATTCTCGTATTTAACTTTTAACAAAGTGCCATACCCTTATCGCTTTCACTATCGGCGCACGAATATCACTGAAAGGAAAAGTATCTAACATATAACTGTCAAAGGAGTTTCTCTGTGCGTTAATAATCCATAAGAAATCTACATTCCAGCTAACTGTAACTACTTCATGCATAGAGGCATTAAATTATCATATACGAATTATCACGTGGTCATTCTTTTGTTACGTCAGTGTCGCCAACTGTATCTCACAAATCCCTGAAAAATGTTGTTACGCATTTAAATTGATTAACAGTCAAAATAGCACACCATTTCAAATAGACAACTGCCTTTTAAAATTCCATCTTCTAATAATTAATGTGTTTCTCTAATGTCAATGTTAAAAAATTAATAATGTGAGATTTATTTGAGGTTCTAAACGGGTTTTCTGTTGATACAATAAAGGTATACAATTCCTAAGAATAAATAAGGAACGACTACTGAAACAGATATTGGATTACAAGCCACAAGGCAGAAAGGATGTCGGTCGACCAAGAACAAGGTGGAGAGTTTAGGACGGAATAGGAGAATTCCATGAAGAAGAAGAAGAAGAAGAAGAAGAAGAAGAAGAAGAAGAAGATGATGATGATGATGATGATGATGATGATGATGAAGAAGAAGAAGAAGAAGAAGAAGAAGAAGAAGAAGAAGAAGAAGAAGAAGAAGAGAGAGTTGATTTGAAACTTTTAAGCTACTTAATATAACTTAGGTTCGCGGAAGTCGATTATTATTCAGCCAGTGTATAATGTTATTAGTATGAACCAAATATGAATACAATAAATTTCCCTCATTGCATAGGAACCCTTTACCCAACCATTGTCCTTTCATAATGCAATTTTTATTGATAATTCTGTTTTCCTACTTGTTGCTAGAATCCACTCACATATTAATTATAAATATAATTATAAATTATAATTAATTTATGACTTTTAAGCATGGTTGCTTTTATGACAATGTAACTTCAGATTTCACTTTCACTTCAGTAAAATGCTTTAGTTTTATTTTTACTGTCATACACTCAGGATCGAACACAATACTTCTCTAATAACTCGCAGTAGCAACATTCACTGTGCATATTCACGTATATAAAAGTGCAAATTTCTGGAAGCTTCCTGGAAAAGGGGCAAAGTTGCTTTCATAATTATCCCATAGCGTCGAGAACGCTTCTGAAGTTTACATTGAGGGGACAGCGCTCCTCCGCATCCTTATCTCTTCAACCGGCCAGCCGTTCGGCACTGAAGGAAACCACATAATCTCACATTCAGTGTTGATATTGCATATTTTCTTTTCTTTAGATGTTGTTTAACTTCTATATTTTTGCATAATCACAGCGATTTTCAACGCATAATTCTTTAGCTTAGTTGATCACATACCCTTATAGCTAAGGGCTATAGAATGCCTCGACTAAACTGTAAGAAAAATCACTACGTGTCGCATGTCGACCACAAAACGTTGACCTACGGATGATTTAACTACGAAACAGAACATTTATCCACTTAAATAATCGCGCCCTCAAAACGACAAAGTTAAAAGTGCTGTAAGGGATTATTTGCGACTTCATAAAATGTCCGCAAGGGGCGCTGCCAAGAATGCTTTGACTCTAAAAGAAGTTTTATTGGTCAATTTATGGTGGTATATAAAACATGAGAGTAGCACTTTGATCTAGTGTTAAATGCAAGAACACGGAATACTGGCATCCAAGTCATAAATTTCCAGTACAAACCACTACATAAAAGTTAGTGACGTTAACGCTGTTGGAAAGTGTTTGTTGCGAACTCAGGCGATTACTGAGCAATAACATCCGGTATTAATCTGTCATCTCTATCAGAGCAGGTATTCACTTCTATCATTTATGATACTAATTTTAATGTGACCAAACACACGTGACTTCTGGGTATTTTTGACTCTACTGTCGCATGTTAAGAAGAGGTATCTGATTTCATTCAAAATTTTCATATCGAGATTTCACACCCCTTAATTAAAAAATCTGATGTGTAACACTCACATGACTTTCTCTACTCTTGTACTAACCATTCTTACAAACTCTTATTCCTATATCTTCTTCGTGTTAGTTAAAATAAACATTTGTACAACTTATTGCTTATTTCCTTGTAGCTGCAAGGGGAATATTGGAATACAGCAGTCTTTGTGCGATAGTCAAATCTTTTAAAGCTTTGAGATTCCGTTCTCTTTGCACACTTAACATATAAAAAAATGAACAACGATGTTCCATTTCACGAAAGCTTAAGTTTTCCGAAACTCACACACATAACAAGCAATATCTCCGAAATGGTTCAACCTACAAGAAAATTTATTGAGAAATAAAGTGTGTATTTTAGCAAGTTCTACATTTTTTGTGTAGTATGATTTGGCCTATCTCTAACGGTTTACCAGTTATGCGAAAGTCGTCCAGAGTAAATACGACTACAGGGGCTATAGCCAGAAAATTCAAGATATACATTTCATTTGTCATCAAAATATCTCAAATATATGACATTTTAATAAAAATCGTTAGAGCCATTTTCAAGAAAATCAAAATTTTCGAAAAATTTTCCATGTAAAGAGTAGTTTAGGGTGGGGATATTTTCTTAAAAATCTTCGTGTCACATCCTTGAAAGACGTTAAACTTAAATACCAACTTTGGTTTTTAACCGACTTTTAGTTTTTGAGTTATGCTGTCCACAGACTGACAGACAGACACACACGCGGACCTTTTTCTAAAAATGTTTTTTTTTTTTATTCAGAGGGCCTCGAAACATGTATTTCCGGTGAAATCTCGACATCGAATTTTTGGGTGGAATACAAAACTTCCCCTACTTACCAGTAGAGAAAGTAATAAAAACTCTGATGTGCTGCACTCACATGATTTTCTCTACTCTTGCACTAACTATTCTTACAAACTCTTATTCCTCTATCTTCTTAGTGCTAATCGAGATAAACTTTTACAGATATTATCGTGTTCTTTATTTCGTTGTAGATACAAGGAGAATACGGGAATACAGTAGGCTTTGAACGATAGTCAAATCTCTTAAACCTTTGAGATTCCATTCTCTTTGCACGGCTAAGATATAAAAAATGAATAACGATCTTTCATTTGACGAAAGTTTTAAGTATCCCAAAGCAATATCTCTAAAATGGTTTACTCCACAAAAAATTATTTAGACATAAATCGCGTTTTAACCACTTTAGCATAGTAAGATCTGGTCTATTCTTACGGTTTACGAGTTATTCAAAGGTCATCAAGAATAAACAAGACTACATGGGCTACAGCCAGCAAATACAATATATAAATTTCATTTGCCATAAAAATATCATTTTGATAGCATTTTAATCAAAATTGTTACGTCCATTTTTGAGAAAATAAAAATTTCAAAAAATGTTCCTTGTAAAGGGTAGTTTAGAGTGGAGGAATTTTCTTCATTATCTTCGTGTTGCATGCTTCAAAGATATTAAATTTAAATAGCAATTTTGGTTTTTAACCGACTTTTCGTTTTCGAGTTGTGCTCTTCACAGACACATACACAGAGAGCTTTTTCTAAAACTTTTTTTTTTTTTTTTATTCAGGAGGCCTCAACACATATATTTGCGGTGTAATGTAAACATCGAAATTTTGGGTGGAATACAATACTTCTACTTACTAGATTTTGATGAAACCGAGATAAAGCTCTGATAATGCTCTTAGAATTAACAGATGATTGGAGTGAAATTTAAACCGTAAATTTGTCAGGCGCTGAATTTCATTGAAAAGTATGTTGGAAAAGTTATACACACGGAATATGTAGCTGTCACATAATGTCGCGTAACGTTATTCCTTAAAGGCTTTAATTAATTATTGTTGTACAGGTCGCTGATCATAACCCAAACCTTTCAGTTGCAATACTTGTACCCAAGGAGACGATAAACACAGAGACTAAAAGCAACGGAACCTAAGATGTTCTTCGCAGCATCTCTGAGAGACAATGGCACAAGTTTGCTCAACTGTAAATAAAGTTCTTCTCTCTTTTCCATTCCTTTGCTAGGGTAATGCGGAACTTTGCGTTAAGACTTTAGATCCAGAGGAATTTTGAGTGGAAGTTTAATGGTTCTGAAGTGACGCGTCCATCTGTCTTTCTTCTCCTTCCCTCGCTTAGAAATATACATACATACATACACGCAGTAACTCTTCAAGTTTTGAGACTTAGCACTGAAAGACGATAATTCTGTTTTAGCTGCGGGCCTGGAAACTCTGCTACGGTGTTTTGTTGATGCAACGCCCTCTAACTGCGAAACGTTCAACTGATATCTGACCCACCTCTTAAAACACCCATCAATGTGTCTATAATATTGCTTAAAAACAGAGAAAGGAAACGTAAATTAATATTTAATATAGATTAATTAACAGAAATAAGCAACCTCGCTCTGGGATTTGACGGCTTTGGTAAATTTTCATTTAAAAATACACGCAAATAGCTTTACTTAGGTCTATTTTTGTTCCACTTATCTATTCCCAGATGAAATTATCACGCAGGGTACAGCTCTAAGTTAATTCATGTATATGAATGGCTTGACAGAGTCACATTTATGACGTGTTAAATTAGGTTAGGTTAGCTACATAACAGGCACTATAAAAAGAATCTTAAATAAGAAAGTAAGGAACGATTCCATAATAAAACAATGGCTGTCCCAATGATAACATGCGGCTCAGAAAAATGGCACAACATAAAATAAATATACAAACAGCAGAAATGAAAAACCTTAGAGCCATAGTTTGCAAAACAGTCAACTACAATTAAAAGCAGAAGAATTAAACAAATAACTCCTACGGGATGAAATTCCGGCACACTAGCGACCTTGATGTGATCCTAGCAATTGACACTCATATGACTTTCTCTACTCTTTACCTAACTATTCTTACAAACTCTTATTCTTCTTTCTTCTTGTGTCAGAAATTCTGATAATAAGGGGAATACGAGAATACAATAGGATTTGAGCGCTACTCAAATGTTTTAAAGCTTTGCGATTCCCTTCTCTTTGCATGGTTAACATAAAAAATAACGATGTTCCATTTGACAGAAGTATAAGTTTTCCAAAACTCACATAAATAACAGGCCATATCTTCATTATGGTTCACTATACAAAACATTTTATTTAGACATAAATTGTGAATTTTAGCAAGATCTACATTTTTTGTGGAGTAATATTTTATCTATGTCTTACGGTTTAGAAGTTATTTAAAAGTCATCCAGAGTAAATACGACTACAGAGGCTATAGCCAGAAAATTCAAGATATACATTTAATTTGTCATAAAATATCTCAAAATCGTTAGAGCCATTTTCAAGAAAATCAAAACTTTTCAGAAAGTTTCTATGTAAAGGATAGTTTAGAGTGAAGCAATTTTCCTCAAAATCTTCGTGTGGCATCCTTGAAAGACATTAAACTTAAATACCAACTTTGGGTTTTTATGCTCTACTATACATAGTAGAGAAAGTAATTAAACAAACCAATAATATAATACAGAACTAATTAGAAACCGTACTTAAATAAAATGAAAGAAAATAGCATTCCCAAAATAGCAAGTAACTACCAACTGCAAGAAGAAGAAAAAACCATAGGACGAGCTAGGAAAAGATGAAAGGAACAAGACTTGGGAGCCGGAATAGGCCAAATGGTCTAAGCCGTGTTGAAGAAGTAGAAGAGGAAGAGGTTAGGTTAGTTTAGGTTACGTATGTATGGATAGTATATATTTATGAACTGTATGACAGGGTACTATTGAAATTTATCCGTGTTATGCTAGATTAGATCGGGCTTGAAAATCCATAGAAGAGGAGAGTAAAAAGAAAACTCCCTCAAGACTTCCTGCTCACTGCTTTCGAAGATTATGATCTTCTTATTAGCTTAACTCGTCCAAAGCCTTTGTCAATCATTATGTTTAACTTCTTTAACACCTTGTAAAATTATTGTAATACCCTATACTTCTAGTTATTACACATTTCTTAACTGTATATTCTTATCTATTCCACGTTTTAGAGACAATGTCCTTTGATTTTATATATAAAGTAATCCTTAACCTAACTTGCACAGCAAGTTTGCTGATTGGGCAACTAAATAAAATTAAAACAAATTCTTCAGCTGGATAATATAATCATATTGCATCGGCTTACAGTCTGCATTATTTCCACTAATCCTCTTTACAACGGCTTATTTTTAACGGCGTTGCTGATATATGCATCTGTTTTTAGCACTTCATCATTCAAATGAAGCAGTTTTATTGAAATTAACATATTTAAAATGTACGGCTACGTTTTGAAAGGATATTGATTGAAAAGGCTTCACCAAACGGTTGCTGCAGCCTTTTGTTTTGCCAACAGATTACATTTCTCTGATTATGTATGTCCGTATCAACGGATCTAAACAACAAAAGATAAAATGGATTTCACAGAATATCCTACCAGAGTGAAACTAAAGCGATAGATTCAAATGTGTTTGAACGAACAGAACCAAAGATTCTACACCGTGTCCCAGTTCAGTTACACAGCGATAACGTATGAGGTTGGCACACCTTGGTTCGATCTCCGTCGATCGCTCGTTCTGAACTTGTGGTTTTCGTGGCTTTTCGATAGACGAATGTTGGGATGTTTTCTCATCTATAGAGTTAGGAAAATAGATATAGCTAGTGTGGAGAGGGGTGTAAATATAACAGTCAGGGGTATAGTAACAGACCTAAATTAAACAAATTTGATGTTTCACTCATATGACTTGCTCTACTCTTGTACTAACCACTCTTATAAGCTGTTATTACCATATCTTCTTCGTGTTAGTTGAGGTACAAGGGGAATATTAGAATACAGTAGGCTTTGAGTGATAGTCAAATCTTTTAAAGCTTTGAGATTCCGTTCTATTTGCACGGCTAATGAATAACGGTTTTCCATTTGACGAAAGTTCAAGTATTCCAAAACTCACAAAAATAATATCTCCGAAACGGTTCACTCCACAAAAACAACCATTTGGACATAAATAGTGTGTTTTAACGATATATAAATTTCTGTATAGTAAGATTTGGTCTATTTCTAACGGTTTACTAGTTATGCAAAAGTCATCCAGAGTAAACAGGACTATGTGGGCTACAGCCAAGAAATTCAAAATATACATTCCATTTACCATAAAAAATATCTTAAACATGTATCATTTAAATCATAATCGTTAGAGCCATTTTCGAGAAAATAAAATTTTTAGAAAAATGTTGCATGTCAAAGGTAGTTTTGGGTGGAGGAATTTTCTTCAGAATCTTCGTTTCGTATCCTTAAAAGATATTAAACTTAAATACCAAATTTAGTTTTTAACCGACTTTTCGTTTTTGAATTATGTTGTCCACAGACTGACAGGTACAGAGGCACAGAAACATAAATACACAGATCTTTTTCTAAGAATGCCGTTTTTGGAATCAGGGGGGCTCAAAACATATTTCCGATGAAATCTCGACATCGAATTTTTGGGTGGAATACAATACTTCCCCTACTTACCAGTAGAGAAAGTAAAAACAAAAAGTCGATTAAAAAACAAAGTTGGTATTTAAGGTTAATGTCTTTCAAGGATGCGATACGAAGATTTTGAAGAAAATTGCTCTACCCTGAACCAACCTTTACATGGAAAATTTTTCGAAAATTTTGATTTTCTTGAAAATGGCTCTAACGATTTTTATTAAAATGTCATATGTTTGAGATATTTTGATGACAAATGAAATGTATATCTTGAATTTTCTGGCTATAGCCCCTGTAGTCGTATTTATTCTGAATGACTTTTGCATAACTGGTAAACCGTAAGAGATAGACCAAATCATACTGTACAAAAAATGTAGATCTTGCTAAAATACATAATTTAGGCCTCAATGTATTTTCTTGTAGGGTTAACCATTTCGGAGATATTCCTTGTTGTGTGTGTGAGTTTCGGAAAACTTTCGTGATATGGATCATCGTTGTTCATTTTTTTTATATGGTAAGTGTGCAAAGAGAAGAGAATATCAAAGCTTCAAAAGATGTGACTATCGCTGAAAGCCTTCTGTATTCTATCTTTCCCCTTGCACTTACAAGGAAATAAGCAATAAGATAATTTCTGCAAATGTTTATCTTCATACGAAGAACATATAGGAATAAGAGTTTGTAAGAATGGTTAGTTGAAGAGTAGAGAAGGTGATAAGAGTGCAACACATCAGATTTTTTCACCAACAATTACCCTGACCAGACGGTAAGAGTAGTTAGGTTATGTTCACCTTATGTTTGACTATTATTTCCAATTTGTGGAGGAAATGCTGATCGTAAATATGGCTAAAAGATGAAACATTCTTTTGTGCAAATATTGTAAACGTTTCACCGGTATCTTTGGCCCTACTTGCCGCGATGGAACAAGACGAGAGTACGGTTCCATTAGATATTGCTCACATGTTTGATGCCCATGTCTGTCTGTCCATAAATGAAATGGATGCAGTGCTCCCATTGATAATACGATAAAAGACAAGCACAAGAGAAATGATATATCGACATGCAATGTCATGGCTGACATTTACATGAAAAGATAAAAGCAGTACATTTTGGACAGTCATGCTATGGAATGCTGTCAGGGTTTTAGTTTTCCCAATCGCTGGAAATGTATTTTATAAACTGGTGCCCATCAGCAAATGTCTCATTTACACTTGATCCCCTAACACACACACACACACGGTCCCTGTTGCCTCAAATTCAAGTCTCCTTCTCGTTTTTTAAATGTCAGTTGGCATTTTAAGGTCGGCATCGTTATTGAAAAAGCCATTTTAAGTGTACATGTTAAAACCGGACCACGTTATGCGCCATGTGGCTCATTAATTGCCTGTCACGTGTCGTTTGGTACCTCATCCATCATCGCCGCGTTCCGTAATCCTGCCGTAGTCACAGTAACTGGCACTAGATGGCATTGCCTACCGTTATGACGAGCACTTCACAAACATAGCTCCCGGATGTCCTCCAGAAAACACGGACTTAGGCGGAACGAGTCACTTTCTACAGGGTCGTGGCCCCCCCTCCCCCTCAAAATACCCAAACAGATCTCTCAGATCTGATGTGTTGCACTCACATGACTTTCTCTACTCTTGTACTAACCATTCTTACAAACTCTTATTCCTATATCTTCTTCGTGTTAGTTAAGATAAACATTTGTACAAATTATCTTATTATTTCCTTGTAAGTGCAAGGGGAATATTAGAATACAGTAGGCTTTGTGCGATAGTGAAATGTTTGAGATTCTGTTGTCTTTGCACACTTAACATATATAAAAAAATGGACAACGATGATCCATTTCGCTAAAGTTCTAAGTTTTCCGAAACTCACACACATAACAAGGAATATCTCCGAAATGGTTCATCCTACAAGAAAATTTATTGAGACATAAATTGTGTATTTTAGCAAGCTCTACATTTCTTGTATAGTATGATTTGGTCTATCTCTAACGGTTTACCAGTTATGCAAAAGTCGTCCAGAGTAAATACGACTACAGGGGCTATAGCCAGAAAATTCAAGATATACATTTCATTTGTCATAAAAATATCTCAATCATATGACATTTTAATCAAACTCGTTAGAGCCATTTTCAAGAAAATAAAAATGTTAGAAAAGTTTTCCAAGTAAAGGGTAGTTTAGGGTGGGGCTATTTTCTTCAAAATCTTCGTGTCACGTCCTTGAGAAACATTAAACTTAAATACCAACTGTGGTTTTTAGCCGACTTTACGTTTTTGAGTTATGCTGTCCACAGACTGACACACAGACATACACACGGAACTTTTTTTCTAAAAATGCTTTTTTTTTTTTTTTTTTTTTTTTTTTTTTTTATT
Source organism: Tenodera sinensis (assembly GCA_030765045.1). Taxonomy (NCBI): domain Eukaryota; kingdom Metazoa; phylum Arthropoda; class Insecta; order Mantodea; family Mantidae; genus Tenodera; species Tenodera sinensis. The sequence continues at coordinate 158,193,474 of CM060966.1, read as the reverse complement.
CAGGGGGTCTCAAAACTTATATTTCCGGTGAAATCTCGACATCGAATTTTTGGGTGGAATACAATACTTCCCCTACTTGCCAGTAGAGAAAGTAAAAAAGAACTAAAACGTAATAACGCATAATATATGCATTATTTTAAACACACAATTTAATCTAATTTTTAACTTATCAGTTCTTGTCGACTCTTAAAGGGATAGATATGTGAATTTCCAAAGCGAGCTCTGGGATCCATTGCCTGAAGTTTCCTTTCACTTCATAAATTAATTACTGTAGATTGGATTGCCACTGTTCTCCTTAACTCAGTTTAACACTTTGCACTATCACTATCAATCACCATCACTTATGCTGAGAGGAAGGAAGCAGTTTATTTTCTAGTAGCTGTGTTTTATTTTTTTCTACGCCTGTTTGCCTTTGGCTTGGCTTGTCTATGGTGTTCCTGCTGTTCCTCTCCAACCCATCGCGGCTTTATTATATAATCTTCCTCACAAAATGTATCACAGCGCATTATAATCCAGATAATTTTTTTCAGTAATATTTTCATTTTAGATTTTGTTGAAGGTACAAGAGGATAAAGGAACCAGAATCCATAACCAGATGTTTAAAATCCGGGTCGATATATGATGACCGACAATATTGTTTATTATTATCATTATCACCATCATTATTTTATTCAGTAAGTTACAGAACATGTGCTTCATTTATTTCTGGGGAATCTGATATTGAATATAACCTATGCAGTATTTAGATATTCTCTTCCTCCCCCCCCCCCAAAAAAAAAGGTTACTTAGGCAGCTATTTGTTGTTTGGAAACTTTTACGTGGAGTCTTTACTTTCGCTTACCTTTTACGTGAGTCAGGAAGAGTAACCCTTATATTTCATCCAAAAACTCAAAGGGTACCAAAATTTCACCTAAAATGCACATAAAACCAATAAAAGATACATTTGTACGATAAAGCTCCAATGCAAAATGCGTTTCATTTATAGCTGGGCCATAGATCGCGTATATGGGTAGTTTGCTTTCACTGCAGTGAACTTTTCCGCAGTGCACTAGCGGTGAATGACCCGTTCAGAGCTATGTTTATCGTCTACGCTATATGTTATCAGTTTTCTGATTAGAGTTTGTTCACTGTGCATCTAAAAAGGGAAACTTAGTTCAAGATATCTGTGTTATCTCCAAGTTAATTAGATTACTCTTATTGGACCATTGAAATACCCACAGGAAGCACCTTCTTGGAAATATTTCTAACATTATGATTTTTTCAACGACTCTAAAGTTTTTAGTTAAAGCCCTATACTTTTAAGGTATTTTCATAACAAACAAAGTGCATATCTTGCATTTTCTGTAAAGTTCCAACCATTCTGCATGAGATTTATATAACTGGTCAGCCCTAAAATATAGGTAAAATCCTAATGCACAAAACTGTAAATTCCGTTAAAACACACAATTCATATATTTTAATAATTTTTTTGTGGAGTACACCGTTTCCGTGATATTCCTTGTTACCGGTATAAATTTTCCAATACACTTTTCTCAAATGGGAAGTGTTAATTTGTTTTTTATTTCCTCCTGGTCATGTAAATAGGATGTAATTCCAAGGCTGTCAGAAAATGACCTTAAAGGTTTGACTGTTGTTGAAGCCCGCAATACTCCCCTTATTCCACTCTACACACAAATAAATATGCAGTAAAAAGGATTTCTCCAAACGGTTATCTTGATTAACAGGAAATAGGCAGAAGTGTTAGTAGCAATACGTTGTAGAACAGTGGGTAGATGAAGTCAGGTAACTGCAACTAATGCGTTACTTTTAATTTTATTACTTTCTCTTCTACGTATAGTAAGTGTGTGTGTGTGTGTGTGTGTGTGTGTGTGTGTGTGTGTGTGTGTGTGTGTAGAGCATAACTCAAAAACGAAAAATCGGTTAAAAATCAAAATTAATATTTAAGATTAGTCTTTCAAGGATGTGACAAGAAGATTTTGAAGAAAATTCCTGTACCATAAACTAACTTGCATGGAAAATTTTTCGAAAATTTTCATTTTCTCGAAATTGGCTCTAACGATTTTGATTAAAATGCAATATGTTTAAGATTTATTGCAAAGGAAATGTATATTTTGAACTTTCTAGCTATAGCCCTTCAACTCTAAAAAAGTTTAAATCTCGCTGAAACTCACAATTTATGTCTAAATAAGATTTTTTGTAGAGTGAACCATTTCGGAAATATTCCTTGTTATTTTTGTGAGTTTTGTTGTACTCATACTTTCCAGAAATAGAACATCGTTATTCATTGTTTTACATCTTAGCCGTGCAAAGAGAACGCAATTTCAAACCTTTAGAAGATTTGACTGTCGCTCAAAGCCTACTGTATGCCTACATTCCCCTGTCCCTACAAGAAAATGAGCAATAAGGTAAGTTCTGCTTATAGCAGAAGGTGGGTGCTGTGTGACAACCTGTCAGAATGACACTGAATTCTGCATCCGATTCGTATTTCTCCTGGTAAACCACAAAGACAGTCTCACTTTTCAGTTCTGGTTCTATCTCTCAAACCTTGTGTGTTTAAAAACACCAACAGTAAGTTTATGGGCATAAATAGATAATAATTACCTCTAGAGGTTATTTAATCCCGGGACATAAATTTGCCATTGTGGCAATTGTTTGTGATGTGAGACCACCTTTGTGGTTTACCCGGAGAAATGCGAATCGGATGGAGAATTCAATGTCATTCTGGCAGGTTGTCACAGTAGCTTAATGGTTAGAGCACCCGCCTAGTAAAAATTAAAAAGGAATATATCCGAAATGGTTCACTCTACAAAAACTTCATTGAGACATAAGCTGTGTGTTTCAAACAGATTTGCATTTTTTGTATAGTAAGATTTGGTCTATCTCTTACGGTTTATCAGTCATGCAAAAGTCATCCAGAGTAAACAGGGCTACATGGGCTATAACTAGAAAATTGAAAATATACATGTAATAAAATTGTCATAAAAATATCTTAAACATATGGCATTTTAATTAAAATCGTTAGAGCCAATCTGAAAACAATCAAAATTTTCGAAAAGTTTTCCATGTAAAGGGTAGTTTAGGGTGGAGGAATTTACACATTCTACCTTTGTATTCACTAAAATGTTGAACTATTTAACTTCGTGATATTTAAAATAACTACTAGATATAATTGGAGCGTCAGAAGTTTTACTCCTATAACTCGTCAAAAAAGTGGCGTTTTGTTGAGCTAAGTTTGTGATTCAAATGCAGCTGACTGACGCCACTGGTTCTAAATTCATATTTTCAGTAGAGAAAGAAGGGTGGGAGAGAATTAATGGAGTGTGTGTTATTCCGAGAACGAGGGGAGAGGAGAACTTTGTTCTGTTGTACAGGCCACTGGGAAAGTGCTTCCAGTTCAATGTCACTGGCAGTGGACTTGCCCAAATGTGCTTGCTTTGTGCAAGAGTTTGTCCATGCTGCATGAAAAACACTTCCAAGATTCGCATTTCAACGTCTGGAGGTAGATTACGATTCCAGTCACAGATATTCTATTGCTATAGTAAGTAGAGGAATTATTGTCTTCCACCCAAAACTTTGATGTCGACATTTCACCGCAAGTATGGGTTTTGAGGCCCCTTGAAGCCAAAAAAAAGCATTTTTAGTAGAAGGTTTGTGTCTTTGTGGGTGTGCCTGTGAACAGCATAACTCAAAAACGAAACCCACTTAACAAAATCTGATGTGTTGCACTCACATGACTTTCTCTACTCTTGTACTAACCATTCTAACAAATTCTTATTCCTATATCCCATGTTAGTTGAGATACACATTTGTACAAATTATCTTATTGCTTATGTTCTTGTAGGTACAAGGGGAATATTAGAATACAGCAGGCTTTGTGCGATAGTCAAATCTTTTAAAGCTTTGAGATTCCGTTCTCTTTGCACACTTAACATATAAAAAAATGAACAACGATGTTCCATTCCACGAAATTTTTAAGTTTTCCGAAACTCGCACACATAACAAGGAATATCTCCGAAATGGTTCAACCTACAAGAAAATTTATTGAAAAATAAATTGTGTATTTTAGCAAGTTCTACATTTTTTGTATAGTATGATTTGGTCTATCTCTAACGGTTTACCAGTTATGCAAAAGTCGTCCAGAGTAAATACGAGTACAGGGGCTATAGCCAGAAAATTCAAGATATACATTTCATTTGTCATAAAAATATCTCAAACATATGACATTTTAATAAAAATCGTTAGAGCCATTTTCAAGAAAATCAAAATTTTCCAAAAATCTTCTATGTAAAGGGTAGTGTAAGGTGGGACTATTTTCTTCAAAATCTTCGTGTCGCATCCTTGAAAGACATTAAACTTAAATACCAAGTTTGGCTTTTAACCGACTTTTCGTTTTTGAGTTATGCTGTCCACAGACTGGCAGACACACAGACACACCTACGGACCTTTTTCTAAAAAAGCTTTTTTTGGATTCCAGGGGGCCTCAAAACATATATTTCCGGTGAAATCTCGACATCTAATTTTTGGGTAGAATACAATACTTCCCCTACTTACCAGTAGAGAAAGTAACTAGAGTTGGTGTTTGTGTTTAATATCTTTCAAGGATGCAACACGAAGATTTGAAGAAAATTTCAAAATTTTTTGTTTTCTCAAAAACGGATGAAACGATTTTGATTAAAATACCATATGTTTAAGATATTTTTACGGTAAATGAAATGTATAATATTGTGAATTTTATAGTTATAGCTTATGTAGTCCTGTTTACTGTGGATGAATTTTGTATAACTGATAAACCGGAAGTGATAGACCAAATCTTACTGTACAAAAAAATGTAGATCTGCTTGAAACACACAACTTACATCTAAATGCATTTTTTATAGAGTGAACCATTTCGGATATATTCCTTTTTATTTGTGTGAGTTTTGCAATACTTCCTACAAATGGAACATCGTGATACATTCTTTATATCTTAGCGTGCAAAGAGAACGTAATTGCAAAGCTTTAAAATATTTGACTATCACTCAAAGGCTACTGTATTCCCATATCTCCTTGCAGCTATAAGAATAATGTAACTTCTGCAAATGTTTATGTCGACTAACACGAAGATAGAGCAATAAGAGTGTAAGAATAATTGGTACAAGTGTAGAAAAGTCATGCGAGTGCAATACAGCACATTTTTACAGCTGCTTCCCAACTTCCAAAGCTTATGGAGCTCCTTGCTTGCATTACTGTAATCTTGCTTATTTTTCTGTTAACTTTGGTCGCCTTCGTTGGCTCTTTCTCGTTGGATGCCATTTATACAGTTGTTTCGGCCACCCCTCATCTTCTATTCTTAAGTGTCCTAAGCATTGTAATTGCTTCTTCTCAATTCTGTTTTCTTGTACCTCTTTTATGTTTCTAATTTCCTTATTTGTGGTGTTGTAATTTTGACATTTTGGCACTTTTGCGTAAATAATCCATTTCTAGAGCTATTGGTTGATTGTAGCTACCTCACTTCCATATATCGTAACAGATTCCACCAATGATTTAGTTTAAAAAGTTAAACCCGTGGCATTACAATTCATATCGGACCAGGGCCTGCCAACCCGACTGCCGGCCTCACGCCCACATACGCAAGGTAGAGGTGGGCGATCATCCAACCGATACGGGGAGCAGTACCCGGGTTCGATCCACGATACCGACGCTGGGAGGTCTGCCACTAGGACTTACAAGCCAGTGCCTAGTATCAGACGTCTCAGACATTTATGCATTGAAATAAATGTTCAAGTTGTTAACATTAATACCAGATTACGAAGAAAACCACCAAAGCGACGTCCATGTTTTGCTACAGCGTGTATAAACGGAATTCCTTAACTTCTCTCGTGCGTCCCGTTTTAAAACTGATTTACTGTATGACACAATATTCATTTTTTATCTGCAATCCCAGGATGAGAGCTTAATTTGATTCCATCAAAATGTAACGCTCAGCCGGCCATATCGATATTTACGGTTTTAATCACGCTGTCACTGGGGGCATTGTCGTTCGTAACGGATTAATCTAACAATTTGGGCGGTGTTAGAACTGCCACCTGCACTGCGATGTTCTAACGCTCGTTTTATGGTCTACACCATGTTCTGCACTAATGACATCCAACTAACAGTGATAAATGACCGATCCAAAGAATCTGATAGCTACGGCCCGCTTATGTAAATGGCGTTTTACTCTCAAGCGCGTGCGACATTATAGCTAATCTGCATGTGCAATAAATGCTATATGCGTTTAACGCACCTGTTTACTCCTTCCTACTTTACCTGGGATTGGTAGCTTGGTATCATATCGAGATTTGTGTGGAATATACGCGGCGAGTTTCCATACATCCTGTATTTTTAATATTCCGTGGATGACGTCATGTTGCCTAGGAGGAGAGTAACTTCGAGCGATTGAGAAACTAGTTGTGAATTTCGTGTACAAAGATAGTTTAATAAGCGCAATGGCGTGAATTCGCGTATGTGAGGTCGAACCTTTTGTAAATAGAGGAAATAAAGAGCAAGTAAAAGATAATGAAAAGTAATTTTGCAACAATATGTACTTCTTATTCTTCTATCTACTTCATGTTAATTGAAGTAAACATTTGTAGAAATTATCTCATTGCTGATTTTCTTGTAGATTCCAAAGGAATACAGTAGGCTTTAATCTTTTAAAGTCCAATCTTTTAAAGCTAGTTGCAATTTGATAACTTTGAAATTGCGTTCTCAATGTATTGCCAAGAGATAAAAATGAACAACGACTTCCCATTTGAGAAAAGTATAAGTATTGCAAAACCCAGACATACAACAAGGAATATCTCGAAAACGGTGCACTGCACAAAAATGTATTTGATATAAATTGTGTGCTTTAAAGAAATCTACGTTTTCTGTTTGCTAAGATGCTGTCTATCTCTTAACAGTTTACCAATTATGCAAAAATCATCCAGAGTCAAAACTGCTTTGGAGGAAATTCTCAGAAAATGTAATATATTAACATGTAGTATTTTAATCAAAATCATTAGAGCCATTTTTAAGAAAATGCAAAATGTCGAGATTACGCCGGAAATAGATGTTTTGAAACCCCCTGAATCCAAAAAAAAAAAAAATATTTTTATAAAAAGGTCCGTGTGTGTGTCTATGGACAGCGTAACTCAAAGTAGGTTAGAAACCAAAGTTGCTATTTAAGTTTAATGTCTTTCAGCGATGTGACACTAAGATTTTGAAGAAAATAGCCCCACCTTAACTACTGTTTACATGGAAAATTTTTATTTTCTTCAAAATGCCTCTACCGATTTTGATAAAAATGTTATACGTTTAAGATATTTGTATGAGAAATTAAATGTATATTTTGAATTTTCTGGCTATAGCTTATGTAGTCCTGTTTACTCTGGATGAATTTTGAATAGCTCGTAAACCGTAAGACATAGACAAAATCTAGTGTACAAAAAATGTAGATCTCAGAAAAACACACAATTTATGTCTGAATAAATTTTTTTGTAGAGTGAATCATTTCGGAGATATTTCTTTTTATTTGTGTCAGTTTCAGAAAACTTAAAACTTTCGTGAAATGGAACATCGTTGTTCATTGTTTATATGTTAAGCGTGCAAGGAGAACGCGATCTCAAAGCTTTAAAACATTTGACTATCGCTTAAAGCCTACTGTATTTGAATATTGCCCTTGTACCTACAAGGAAATAAGAAATAAGATAGTCATAATTTGTACAAATGTTTATCTCAACTAATACGAAGAAGATATTCTAAGAGTTCCTAAGAATGCTTAGTATAAGAGTAGAGAAAGTCATGTGAGTGCAACAAATCAGATTTTTTAAAGTTCTTCTGCATTTTAATTTTTCCAATTCTGACTAAATTCATTCAAATTAAGGTAAAAATACATTACAGAAATGTTCATACAGTGTTTGAGTCATAATTAATGAAATAATAAGCAATTAAATTTGTCAAGAACCTAGCTGACTTCAAACATTTGACACTTTTTTTTTTTTTCGACGAAACAGTTCTTTATTGGCAATAATTGTATTGACATAATAATTTGTTACACTCATCATGTAGAATCCCTGGTTAACGTCGGCCTAAGCAGTATTTTTCACCAGGTATATATATTTTTCATGTATAGATTGGTGTTTCCTTAAAGAAAGTGATACAGAGTTAAAGTTCTCAATAAGGTTGCAACATTCTTTGAAGTAGTCGCAAATTGGACTACCTGACGTAATAAAGAACAAGCCATCTTCATTATAGATGCCTCTCTGCACACATTAATTAACAGGGTAGAAGTGTCTTTAAGCTTGAGATCAGTACACAAGACTTGGAAAAGGAACACTCTTTACTGAAGACACTCATAAATCATTTTGTTACGTGGTTCCTCTTTAACTGTTGAAATATTCAACAGGACTTCACCCCGATGTGCTAATCCAGCGAGTGGAAAAACACAGATAGCGACGAGGTAGCTTCGAATTAAAATACACATAATGGAACAATGTCTTCCATCATCGTGTTACACTATAGCTAATATCGCCGTCTGCATACAGATGGCGCTGCTCAACTCAGGTTATGCAACGAAACAAAATTGTTGTCTTATATACACATCCCTCTACTAACTACTCTTACAAAACATTTTCATTCTTAGTAATATGTGCTAATTTATTACAAGTAACATTATAAGACGTCAGACCTAACCTATAAATTCTCAAGCGGAGGGAATGTCAGACCGTCGAATGATATTACGTCATAACTAAAATATAAATGTATCCGTGTTTATTACTGGATTAAAATTGCGTGACTTACTTAGATAAATGCAATACTAATTTGCATTGTTGATTTTGCCGCAAATACTTAAACTGGGTGGGAGGCAGTAAACTATAACATTAACTTGTCTAGCGCTTAAAGGAAGTACCGCAGCAAAACATTTCCTTACAAAAAGTATTTAAAATAATCTTATCTATCAGCTCACAAAGGTTGTTGGTCTAATTTTGGGACACCCTATATGTGAAATATTCATATGCAATTTACTATCTGTTCAATCTTTCTATTTGTAACATTTATCACTATTTTTTTTCAGTCAGTGTAGCCAATTGTAGTCCCATAAATAGCTGAAAAACACTTTATTAAACATTACAATCAATAATAATCAAAACTCAAAGTGGAGGATAATTCAAAACGGTCTGGTGATGCATCAGATGATGAAAGTGAAAGTAGGAAAGAGTTGTGAGTCGCAATATCACTAAGGACTGTACTGTGTAAATGTCAATAAAAGAACTGTGTGGTTGTGCGAACGTATTAGAAGAAAATAAAGTGAGAAAGAAATAACTGGACTGGACGTTTGCCATTTGGTCACACTGGTGTCAGAAGTGGGATTCATAGAATTTTCGTTTGGTTACATAACCTATTAAACCACCGTTTATCAAAATATCTACACTTATATCCCTAAGTTCCTGTATAGCTATGATTCAAAAACAGTTTAATCATCAAACAGTCAGCAACTCGCTTCAATAGCTCATCCCTTAGACTTCATTAAATTTATCAGCTAACTTAACTGCTATTGTATACCCTCACATCCACCCTCGCATACCCCGAGAAAAGGTCCCCAACTTTAGTAGCCGGTGTCAGGGACGGGGCTACTGAAGGTATCATATATAGAGAGAGACCGTATCACGACTTTATGCAATAGTCACTATTAATTAGTACAATTTTTAACGAGTTGTATGAACATAAAGAACGGTTTAATTTAATTGAATACGCTGTTATCTTTTCATTTGAGTTAACGATACGAAATTTGTGTTCCCCTTTAATATCCCTTTAGTTAATTAGGAATCAGTTAAATAATTTGTTGTGAGCCTTGTCATGTCACCCAACCGTTGAACAGCCATTAATCATTCGCATCTTCCTACCTTCGCACGACAGGAACAAGTTTGATATAGTATACGTAGCAGACCACCCGGTCTGTCTGGTTTATGATACGCACGTAAACTTGCTTCCTTCCTTACTCACTACACAGAGCCGAGTTCACAACACCACGTTCTATCAGGACAAGTGTTTTGCAGTTACATTAAGTGTTCATTTCAAAGTGTGTCATGTTCAAGCATTTTAAGCGAGTATCAAAAAGAGAAAAAAACGTTACTTATCTAGCATGATGGAGAGTTTGCCTAGCAAGCAGGGCACTCAATTTGAAGAACGTTACGGTAATGCATAATATACTGAATAACGTGCTTCACAATCTCATATATTAAAATGTTAAATAAAAACACATGCTGTGTTATATTCACACGAGTTTCTCTACCCATCTGAAAGATGACGAGGGAGGGAAATGGGGAATGAAAGGAAAGAAATCCTTGGAGAAGAGAATCCGCCGGAGCATTCACCGAGTGACAAGGGAAAACCACGGAAAAACCCAAGTCAGAGTGGTCGACGGACGGGGATCGAACCCGGCACCACCTGAATGCGAGTCGCATACGTTGCTGCAGCGCCACCTCGCTCGGTCTATTGTTTAGTTATAAAATAAATCAGCCGCCCAAGGGAATTGTTGATTATGCATCCCATAATTACGATACGCAAAACTCCATATTATTGGAGTTAAATTATAGTTCACCCAAATATTCGATTTCCACATTTCATAGTAAATATGGTTTGAGTCTCCCTGAACCAAAAAACACATGTTTTTAGAAAAAGTGGATGCGTGCGCGTGTGTGTGACTGTAAATGTTCCGCTGATTAGCTAGGAAACACCAGACTATAACATCGCAGAGCTGTTGCTACTGCGCATGCGCCATCATTCGTAACGAAAACTACGATTGAAATCAAAGGGAAATCTTAAAAAATATCCACTGTAAATCCTATTTCTTTGAACTTCTGGTATTATGCGATTCTATATGTTTGGTAAGGGTAATGTGTGCGACCGATCACCCTGACTTGGGTTTTTCCATGGTTTCCCCTTGTCGTTAGACTAATGTTGGATTCTTTTCCTTTCCTTTCTCATTTCATGCCCTTGTCATCTTACAGTTATAGTGGGTAGCGCGGTTACGTTTAGGAGGATGTGAACAAATGATACGCGTGCACTCTGCAAGTTGTTGTTCGACTCACCTCGTCGCCCTTTCCCCGGGTGTGAGAAATACCTCGGTGAGTGAAGTGACAGTTCCTCCAACTGTCAGAGACTTCTGTGCCTCATTGGCTTCATCCTCTGACATATGTGATCTTCCCTTCGCTTCATCCCTCCTCCCTCCTCAGCCACCCTCACTTGCACCTATCAATGATAATTTACAGTATTCTGATTTTAATAATTCCAAGACTGTATATAATACTTTCAATCGAGATTTTTCAAATAATCCATTCGGTTTGAAGTATAATTTTGTGTAAATAAATGAATTATAAACACAATCTATGCTATTCAAAAGTGATTGATGAATAACTAAAATGTTTCCTTGTAATACAAGAGTTTCACTTCTATTGTATGTCTTTTGTGTGTGTTTTAATTTACTCTTTGTTTAAGTGTATTAAGCGATATGTCTTAAACATTTCCAAAGAAACACAAGAGCATTGAACAAATGCAATCTAAGTAAGAAAGCCGTCAAACTACGGGCAAGGCTGGGTGTTTCAGTTAGTTTCTTTATAAAATTATAAATCTCAGTGGCCAATAATTCTGGTACTAGCACAAAGCTGAGAAAGTTGGCAGCACAAGTTGAGACTAAGTCTCCGTATGCGTCTTAAGATTGGGCGACAATAAATAAGGTTTCCCTTTCTTCAGTAAATGTTTCTCGCTAGCAGCTCCCCAGCGAGGGTCATTAGTGCAGAATAATCCATCACTCACAACTCGGAAACTTGTTCTCTGAACCTTTCTGCGCCCACAGGTGGCCGCCCGGCCGGTTGGTCGGTCGGTCGGCTTCTTAAAGAGATATGTGTCCATGACGTAGAGATAACAAGTGACCTTTCATTACTCTTTGCAAAGCACTCTTGAAAAATTACTCTCGGTCAAGATATTTTTTTTACTTTCTCTACTACGTATAGTAAGTAGAGGAAGTATTGTATTCCATGCAAAAATTTGATGTTGAAATTTCACCGGAAATACGTGATTTGAGGCCACCTGAATACAAAAAGAGCATTTTTAGAAAAAGGTCCTTGTGTGTGTAAGTGTGTCTGTCAGTCTGTGGACAGCATAACTCAAAAACGAAAAGCCTGTTAAAAACCAAAGTTGGTAATTAAGATTAATGTCTTTCAAGCATGCGACACGAAGATTATGAAGAAAATAGCCTCACCCTAAACTACCCTTTACATAGAAAATTTTTCGAAAATTTATATTTTCTTGAAAATGACTAACGATTTTGATTAAAATGCCACATGTTTGAGATATTTGTCATGAAAAATTAAATGTATATCTTGAATTTGTGGCTACAGCCCATGAAGTCCTATTTACTGTGGATGACTTTTGAATAAGCCATAAGAAATAAACTAAGTTTACTGTACAAAATGTAGATCTTGCTAAATACACAATTTATGTCCAAATAATTTTTTTGTAGAGCGAACCATTTCGGAGATATTCCTCGTTATTTGTGTGAGTTTTGGAGAACTTATACATCTGTCAAATGGAACATCGCTATTCACTTTATATGTTAATCGTGCAAAGAGAACGGAAGGTTTAAAAGATTTGACTATCGCTCAAGTATTTCCATATTCCCGTTGCACGTGCAAGAAAACGAGCAATAAGATAATTTGTACAAATGTTTATCTCAACTAACACGAAGAAGATAGAAGAATAAGAGTTTGTAAGACTGGTTAGTACAAAAGTAGAGAAGGTCATGTGAGTGCAACACATCAGATGTTCCTTAAATTATATTTACAGGATTTTAATCCTTGTTTCTGTACCAATTATGGATATACTGTGTAGTTATATATTCTATTATGTTCGTTTCTTCAGATCCTAATGGACTGAACAAAATAACTGAAGGCTTTTAAATGCCTCTGTTTAGCTGTCGGATTGTGACTTATTGCTTCTATCTTCTTCTTCTTCTTCTTCTTTTTTCCGCAGATATCCGCACTAATGCCTATATTAAATGATTACAGTTTGTTTGTTCTTTTCTGTCCATGTTCTTCGCGGTCGTCATAATTCTCTTCGTCCGTGTTGCTTGTGCAGTAATGCTTACCTAGGAAATCTCCAAGGTCCCATTCCCTCTACTGTCGCTGATATTGCTGTTTCCTCTATAACCTATATAGTATTCTCCCAGTCGTTCTCTTATGTCTACATTTCTTAGTCGATCTTCTCTTCTTACACCAATACTGATCTTAGAAATCTCATCTGTGCAGCCTCCAGCCTTGATTTTTCACGATTACCTATCACCCATGATTCACATCCATATTTCAATGCCGGTTTTGATATTATGCTGTAGATTCTTAGTTTTATTTCTTCCCTTATGCTCTTGCGAAAATGTCTTCTTATGCAACCATTCAGCTTATTACTTTCTCTGCTACGTGAGGTAAGATGTATGGCGTTCCACAAAAAAAAATCGTAATCTAGATTTCACCGTAAATATATGTTTCGATGCTTCCTGAACACCCCCATAGAATGAAGCATTTTTAAAAAAAGGTCCGAAAATGACTAACGATTTTGACTAAAATGGCGTTATGTTTGAGATATTCATATGGCAAATGAAATGTATATTTTGCATTTTCTGGCTATACCATATGTAGTCCTGTTCACTCTGGGTGACGTCTACATAACTGGTAAACCGTAAGAAAGACCAAATCGTACTCTATAAAAAGTCTAGATCTGTTAAAACACAGAATTTATGTCCAAATAAAATTGTTTATAGAGTGAACCATTTCGGAGATATTCCTTGTTATTTGTGAGGGTTTTGAAATATTTAAACTCTCGTCAAATGGAAGATGTTATTCAGTTTTTATATCTTAGCTATGCAAAGAGAATGGAATCTCCAAGTTTTAAAAGATTTGACTATCGCTCACAGCCTACTGCATTCTAATATGCCCTTTGTACCTACAAGGAAATAAGCAGCAAGATTACTTCTGCAAATGTTTATCTCAACTAACACGAAGAAGAAACAGGAATAAGAGTTTGTAAGGAAGGTTAGTACAAGAGTAGAGAAAGTCATGCGAGTGCAACGCATCAGATTTTTATATTTTTGAATGTTTCGTTCAATTTCAAAATCAAAATTTCGAAAAACCTTTTTTTTGGATTGAGGGGGCCCCAAAACATATTTCCAGTGAAATTTCGATATCGAAATTTTGGGTCGAGTATTATTTTTCCCCTAGTGATGATTAGATTGCAAGCAAGTATAAAGGAAAAGTGTGGTTGCGGTAGACATTTTGGCTGACGCTGTACTCATTACCAGCAGGGTCCTCCAGTAATCAGTTCCTGACAAGGAGCCAGCACATCAATCATCCTCCTCAGCTTGCATTTCCAATCCCGATTCAACTCCGGAAGCACGCGAAGTGAGGCCTTCCTCCGGGCTACTGCGTGGAGAAACGACTGAGTCCCAAATTGTGTGAACTGATTGTATCTACAGATATTTAACATTTTCAGCTCGTTATTACACACCTACAAATGCAACTGTTGTTACTTATTGTTGCGTACCACAGCTTCACGCTCGCACTCAGGAGGTCCCGGGTCCGATTCCCGATTTGCACTTTCCAACGTATTTAGTGCAAACACAATTCCTAATCCTAAATCAGCACAAACGTGCTTGTGTGTTTCATAATTTGGCTACAATTCATAATAGCTCAATACTTTTTCTGGATTCAGGGGGCCTCAAAACATATATTTCCGGTCAAATCTCGGCGTCCAAGAGATGTTTTCTCCACCCATTCTTCAAGAAACTATTATTAAAATGTTAACTGAAGTCAACATTTGTACAAATGATTAACTTATTGCATATTCAGCCATCTAGCTTCTTGACAAATATATATATATATATATATATATATATATATATATATATATATATATTTATAATTTAATTTAACGTGACGTTGCCAAATCTCTCTTAGAAATTAAACCTCGCATAACAAGTTTGTTAAAGCTTTAAATGTTTTAAACAATGCTAAATGAGTATTCCTGTATTATACAAGGTGTAGAGGGTAAAGCATTTAATATACAGTTGTTACTGTTGAAATCCGTTAATTTCAATTATTATTTTCTGTCAGGTCTTAACCTGTTATCCACTAGAAAATTCCACACCTTCTGGGGAATACTTATAGTTGAATGAGGCTTATATTTGAAAAACCCTGTCTATTTGTTGTTTTCGTGACACCTAACCTCATTTTCAAGCCGAACAACTTAATTTTAACCGTGCTTATAACTCCTGCTGTTCTTCTGGGAATTACTGGAAGCCATATTTGAAATATTAGTGCTATCGTGAATTAATACTCGCGTTTTTTAATCTACTTATACATACTGATCGCGTGTAATAATATTATAGAACTTCTGTTTATTATGAACTTCACTAACCAGCACGTATTGTGCCTTTGCGTAGATTTTTGGACTTAATTCTGCTAAAATAGTTTAATTAATGGTACTGAATTACAATAAACATTAGAAGTCCCGTCCTCTTGTGCTAAGATACTTAATTAAATGAAATATAGAGCGACCTGGCTCACGCCGGTTTAAACTCAGATCATGTGAGATTTTAAGGTCGAACAAACCTAGTTTAGACTATTCAAAATGTAATTAAACATTAATTTAATTAATGTAATGTAATTAAACATTTAATGTAATTAAAGATTTCGTATAGTCAAGACACCGGCCGTGAAATACTAAATACATATAAAACCTAGTTTAGATTTGTAAAAGTTGTGCTACGTTCCGCGGTTACACAGCGGAAACAAATGAACTATTGGCTTTAAAGTAATTACCTTCATAAAAGTTTAATTATTAAACTATTGCATTGATAGTATCATTCTATATTCTAGTAATCTGATTTAATGTAATAAATTATTATACTCCTTTTAATAAAGCTACATCACTTACTCCTTTTAAAACATAAAAAGCCCTAACATGAAAGCGATAACTTATTTTCAGTTTTTGACCTCAGCAAAATCCCTTGCCCCATCTCCCATGACAGTGGAATGCAACGGAGAAAGCAAGCTGAACTAACTTTGACGAAGTCGATGTCCTTCGAACCAAGGACCCCGAACGCGCCGAGCTAGTCTACAGGTTCAATATTGTGCAGCCTCAGGTAATATCTGAGGTTTCTGCCTCACAAGGTTGGCGCTGGAGAGAAAAAGAAAAACTGTCACAAGGTACACTGGGAACAGAGAAATACAGTAGCTTAAGGCTCAAAGTTCTGTTCTCTTTGCATGAAAAGGAAAAAGTAAAACAATAATGACTTCCTATTTGATAAAAAGTATAACCATAATAGAAATCCCAATATTAAAACGGTTAATTATCAGGGTATAAATCGTGCAAAATTACCCCATTTCTGGCAGCAGTGTCAGGAAACGCATGATATAATTAGCATGGCAACAAGACATCAATGACGTCATCACTGTTGAGATTTTTCTAACCTCACTCCGCACACTGCACCAATAAATTGTATATAGTTTGCACGTATTCAATAGATCGATAAAGCTGTTTGAACAAGTCAGAAGTCTGGGAAAGCAAATGAACAAACGCTATGATGTTGAGAACGTGAAATGCATTATGTAATGCGGACTCCCGATACACTCCGATGTACAGCCACTTGTGATATAATTTCATCATTACTATTCGTTTACACAGCGAGATATATAATTCAGTTCATCATTCGCTTTCTCAGCGTTCTTGGTGTCAAAATGTCTTATGAACAATCAGCAGGAAGGTGGCGGGAGGCTGCTGTGAAATAATTATGTTATCCAAATCAGGAGAACGAACTGGTGTTTGCCGAAGTTCTCACAAGAAATCTTCCTTCTGCTGTTGAACCCTTCCTGCTCCGCCAGTGAGAAATTATGCAACAATTTTATCTCTTCGATGTCTGTCTGTTGCCACGGAGTAACAAAACAGGAATCTTGAATTAAAGATTTTAATTGATCTGCTCTGTTAGAATACTTGATTTCGATAGAGGAACTATCTTCCGAAAAATTTATTTTTACTTTCTCTATACCTGTTCATAATTAGCCAATGAGTTGACAACACCAGCATAGGTATCCGCCAAGAAAATGAAACTATGACGTCATAAGGTACACTACAAACGGTAAGAAATGAGGTGTCCATAAGTGCTGAGTTTTGCCCGTGCTCCCTGCACAAGAGTAGAGAAAGTCATGTGAGTGCAACGCATAAAATTTTTTATATCTTGGCCATGCAAAGACAACGAAATTTAAAGCTATCACGACTGCCTCTGGTTTGGTCCGAATCCAAAAGTGCAGCGTTCGCTTCCCGGCTGGAAGTCTATTGTACGGGCCGCCGCAGGTGCGAGTTTCAATTCGTAGTTTTGGGGACCCTGCTCTCTGTAGACTTGTCTCCTCAGATCCGGCCACCCTTGGTAACCTATCACCTTATCCCTCCCACCCGAGGGCGCCCAGTCAGGGACATATGCCCAAAATATTCGTATCTTTCACGAGTGCAGATACTAAGTTACTCCTCCAAACGTCATAGAATCATCATTCTATAAATATTCATATTTAAGCAAACTCATCTATGTTTCTTTCAAAACTTAAAAGTAAGGTTTGTCAGTGAGGTTATAGCTAGCCAAAGATTCTTGTTCAATCTTCTCCTCAACTGGAAGACTTGCTAAAGAAGGAAACAAATCTACATTCTTTTCCTACAGATTT
This sequence comes from Tenodera sinensis, assembly GCA_030765045.1. Classification (NCBI taxonomy): domain Eukaryota; kingdom Metazoa; phylum Arthropoda; class Insecta; order Mantodea; family Mantidae; genus Tenodera; species Tenodera sinensis. Next base: position 158,175,712 of record CM060966.1, on the reverse strand, counting down.
CCCATTCAGTTGACAAACGAGTTCAATTTAACAGTCATTGCCTCAGCACTAGCGCCCCTCGTGTCAGTCTTAAGAGTTTCTTGAGCAGGATCTTGAACACATCGACCAAATAGTTTCCAATGACACGGAGAGAAAGTTAATTTGACCTGTATTACAACCTTGGTTCAACTTTCCAACATGTGATGCGAGACACAAGTAGCATTCTTTCAAGGTATAGCTTTACATTCTTGCTTTCTATTACAAATGAAAAGTAGATTAAATACCAAACTTGTGTTTAGGTTAAGCATCTTACATGTGTTTAGGTTAAGCTTCTTACGTGTGTTTAGGTTAAGCTTCTTACAATGAGACGAAGATTCTAAAGAAAAGTCTAATGTGTCTTGAATTTATGGTAAAATTTTAGAAGATAAAAAAGTGTTGTGATAGTATTATTTATTAATTTGATGTCAAACTCAGTAGTGCAATTAATACTTCGCGCTCTGAACCAATGGAGAAGGTTATAATACCGACATCTCTTTCCTAAGGTCAACAGTTGCATTGTTCCGTGTAGTGGATACTTCGCACAATGAAACGCACAGAAAATAGTCAACTATTGGTTTATGACTGGAAAATCGATTCTTTTAGCATTAATGCGTTGCTTTGTTCATTAATGCCACGGCTTTGCTTTCTAACTCCCATGTGGGCAAAAACAATGTGCTCACTTAAAAAGGCCAGACTTGTTTCATTGGAACTGCAACAAAGCCTGTTTAAACTATAATATAAGGGAATCAATTATAATTACCAGCGTGAGAGTGTAAAATATATTCAAGAGAGAAATGGTTAAAAACTAAACATCGGCTTTGTTATAAAAAGATCTGAACGTGTGCACTCTTCCACAACCGTAAAAGACGAAATCTTACCGCACAAAAATATTATATTATCTTTTAGCACATAAAAGATAAATATTTCCCAAGTTTGTAGCAGTTAAAAGTAGTTACTATTAGCTACTACATTTCAACCCCTGTTAACTACAGTGTAGCTTTCCTTTGGGACGAATTTCACCAGCGTTAACTTATTCATTCACGTTGACCACCGACTGCCAAAACTCTTCATTAAATATTTTAATGCAAACATTAGTTTTATTAATTTACAATAGGACGCAATCGTTTGCCCGCAGCTACGCGCTGGTTTAAAAGGCGATAAATGTCGGGCGGGCCGGACTTGTAATTATTAATTGTAATTCAATGCTGCCAACCTATCACTATAATTAGTTTGATGTAAATATTTACTGCCTTTATTTAACAATGACAAACATATTACCATGTTTACACACCTCCACAGAGAAAACAAATCACGTTTAATTTATGTATCATGCACAACGGCATGCATCACATACATATAATTTGTTTTGGTTCTATGCAGTTGGTCGTTTTCAACTGTCGCGACAAACTAAAGCCTTTTGGTTTTGTCTATATTCCACCCAACGTGAGGAAGAACAGGTAAGTATTGTGTTTTACATAAAAATTGGACAGCGAAATATCACATTGCAAAAAAAAAAAAAAAAAAAAAAAAAAATTCTAACCATTAATAGGAAATCTCGAAATCGCCTTACGCCACACATTAGCTAGAAATATTTTGTAGAAATGGCTTTATAACATGTTTTTTGTAGATACAATGGAAATAGGGGAGTATATTTAACATAGTTAAATCTTTTAAGAGGTGGTCCGTTCGTGATGCCTTTGAAATACCGTTCTCTTTGCATGTCCGGGAGAAAAGAAAACAAAACGACTACAATTTTAAAATACTTGGAAGTATTTGAAAATTCAAATCCATAACAACGAGTATCTCGAAAATTATTTATCCCACAAAAAGAAAGAAAGAAAGAAAATGAAGGTGTATTTGACATATACTGGGTGCCTTAACGAAATATACATTTTTGTGCAGTAAGATTTTATCCCCTCTTAATGTATCAAGTTATGCGAAAGTCATTCACAAAGAAGATAACTGCAAAGCTATTCGTAAAAGAAGAAAAAATCAAAATATCCATTTTATTTGTCGTGAAAGTATCTTAAACATATTGTACTTAAATTAAAATAATTAGAAGAATGTTTAGTGGATCAAAATTTTCAATGTAACGAGTAATTAGGGGTGGAGATATTTTCTTGAAAATCTTCGTCTCGTATCCTTGGAAAATACCAAACTTTAATGCCAATTTTGATATTTAAGCAAATTTTCGGTTTGACTTAATGCTGTTGATAAATGCAGATCCCTTTTTCCATGATTTTTTTTATTCATGTGACCTCTATCTCTATCTTTGTCGAAATTTTTACAATTTTCAACTTTATATGAATTGTTAATGTGTTAGTAATTAATCCAAATGGTTAAGTTTTTGGCGCCTTGTCTAACTCCTTAATGTGTTCAGAGTATTTTTAATTGTCTTTATTTCGTAGTCAAAATTCAGTATACCATTTTACCTAGTATTGGTCTTGCCTAGGTCTGACTGCTTCCGGTTTAGGCATCTCCATTTTAAAATACGAGTAAGAGACATGCAGTAAAAATGTAACTTTAATTGCCATTTCTGCTTAGAAAACCGTCGCTGTAACGCCGGATGAACCAACTTGTATTTCATGAAACTAAACATATCAGAGATGAGCATTGGTTTTAATTTTCTTTTGTATATCAGCAACACCTTGATTTCAAAGTTGACGATATTTTCCAACGCTCTGTGTACAAAATAAGCTATACACACATTAAATAGCACATCAGTTAATCATAACCACCCCCATCGGTTAGATTTTAAATTCGTTGTATGTATCACTTTTTAATTAAAAGTTTAAACGGAGCAACTTGAATGGGACGTGGAAGGGGTGGGGTGGGGGGGTGGTGGTTTAAGATGGCGGCGGCGGCACGTAAAGGAACGTGCGTGGTATTGAGTTCAGTGTATGTGCAGCATTTTATCATATTGCAACACAAAAAGATGTCACCGAGAGGAAATCCAATTAGTGTAACCCTCATCTCTGGAAGGGCAAGGGGGAGGAACAAAATGCGATAATTAGAGTGACTCGGCAAGGTGCAAAGAAACTTGCCGGCTTTGATGATGACGGCATACTCAGGCTTACATATGTATATAAACATTTTTTTATGTTACAGTGGGATTAAACGTGTTACGTATGTTCCAAAAAATGGTGCGTAATTTGTTGCCTTTAAAGTTGCAGAAACTAACTGGAAATAATTCCATGGAGGAAATGAAGCTTTGTTAACATTGTCTGAGAAATAAATTACTCGGGCTATTTTAAACTACAGGGAGAAAATAAATAATCTTAACTATATTTTATTTAAGGACCGCCTCCGTAGCGCAGCGGGTAGCGCGCTTGCCTCTGGTACGGGGTTCGAACCCCAGTAAAAGCATGGGGAGGGATCGGGACGCTGACCACGTACCACCCTCCAGTACTGCACCCCTGACGACAGGCCACATACACGCATTGAAGTCCCTTGCAAGTACTGAGATCTCTTCATGCTGACGTCAGACACCACCAAGCAGCCACCAACACTCCGGGTCTGATGTCTAAGCACTTCTCCACGAGAGGACAGCGACTGCACAGCTCCAGCTAGCGCCAAGATCAAGTATCCGCGCCATCTGTCCGATACCGCCATATAGTTCGTACTTGAAAAACGATAAGCACATGAAATGAAAGAAAATGATTGAAAGAAAATCGTGGAATAAAATTAAGCACCAGCATTAAGTGACTAGGGGAAACCATGAAAAAACCCAAATCAGAGTGTGCGGTCGCCTAGGATCGAAGCCGGGACCTCCCGAATGCGAGTCACAAGCGTCGCGGCGCCAACTCGTTCGGTAGTATTTAGAGAAGTATATAGAGTAGAAAATAAAAATATGGTATATTGAGTAAGCAGATCAGAGTTTTAAATAATTTTATAACGTATGCTACATATCACACGTGAAATCTGTCTTTAGAAGTGTTGTCTATGTCTTAGGCGTTGGAGAAAACGAAACAGTAAAAACGACTGCATTAATTTGAGGAAGCTAGAAGCGATATTGCCGTTAAAACAACTGCAGCGTTCTGCTAATCCCTCAGTAATGTCACTGCAGCCTTGGTAAGGTTCCTTGCCTATAAATTAATTCGCTATAAGGAAAACAAAACGGTCGGTATCTTAGGCAATTAAACGTTGATAAAGTTCTCGGCACAAAGTTTTGCTGCTCTTATCTGCAGTGTGGTTTACAGTTTCTCTCTGACAATAACAGACAACAGCGCACGCTGGATTTTCTTGCCGCCACCATCCAAATGAAAGCTCCGTGATAATTTATCAGCAAGTGGAGTGCGGAGCTGGTACTTTATGGCGATAATCTCTAAGGGTATACATTACGTAACAGCTTCTTGTTTCAACACCACAATAGTGACAGGATTCTTCCAGTCTTAATGGGGTAGCACCACCACACTGGTTTTGTGCATTAAAATACGCAAGTTGGAATTGATTATACACATCATTCAAGAATCAAGACCTCTTAACAATACGTTTGGAAAGGTAGAGCAACTGGACGGAGACTGAAATATACGTGATTCAAATCCCTGCTATCTCATTGAGTTTTTCAGTCCGATTCCACCCTCTCCAATCTTGTCTTACGTACGGCTAGTGCAGGGGTGTTCAACTACAGGCAAGTTACGGGAGGTTGAAATCACTGGGACCGAATGACGTACTTATCCGTGGCGGCACAGTCTTACATATAGGAAATCAAAGGCGTACACATTCATATTCTACTCCTGATTAACCCACGAACTTTCTGAGGATACCCTTTGGCACGATTTACGCTTTAGAACTCTTCCATATTTGGTGCAAAAGATGAAGTGCACGGTCTCAAAAGATAAGCAAGGTGATTTTCACTTGTCTTGCTGCGATACTCACTTTTAAAGCATTTCATTTTTGAAAATGTATATTCACAGATATAAGTGGAGCCAATGACTGGTATTAAACTAGATGCAAACGAACGTAATCCCGTTATATTCTAAGGAAGCATGTTTACACTATTCTTGCAATTAATTGTATGTTATATCAAATTGAATCCTCCGAAAACTTTCATCAGAGTTAATAATCAAATCCCAACAGATATTATTTCTGACACGACCCACACCTAGAGTTAGATATCTTTGGTCTAATCTCCTTACAGATTGAATTAGTGTAGTATGGTACCAGTAATATGATTTTCAGGTTATGTTCATACAAACTTATTCTACTGCTTCCGTTTTGGCAGAGGGTTCTACGATATGTTTAACAGCAATAAATAAACACCCTGTAAAGACATCGTTGAGCCCATATTTTCCCTTTGTTCCGTTATTTAATGATATCATTTAATTACAAATAAAATTAGTGATACTTTGAGAGAGATTACTCGGATTTTGCGTTTGAACGAGGTAATACACATATTTGCTATGATATATTACGACTATAAATCGCAATTCAAACATTGCAAATTGCGGATGTTATTTTCGCGCAATGTTTTCCTATTTTTATTAATAAAACGACGTTTTACAATTGTGTAGTCCAACACGCAGTTTAGATAACACTTATGAAATACGTCATTGGCAGTTTAATGTTTTTGTAGAATTATATCAAATGAGAGGAGAGCCTGAGGTGAAGCCGCAGCACCGGTTTGCTGCCAGCAGCTATTATAATGATCAACAGACTGTCTGTCTGTCCTTTGTGAACTTTAATCAAAATGACAATTCCCATTAACAGAGCTGGACGTCAACACAAAAAAGGGAAGCATATTTAATAAGCTTAATCTGCGTTAGATTCGCAGTTCATTAATGGCGTTTGTAACATTGTCCATGGATATAAAGCTGGTTATGCATCTGTACGTATCTTAACAACGTATGCCTAACAATTTATGTCTTCTTCCCATAAATCACTTTTTACACAGTTGATAGTAAAAGAAGGCCTTTTAGCAGTTCACAACAGTGTTAATTTCTGCTCAGTGCTCAAAAGCTTTTAACACTCCAGTAATACCAACTTTGGTTTCTTAAGGAATGTGACCATGGCCTCATTCAATGCTTGTATAACATAGCTAGTTATTTAATGTGAATATGGACTCAGCTGAACCTTTTAAAATTATTATACAAGCACCGGAAAGGGTTAAATTAGAAATTTTACCCCAAAAGATCTGATTTGTTCCACTCACATGACTTTCTCTACTCTTGTACTAACCATTCTTACAATTCCTATATCTTCTTCGTGTTAATTGAGACAAATATTTGCAGAAATTATCTTATTGCTTATTTCCTTGTAGGTGCAAGGGGCATATGGGAATACAGTAGGCTTTGGGCGATAGTCAAATCTTTTAAAGTTTCAAATTCTGTTCTCTTTGCACGGCTAACATATAAAACATGAACAGCGAAGTTTGACTACTAGAACCCAGCACAAGGTTTTATGACACCATCCGGCCACAAGCACATTGTTCAAAGGCTGTAGAAAATCTTTATTCCATTCTTAGATAATCGACATGACGAAAAAGAGCGAGATAGAGAATTGCCGCGATATATTTCCGGGAAGTCCCAATTTCACGCCAAAAATTAAAAGGTGTGAATTTGGTTCACCCAATAGAGACGAAAATGTTCGCGTCAAATTCAAAGTTTCTTTCGCGGCATGTGCCAGCGGACCAATAGGAATTCATCAGGTCGGGAAGGCACAATCCTTTATATAGAAATGCAAAGGTGAAATTGGGGGAGTTTTTCGTAAATCTTTGGCGTGTGTACATCGGAATCACAGTGCAAGTATGCACAAAGTAAATTGGCGAATCCATTACTGAAGTAAATCAGCTGGTGAAGTGACAATGTGAATTGAACTTAATCACTTTAGTGAAGTGACAATGAAAGTTGAACTAAAGCAGTTGAATGGCAGTGAAAACTGAACTAAGTCGGTTTAGTGAAGTGATGGTGAAAAGTGAACTAAGTCATGTTAGTGAAGTGATCTCGTGAACAGAACTAAATCACATCAGTGAAGTGAGAGTGTGAACTGAGCCGAATCACATTACTGAAGTGACCTTGTGAACAGAACTAAATCACATTACTGAAGTGACAGAGAAAACTGAACTAAATCAGACTCCTGAAATGACAGTGTGAACTGAAGTAAATGGCGTTGGTAGACTATGAAGTGAAGTAAATCAGTTGGTGAAGGGACAATGTGAATTGAACTTAATCACTTTAGTGAAGTGACAAAGAAAGTTGAACTAAAGCAGTTGAATGGCAGTGAAAACTGAACTAAGTCGGTTTAGTGAAGTGATGGTGAAAATTGAACTAAGTCATGTTAGTGAAGTGATCTCGTGAACAGAACTAAATCACATCAGTGAAGTGAGAGTGTGAACTGAGCCGAATCACATTACTGAAGTGACCTTGTGAACAGAACTAAATCACATTACTGAAGTGAGAGTGTGAACTGAAGCAACCCACATTATTGAAGTGTATTTTGAATTAAGTAATTGACGTGAGTGAAGTGTAGTGCTTCAAATCTCAGATACTTACAACTCTATAAGCTCCTACACTTCTTTTCTTCCGCACGCTGTATAAGATTTAATGGATATATTATATGAGCTTGTCATTTATGGATAAAGTAATGTGAATGAACATCACTTTTTGCGTTTAAGAAATCAGGGACTCTACTTCCAGATCTGGACTAGTAATATGAAATAGCTCATTAAGATAATAAAGTCAAAGATTTTCACACTCTTGCTAATTATATAATAAAGAACAGCTTTAAATGAGGAAAGCTTCATTCTCTTCCATATTTTACTTATGAATGTGCTTGGGGAAGCGAATTTAGAATCCTTTTAACTCCCTTTACGTCTAATTGAAGTGGATTCACTGTGTGGAACTGTAACTCCAGGTAAAGTAAGGAATTAAAAATGTTGTTTTGGAGTGTAATAATTTGTGCACAGTTACTATTGTTTTGACTGCACAGCAAGAAGGTGCCACATTGTGGTTCTCTGGTTATTATATAACCCTTTCTGCATGAGTTATACATTATTGAGAAAGGCTCTTTTCAAGCAAGAGTACAAACTCTCTCTTCCGTTTCCAGTTAAAAGCGACGGAGGGGGGGGGGGGGGGGGGCGTTACAAAACGTAAAGGAAAGATACAACTTTTATAAACTCGATGAAGATTCTTTACAATTTATTCGACACAATGAAAACGTACGCATTGTATTACGGGAGAAACTTCAAAGCGGAGTGCAGGAAGCTAAAGAAATAGGAATTTAGCAGATATGTATAACTTCTTTTCAACTCTCGCCCTACCTTCTCTTAGTATGTAATGGAATGTTTGTACAGTTTTCGTTGTAATTTGCGTTGCTTTAAACTTGTGAATTTCTGACATTCTTCTTCCTTTGAACTGCCATTCTTAACTTCTGCCAGTGATCAGCGGGAACCATAAGAAGTACATTTCATTCACTTTCTTCATCATTAATGGTCTTTAAAACGGCCTGTTAGGGTTTATTTTTCATGAGCTCTTGTGAAAATGCGTCTTGTGCTGTTCTCACCGACAGAATATTTAGGTATGGTTATCAAAGATGTATTTCTTCTACAACCAAGCTCCACAAGCGTCTGTGTGTCTAAACAGCATGATGCAAAACGTCCTCCGTGGTCTAGAGGAAATACTAGCCTCTAGTTCCCGGGGTCGCGGGTTCAAACCCGGCGGGGACGATGGATTTATTTTTCTGGTGTAAAAATCGTCAAACTTTGTTTTAAACATTATTTATTTATGCCAACAAACTTACTATTGGTGTTTTTAAACACACAAGCCGTATGTGGGCAAAGTTTGAGAGGTAGAACTGGAACTTAAAAATTCAATGCCACAACTGGGATTTGAACCACAGACCTTCCGCTTACCGGGCGGCTGCTTTAAACTTTAAACTGTTTTAAACTTTTACTAGGCTTTTCCTGCTACGTCTCATTATTTAATTATATAGTTAGCAATGAATGGCATCTTTTGTCACTTGTTCTGTATTAAACGAGAGCCGTAAACTTACAATTTTTCCTTAGAAAAATCAGTTCGAACAAAACATCGAATAGTAAGCTCGGCATTCCAGTTTTTATTTTTGGTTAAATCGAAAATTCGTATGTTGTTATGCGTTTCTCAGATATACAGGCATACACAGTAGTACTGAAAGACAGTGAAGTATGTACCAAGCTTACAATCGGACAGAACTGTAGTCTAAACTACGCGTTAACAACAAAAAGGGAGTTGTATTGTGATTCAGTTATAGAGAAGAAATAAAGTGACGAAAGTAACTGTACTTTGTCACAGTGGTGTCTATGGAGTGGGGTTACCATAATACCAAAAACGACTGCAAATTACCCACAACGTTCATGAAAAGACATCAAGTGTCACCAGTCCATCATTAAATCCACTTTATATGTGCATATTATTTCTGATATAGGATTCCCCTAAAACTTCTCTGAATTTAAATCCAGCTTTACTACCTAGAACTGTCTGTTGTTCCCAATGTTTTGAGTAACATTTACAAGCAACAGTACTTGATAAATTTGCGTCATTCGTTAAACGACCTTTGTGTACCTTGTTCCGGAAGTAAACACAACGAAGCTTTAATAACAACAGCGGGAGAGCAAACTAGGCCCCCTTTCATACAAGATTTGAAAATCAGTAGCGATGTTGTCTTTCTCTTTATTACGCCGGTCTGTTTATTATTTCTAGGGGAGAGGGGGGGGGGCATATCTCGGGTATGTGTATTGTGTACACTCGTGAAATTTACTGGTCCGCCAGACAGCATTGCGGGTGAAACAGGGAAATAATGTGGAAAAGGGTGTTTCAGCACGGGGCCTTTTTCAAAATGGAGTCTGTAAACTACTTGCGATACCCTAGGGTAACAAAACCAGTAATGAGCAGCCATTTCTTCCACGCCCTCTCTGCAGTTTACTCAAATTTGAACAAAGAGATTCCATTTTTACTACCCGTATAGTAAGTAAAGGAGGTATTGTATTCCGCCCAAAAATTCGATGTGGAAGTTTCACTAGAAATATATGTCTGAGGCCCCTGAATTAAAAAAAAAGAAAAAAAAAAGCGTTTATAGAAAAAAGTCCATGTGTGTGTCTGTATGTCTATACTGGGTGGCTCAGTTGGTTAGACGCTGGCCTACGGATCCCAAGGTCGCGGGTTCAAACCCGGCCCAGGCCGATGGTTTTTAAGTGTGCTTAAAAACGACAGCTCCATGTCAGTAGATTTACTGGCATGTAAAAGAACTCCTGCGGGACAAAATTCCGGCACACCGGCAACGCTGATGTGATCCTGGCAATTGACAGCGTCGTTAAACAACAAAATAATTTTAATTTTTGTATGTCTATAATGTGGGCAGCGTGACTCAAAAACGAAAAGTTGGTTAAAAACCAAAGTTGATTTTTAAGTTGAACACCTTTAAATGTGACATGAAGATTTTGAAGAAAATTCCTTCACCCTAAACTACCCTTTACATGGAAAATCTTTCGAAATCTTTCATTTTATCGAAAATTGCTTGAACGACTTCGATTAAAATGCTATATACTTAAGATAATTTTATGACAAATGAAATGCTCATATATTTTGAATTTTCTGGCTATAGTTCATATAGTCGTTTTACTCTGGATGACTTTTGCATAACTGCTAAAGCCTAAGAAATAGACCGTATCTTACTCTACAAAAAATGTAGATCTCGCCAAAACACACACTTTATGCAGAAATAAATTTTTTGTAGAGTGAACCATTTCGGAGATATTCTTTGTTATTTGTGTGAGTTTGGAAAACAAACTTTCCTCAAATGGAACATCGTTATTCATTTTTTATGTTAGCATGCAAAGGGAACGGAATTTAAATTTGAATATCGCCCAAAGCCTACTGTATTCTAATATTCCCCTTGTACCTACAAGGTAATAAGCAATAAGATACTTTATGCAAATGTTTACCTCAACTAACACGAAGAAGATATAGGAATAAGTGTTTCTAAGAATGATTAATTCAAGAGTAAAGAAAGTGATGTGAGTGCAACACATCAGAATTTATGTTCTTATATGCCGCTTGTAATACCCATCATATTGGCAGCCTTTTCACCTCTGGAAAAATTACTCAACAATGACATTCACTCACTTACAGCGGTGTTGCGAATTAACTGTTTCCTTAACCTTTTAATACATGAATTGCTTTACTCTTCCTCTAATTTCTAAATCATTTTAAATCCATGTAATAGGCGCCTTAATGGAAGTGATTCGAATAGTTATACCGTTAAGGCTATGCAAAATGAACTGGCAATCCATTCATAGCAGTTTGAATCCCAAGACTGATTTTAAATGTGGCTTGACAAACTGGGGGGAGAGCCTATGTAAATGGCTGGAATATGGCATATGGGATGAGGTTAAGTTTGGGCGTATGTTTGACTGCACTTCCATGGATGTTGTATTTTATTCTAAAACGAGAAAGCATAATCATAGTGTAGAAATAAATAAATATTTTTGTATTGCAAAAGAAGTACAAATACTTGATATTTTCTTGCGAAAAGACTACTATAATATTGTGACAAAATAACAATTCGAAGAGTCCCACTCCTGACACCATTGTGACAAGTGACAAAATTGCAGTCCAGTTACTCTTCGATCAATTTATTATTTTCTAAAATTTTACAAGAAGAACGCACTTTTCTTCTCGTCGTTAACATAGTCCACAGTCTTTCGGGCTATCACAAATCACAATTTTTACTTTTTATAACCTTGCTCAGTCCCTTTAGTGTCTTTGTTCACTTCCTGTCTTTAGTGAACTAATTAGGACGAATTAGCCAGTCGCGCCGCTCGTTGAAAATCTTCTTACGACGTACCAACATGACACACGCACAGTTGTCTCACATTCACTAACACACTGACCGACTCGTATCCGAAACTCGACTCTAAAACTTACTGCTCTGCTCTTTTCTGGCCTACTTATATACCGTGGATAACGTTACACGGACCTAGTGCCAAAGAATACATGCGCTCCGCTACTGGAAGTCTCGCGAACGTTCTCGAAATTCGTTTTGTTTCTGCCGCTTCGATTATTGACCGCATTTGCACGAGCGAAAGTAACCTTGAAGGTCATTGCCCGTTGCATGTGGTGTGAAGTAGCTTCAACCCTCTGTCCTTGTGCGTAGAGTCCGGCGTCACAATATGAAAATAACAAAAAATACTATAATATTTTAATAGAGAGTTGATATGGAACTGGCCAATTACTTCTATTCTCTGATAAAGTTTCAACTTTTACTTCTTACGTTATACCCAGCCAATAAGTCTAAAATCAACGTCAATATATGTTTTGTTACTATTTCTCTTCGTTGAATTCCGTTCGGCTAACTTTTGGATTTTAGGCATATGAATTCTTTTTCCGATGAATAGGGAGCTAGCCTGTTGCATCAACCCCCAACCTGGAGAACGAGGTGATTTGTCTTCAAGGTTATCGTCCTTTAGCCTTAGGTATTACGGGCTAAAGATAAGATAACCGCATTTATGGGGAAAAAATGCAGGTATATCAAACATTAGTTCAAAGTACAATGACATATGGAGTCGAAACTTGGAAATTAAATAAAAGTTTACAATTAAAGTTATTATCAATCGAAATTGATCTTAGACGTTCTGCTAGACATTCCAAATTGGAAAGAATAAGAAACACAGATCTGAAAGGAAAATGTATATAAAATGCAAACAATATAGATGGAAGATGGAAAGATACTGAAGAAGATAATAGAATGGCTTCCACCGGAAAGAAGGAATAGAGGTAGACCGGAACAGGCATGGATGCAGGAAATACAAAAAGGACTAGAACCAGAGATTTGGGAAGAGTGGGAAATTTCGAGGAAGATAATTACCAAAGACCGGAGGTGTGTGTGTGCTGTTACCGATCGCGTAAGTAAACATCCGCAGGTAGGTACAGCCTGACGATGATAAGCGCCTCACTGCAGCCAACCTACAAGCATCATATGAACACTAAAGAATACTATCACTCCAACTCTGCAGCTCACTGCGAGAAGAAACAAAACAGTCGCGTTACACTACAGCTTGAATATGAACAACGTTACGCTGATTTCGACTCTTCTTCTAGTGGCAGTTGTTTGCACAGTTGATGGCCGTGCTGTACTTCTGACGTCATTCATACTCTGTGTCCAGCATGGGAGCGCACATCTCTCCGGTCTTTAATAATTACAGTGTGAAATTTTGGGCACAGGACGATGTATCAAACATTGAAAACCTGTATATAAATAAAACTTTCTCTAGTTTCTGTAATTGGGACTTATTTCTTGGTGAAACGAAGTAAGTAAATAAATGAGTAAGCTTTTGCAGGAATAGTTTGTAGAGAGTGGGTACAGAAAGACATGTGAATGTAACAAATGAGAGTTTTAATTATGTACGATGTCATGAAAGCAGCGCCATCACAACGTGTCAGGCACTGAAAAGGAAAAGTACAAACGAAACACGACTTTAAAGGACAGGTTCAGGCTAGGTAGCTAGAGAGTGAATTGCCCTTACTAACTGGCACGCGCGTTTGAGCCATTCTTCAAGAGCTTTGTTTTCGTACACCACGTGAAAATGTAAAAAAAGAACAACTTCAAAGTTAAGCGGCCGTTGTTGGTTGAAATCCCGACGCAATGCAAATGAAAAGAGCTCCTCCACTTGTGTGTGACATATGGCAGCCTTAATCTTGCTCCCAGTATTTATCATCAAAGGTGGTTTCATTTTCAGCACCAAGCAACGACGCAAAAATAAAGCTTGTTACTTGTTTTGTTTTCACCTTGTACTCGTTACTTGTCTGTTATTAAAGGGATTTCTTTCACAATGTCTTTGTGTAACAATTTCACAATTCAAAAGCTGTAGCTAACTCAAACAATAACCGCGGTATTTCTAGCATAAGGTAGCTAAGGAAAATATTATCAAAAGATTCTTTACGCAACAGAACTGTGTTTCCCTTTTGTACCTATTTATTTGGTAGTTTATTTCAGCACAATTCTCTCACGTGACGGGTGATATTATAATAATATATACTCGCGTACCACTATCACCACAAAAATATCAAGAAGAACTTATATAACAATTGTAGAAATTGGTTTTCCAATTCGTTTAATTATCAACTCACTGAAAAATTAAAGAAAAAAGAATAATTCAAAATTTTAAAGTAGTTTACAACCAGTTAATACTAAGGAAGACATAAGATAAAAAATTCACTTACTACTTCACTACATTTAAAAAAATTGAAACGATTTTCAAGAAATTCAAGATACAGTTAGCTCCAAGAAACGTTTACAGTGTAAAAGATATTCTGAATATATCCTTGAAACAAGTTATTGAAAACACACAAACTCAGGAAAGTACCAGATCAACTGTGAAGATTGTGATAGCTGTTATATAGAAGGAAACAAAAGAAATTTACAAGTCAGGTTGACAAACATCAAAGAAACATGAAGCTTAAACAAACAGACAAATCAGCGGTACCTTATTAATTTAATACATAGGTAAGGAAATTAAACTATTACAAAATTATACAACGTTCTTCACAACTAAACACAGGGAGAAAATATGTGTTTAGATCATTCAAATAGAACTATTAATTTTGAAATCCTGCCAAATGACAATGTTACAAAGCTTAAAGCAGGACCTCCTAAATACCGGACCTGACACTGTGATTCAAGATGGCGGCCTATGTGGTGGGAACTACTTATAAACAACTCGTCTACAGGCTAAGATTTCAACGCAGTAAAATAAAAATGTTGTGTAATAACACGCCTATTTTGTGAATATGGGCTGTGTTACACACAAAAACACTGTCTTAAACATAACCTCAAGTTAACAAAAAAGGATGACATTTAATATTAAACGATAACCCATGGGCAATGAAATATATAACCTTAATTATCATTCATGCAATCTACAGGTTTACATGCCATTATGTAACTGCATTACACACTCACATTACAAAGAAGATGGACAAAACTGCAAGCAGCATGTTACTTAAATAGAACATAAGTGTTGACATTGAGTTGACTCAATTATTAATCATTGTTTACACTGTTTGTCACACTTGTACAATCTACGTAATGTTATATACCTACACAAAACATACTATACTGGATGGCTGATATACAAATGCTGCCATTTAGAATAATCAACTACCTACTAAATTCAAAAGCTTTAGGGTGGAAATTTGCTTTTACTATTACTGAAAACTTTTGATTACTCAGTTTGGAACAACATATTACTCAGCACTTCATGACACTTTATTTTACAGGGGGAATCCACAAAAGTAGATGAAATATTAAAAATAATAACCGTAAAACAGCACTGTAAATGAAATATGTGAAATACGTAATCTTAAATCAGCATTGTAAAGCAACATTGTGTTAGGTTAGGTTAGTGTTGTATATGAGTGGGGTGACAGGGTCCTGTTATCGAAATATTTACAATTTGGGCAGTGTTTATGCAATCATTTTAACGTAAATGCATTAATCAATCATTGTAGCATATATTACACTCATTTATACACATTTATTAGCTAAATATCCGCCGCATAAGCGAAATAAACCACTTCATCGCACGTGCGAAATTTTCTCATAAATAAAACACGAAGCTTGAGCGCACAATAAAACTTACAAGATCGTAATCAGCAATAAAAACTGCATCCTTTGCACTATGTTTCATTCGTTTTCTTGAGCGGCCGATTTTGTAAATATTTACCAAAATTTGCTATAGTCTACAGTTTTACATGCAGCAACATAACACATTTCTTCTAAACTACAGCTACACATTTAAATTACAAAGACAAAAGATAATGTATAAATACAAGCAGCATACTACTTACATGAAACAAACTGTTGGTGTTGCAGATGCCACTAACTGAGTTCACTCGAAATTATTGTCCTTCACTATTCACCATGTTATATATACACCGGCAACTAACACACATAACGCTGCAATTTATAGTAATTAAATACTGAATTTAGAAGCTTTACGTTGTAATTTACCTTTTGTTTTAACTGAAAGTTTCTGATTTTTAATTTGCATCCGAGAATGCAACAGTTACGGGGCATTGTCATGTTTGAGGTTAGGTTGTAGTATGGCAACAATAACATACACTACTGGAACAGTTTTTCTTCAACAACCACTCACCACTGTAATCGTGACACAAATTGTACTGGCAAACAGATAAATTAACCACACTATACGGCTAATGTAGCCATAGTCCTAGATGGAACACAATAAACATGAACACGTGGTTAAACACACGGCACAGTCAACACGTTATTAGATTTATTCCCGTTGCCTATACTGCCCAAATAAAACTTTTGGAACACTCGCTTTGCTAATATGAAGACAAACTTACATAGGAATTATTATAACAAACAATAACTCGAAGACAGAAAATAATACGAAAAACAGCGTGTGGAAACACCTCAGAAATCACTCCCACCAGCCGACGCCATTTTTGTACAACTGGGATGCCAGGGTCAGGTCCGTTAATCCAGAGGGTCCTGCTTAAAGGCTAGTAGTTCCAGTTTCACCCATCAGATGGCTAAAGACCAACTTCAAGAAACTACCACCAGAGTTCACTATATTTCAGAAGGGGATTATAAGGAAGAGAATGGACATTTGTAAGTAGCAGTCTGCATGAGCTGAAGATGAGACAAACAAGAACTACACGATACAACATTTTTTGAACACCACGCGCAAAACAGCTGCCTCTAAGAACTGTCTATGGTCAACTGCTGCCTGGAATGACTTGCAATTTTACATGGCATCTACTAACATGTATACCAACGTAAGGAGGAAGCATCATGCCAGTAGTGCTGCGACCTCTGGGCGAGGAGGAGAACTTATCAGCCCTTCCTCGTATGTATGTGTGTGTATATATGTTTAACGCTGCCAATTGCCTGGATCACATCAGCGTCGCCAGTGTGCCGGAATTTTGATAGACATTTGCAGAAATGGTTTCACTACAAATTTTTCCTGTAGGTACAAGAAGGTTGGCAGACTCGAGAGACAGTCAAATCTTTTAAGGGTATCCCGATAACTAATGGCTTTGAAATTCCATTTTACTTCCGTAACCGTGAGAAAACATCTGATGTGTTGCACTCACATGACGTTCTCCATTCCCTCTTGTACAAACTATTCCTACAAACACTTATTCTTATGTCTTGTTAATGTTAAATGACATATGTTTAAGATATTTTTATGACAAATGAAATGTATATTTTGAACTTTCTGGTTATAGCCTATGTAGTCCTCTTTACTCTGGATGACCTTTGAATAAATCGTAAACCATAACAAATAGACCAAATCTTACTATACAAAAAATTAGACCTTGATAAAACACACAAGTTATGTCCAAATAAATTTTTCGTAAAGTGAACAATGTCGGACATATTCCTTGTTATTTGTGTGATTTTCGGAAAACAAACTTTCGTCAAATGGAACATCGTTATTCATTTTTTTTGTATATTAGCCGTGCAAAGAGAACGAAATCTCAAAGCTTTAAAAGATTTGACTATCACTCCCATATTCCCCTTGCACTAACAAGAAAATACGCAATTAATAATTCCTAAAAAATTTTTCTCGTCTAACACCAAGATAAAGGAATAAGAGTTTGTAAGAATGGTTAGTACAAGAATACAGAAAGTCATGTGAGTGCAACACAGATTTTTTCTTGTATCTTATTTCAGAATAATACATTTTCAATTTATGTAAATGAATGTTCAGTGCTTCTGTTTAACAATTTGTGGTTTTACAATAATTAGTGTTGCCTGTATTTGAATAATGTCCTTCGCTTATCCGTTTGTCCCCGTTTACCCTACTTCATCGCACTAGCATGATAACTTTTTTATGCCACTGCATTGTTACCAATTATGATGTCAACTACAATCGCATCCAATTAACCTTTGTATTTGCACATGTTTAATAATTCGACTTGGTTTGATTGGCTTTTACACTTCATTATGTCTTTTAACACGATTAACTTCTCATAGTGCACTGTTCACAATTCAAATCGGCATACTTTAATTTATCGCAATGCAGTTAAATTGTTCCTTGTATTAAAAGTCTTGTACTATCTTTGATCTGAATCGTTCTTCTTTTATCTATGACTGAGTAATGGATAAAATAATGTTAGGTACAAATATGGATGAAATTGAATTTTAAAAGCGCGACAAAATTTTGAAAGCTGTCGCTAGTTTAATTTTGGAATTGCTACCAGAGATACACTGTTTTCTGGATTCTTTTTCACAACTGTGCGGAAGTTAGAGTGGTTTCTAGCCACGCAATGCGCCTGGAATTGATCCCACAAACAGAGGGTGCGGAGATCAAGTCCTGGATACACGACCGGTGCCCACTCAGCACCGTAAAGAAACTGGGGAGCTGCGATAGGCAGCGATCCCGCCAAGAAAGCCAACATTTCTGCTTTCCGCTTGTGTCACCGTAGTGAGCATTAACATTCATATTATTATGTTAATAAAATATCATCATTATTATTGTGGCGGCTGCAAATCAAAGGAACCTCAAGGTCACCTACCTCACACCACTGATTTCTTAGGCAACGCGCGTCAATATCGACTAAGAACCATAGCTGTTTCCAAGCAGTTCGAGAAGCTTCAAGTGTTTCTTACGAGAAGCTTCGCAGAACATCGATTTTTGGAAAAACCACCGGTACCTAATCCCCAGCTATATAAATGAATCGGTACGAACAGATAAGTGAGTGTTGGGCCAGTTTTAGTGAGTTTATTGTCAACGTTAACTTTTTTTTTCCATTTTATTTTGTTTATTGGTGTATTTTCTTACAACAAACACTGTTAAAATAACTGATATAAATAAATATATAGTAGTTATGATAGTGAAACACGCTGTCAGTGTTTTTTCTTTCTTTTTTAAATTTAATTATTTTAGATTTGTTTTAATCTCTCAACAATTGAAATCCAAATGTTCATTCAGCATGTAAGGGTGTTGTATCATCCGGTACCTTTCTGATCTCAGCCATGTTTTAAAGTCGGTTAAAGTTGGCTACTTGAAACTGAGGTAGCAATGATGAATCCCAAGTCAACCATATCTGGGTATACTCTCAGCTCTATTATGGAAGTTCCACGACAGTGGTAGTAGTAGTGGCAGTACTGGTTGAATAATATCGCCGAATGCAGTGCATGTTTTCAGTTAGCAAAGCAGGAAATTGAAAATTTCAAAGCAATGTTGTGTAATAAAAACATTACAGCCCTATAACTTTTAGTTGGTCATAAAGTCGATATATCTAGGAGACAGGTAGTGGAATGGATGGACCTGACACAGGCAGGCTCTTTGTAATGCGAAGTAGCAGGATCCTCTCACCTTCGCTCAGAGCAATAATTAGCATCGCTTGTCCTCGCCCAATAATTGGAGACTGTTGTGAAAAGCCCGCATGTTTTGCCTGAGCGAGATGCGACGCAAAACTTTCCATACTCCCGGGAAATTGCTTCCGAGTTTGAGATGCGGGATTGGAAAGTTGGTACAGAAGAATAACAAGGCACAAACGGCCCTGTGCTGTTGTCTTTCATTCCACCGTGCATCTGAAACGTTAGAAACCAAGTGAAATATTGCCAACGCCGATACTACGACACTAGTAACAGAGAAAAAATCGAATGAAATGAATTTCTGTACCCAATAATGCTTATTACTTTCCTACTTACTAACTTATTTATTTATTTAGTTATTTATTTAATAGTATCTAAGAATAACCTGCTTTTACCAGATGGTAAAATACGCAATGCAGAAATTAACCCGAGAGTGGTCGCGCTATGAGTATTTTACACACACAATTTTTAAAACATCTAACAGTTTTTGGAGTTTCTAAGTCAAGCGCTTTGGTCATAAATACTACGTCTCCATGTTAAATTTAATACGGAAATGAGAAAGTATTCAGTCTGCAAGATTTGAAAAAAAGAAGAAGAAATAATTGCAGTTCTTTAAAGCTGGTCGACTAGTTTGCGTCACGTTATGTTGGAGAACCTGTGTTCGATTGTTGTTTAGCAGGTTTTTGAGGTTAGCTGATCTTTGACGTTACTTTTTTGTGAACATCGTGTTCCTCCTGCATATTATAAATCAATTGCCCCTTTCATATCGTCAAATAAAACTTTGTTTAACTTAGCGTTAACAAATGACTAACGAAAATGGCGAACGTATTACAACGAGTACGCTAAAACACAGCATCGTTGGCGGATTCAGCTTCCATGCATCCAGTTTCCATGCAACCGAGTTCTACACGATCCCACGAAATGAGCGAATCGGAACTAGAGGTGGAGCTTCGTTTCAATCCGAGGCTCCATACGACATTCAGTCTGGTAAGAGAACTCAATACGTATTGAATTCGCATGGATACGTAGTAAAAGATGGTGCACCACAGTACCTTACCAGCGACACACAAAAAAAGGTTTTAGACAAAAAATAAGACCGAATATTTTGTAATGCCAGTTGAACTGCACTCATAGTAATGAGATCTAAATTTTTTAAGTAGTAAGGCCAAAACTATAATTTCTAATCACACTAGTGCACTAACCTTTTTATGTCATTACATTGTTGCCAACTATGAGTTCAAGTACCATCACATGGCAAGTAGCTCTTGTATTTGCACTGTCTAATAACTCGACTTGGTTTGGTTATCTTTTTACATTATTAATTTCTCGTGACTATGCCTTCTTTTTTCACAGTTCAAAACTCGCATTTTAATTTAGCGCAATTCGTTCTCCAGTTAACCCGTTCTTGTGTTGGCAGCACTGTACTTTCTTTGATCTGAATCATTATTCTTTTATCTATGGCGTGAAAAACTGGGAAGATTGCTGTAGCTGCAGAGCAAATGATATTACAATAATGATACTCAAACAAGCCCGGAGTTCATATAATTAGCTAAGCCACATTCATCTTTACAGGATAATGGAATACCCCGAACAAATTTATCCCGGCCACTCGCCTTATCCGGGTTGCAAACTCATAACCTCTTGAGTAGAGGGCGATCGGAAGTTAAGTTACTTATGATTATCAATTAAGCACGAACAAGAGGCATATTTACCAATAGTAAGCAGAGGATGTATTGAATTCCACCCAAAAGTTGAATACCAAGATTTCACCAGATATACGTTTCCTAGTGAAAGTGCTGAGTTTGTAAATAAATGTTGTGTACCTGTATAATGCCACCTAAGGTAAGTAATTATACTTCAGTTTTCTAATAATTATAATTGGTTTGGTATTCTTGCAAAAAAGGGTAAAAAATGCATTTCTGGATAACCTAAAAGTTCTCAAAAAGTTCTGCATCGACTTAGCTCAAATTTTGTCACGATATACAACCCTCTTCAAAGATTGTTTTTATCTATTTCTTGCATCAGTAACATAGCTGCGACTGCAAGAAAACAGCTTTTTCAACGATCATTAACCGCTACTTGGCAATAGTTGGCTTTGTTAACAATAATTATCCAATTTTTTTTTTTTTTTTTTTTTTCAAAACAAAGATTTACAACAAAAATTCCCCTGCGTCACATTCAGATTCGTGTGCAATCTGGCCTAAATATTCACCTTAATCAAGGTGGTTTTGTGTGATCGTGTAGTGATTGAGCTACGCCGTTCTCGAAATCGTAAGTAGAGGTTATGTTTTGTATAAGTTTTTTTTTTGTAATTATTATTTAACTATTTCATTTAACTAATATTTCACTTATAAATTGATAGTCTACACTTACTTATAATAGTCTACGGTAGAATTTTACAACTTTAGTCATAGCCAGATATTCATTCAGAATCGAAACATTTCAGTTAGGGTAACTTACCTGTAATTTAATTAGATTTAAACATTATAGAAAATAACACCACCGTGTTTGTTTAATACTTCACAGTGAATTCTTGCTTATAGTGGTACAGGCGAGTTTAAAGAATATACAAAAGCTGGCAGAATAAGAAAAACCACTAAGAAGATAAGCTTCTTTCTGCTAATGAAAACTACCTCTCAAACCTTCCGGTGCAATTAATATTAAAATGTGGTAAAACAGTAGGTATGTAAAACACCATGGGGCAGAGTGCTTTATTTCTAAAAATGTCTAACAGACTCTGTTACAGTAGGTAAACCTTGTTTAGCCGGAAGCTACGAGAATGGGAACAAAAAGGATGGATTTAAAAAGTTACGAAACATCGAGCAACTTAATTTAATACAAAAAGTAGTACTACATTTTTGCAGTGCTTTGACTTTGGGAAAATTAAAATTTAATTCAAGTTACTTAGATATTTTAGTTAAGATAAGTATGATTTAAACTTGAGTGTGTTGGGATATAATATCTTAACATTATCGTTAACTGCAGGAATGGTGAATAACTTTTTAAAATCATTTATACAAACGCTCTCTCAGCATGAAGTAGTTAGAAGAATAAGTTTTCATAAAAATCTAATGCGTTGCACTCACATGACTTTCTCTACTCTTGTACTAACCATTCTTAGAAATTCTTATTCCTATATCTTCTTCGTGTTAGTTGAGAAACATTTTCAGAAATTATCTTATTGCTTATTTTCTTGTAGGTAAAAGGGAATTATGGGAATATAGTAGGCTTTGAGCGATAGTCAAATATTTTAAAACTTTCATATTGCGCTGTGTTTGCACTGTTCCATTTGACAGAAATATGTTCTCCGAAACTCACACAAATAACAAGGCATATCTACGAAATGGTTCACTCTACAAAAAAATTTATCGAGACATAAATTGTGAATTTTAGCAAGATCTAAGTTTTTTACGTAGCAGGATTTGGTCTATCTATTACGGTTTACCAACTATGCAAAAGCCATCCAGAATAAATACGACTACAGGAGCTATAGCCAGAAAATTCAAGTTATGCATTTCATTTTTCATAAAAATGCCTCAAATATATGGCATTTTAATCAAAATCGTTAAAGCCATTTTCAAGAAAGTATAAAAATTTTCCATGTAAAGGGTAGTTTAGAGTGAAGAAATTTTGTTCATGTCGCATCCTTGAAAGACATTAAACTTAAATATCAACTTTGGTTTTTAGCAGACTTTTGATTTTGAATCATGCTGTCCACAGACTGACAAACACACAGAGAGACAGACCGACAGACAGACACACAGACACAAACGGACTTTTTTCTAAAAATTATTTTTTGGGATTCAAGGAGCCTCAAAACATATTTCTGGCGAAATCTCGACATGCAATTTTTCGGTGGAATACAGTACTTCCTCTACTTTACTATACGTAGTAGAGAAAGTAAAAATAGCCTGTTGAATAATGGGTAGAAAAAATCATGTGAATTTAATAAATGAGGTATTCCATTTTAATTCGGAATCTTGGGTCATTCAGATACCTTCCATGACTAAATACTCGAATCACAGAATTACCACTGGAAATATATATATATATATATATATATATTATTATATATACTATATAACCTGACTCATACGTCGTATTATAAACAATTCAGTAAAGGATATAATAAATAAATATGCATTTTATTATGCATATTGAGACTCAGGTGGTAGACCGGTGCATAACACAGCGAGCCAGGGTCAACCTGCTTCACACCACTGCTTGTGAATGCGTGACAACAATAGATCGACAGAGCAAAGGACTTTCCGGAACGTTCGCCAGACTTCCGACTGCCGGCTTGTTTATGTAAGGTTCAAGAAACATTTGCATTTCCAGAAAAATCCGCACTACGTCATTCTCGCGTTTAAACGCTTGCGGGATGGCAAGAGAGCGAGAAGTTTGTGAGATAAAGGGAGTAGTAGTTTTGTGATGGAATCGTGATTCCTGAAAGAGACAGCTGTTAGTAGTGTGTGTGTGTGTGTGTGTGTGTGCGTGTGTGTGTGTGTGTGTGTGCGTGTGCGTGTGTGTCTCCTGTTATATTTCTGTGTTTTCCTCTAACGCTAACTTCATTTTATAATTCGTTATATTGCATCCTAAGTATTTAAAACTGTTCACTTATTCTAAATTTTACCCCTCTATCACTATTTTAGCTCTCTCATTGCTTTTCCCTTCATTGCTACTTCTTTTGTTTTGTTGCAGGATATTTCCATGTTATAATATTTTAATGTCTTTGTCAATTGTGTGGGTATATATCTTCGATTTTTGGAATAGGTTATACGAGTGTATAAAATAACATTAGTTCACTGCAAAGTGCAGCGTTTGAACCTTGACCAGCAGTTCATGTTATTTTTCTCTCAAACTAATGTAAATAACGCTTCAGGTTCGTTATAAAAGTGACGGTTTTAATAATAATCTTTTATTTTTTTTTAACGTGTATTAAAACACAAACGCTGAAAGGAAGGTGACATAATAAAGACTTTGACTGGCCTTTGTCCCGTCGAGTGACACCAACAGCTCCCATACTTGCCAATCTTTTGAACTGCAGAGCATGAGGACAAATTTGAAGCAAAAGCACAGCGGATAAAAAAATCAAATTCATCTACGCTTTATTCTCTGTCGACGCAGAATGTAAAAGGGAGAACACGTCACCGCCTTTTCGTTGTACTCTCTCCTTGTTATTCACAAACAATATGCCAACGTTTCAATGGTGATTGGATCTTGTAAATGTGCAAGGTTAGCTGTTCGTTTCCAGTGCACACGTGGTGCTCCGACAAAAAAAACGATTGAATTAGTCTGACGGTCAACTTCCAAAGTTTATACATTGCATTTGTGGCATAGCGGCTACATCGTCTGACACTGTTGCGTAAATATAAACTAATTTATTGAAATAAATCAGTAACTTCGCACATATACCTATATATGTTAGCCACATTTCACAAAGTTAAAAAAAAAAAAACCAAAAAAAAAACGCACAAATAACATTATTAATAACCATTTAGCAAAAGTTTTGGCTTGTTTTAACAATCTACATACAGGATATGATGATAGTACGGGGAGAACAAAAAACTTCCAAACCAACCGCACAGTGTTTTGCCTATCCGCATCCTCGGCACTCGTTGCCGTCTGCCGCTGTCGTAAAAAGGCGTAGTTGAATCCATAAAGCATTTTTAAGACTACTAAAGTTTCATGCAATTCATACTTTTAAATACAAATCATACGACAAAAATATTTTGTTTGCACTTTTAAGGTCCAAATAATTTTGATGTCATCCGTCTGGTATTTATTTTATAAAAGATATAGTAGGTGCGTAGATTGCTTTTGGAGATGCATTTTCGTTGGATCGATAATAAAACCGATTTTTCTGCCTTCATTTTATGCTATGACATCTGCGATAGTTCCACTAAAATAGTCATTATTAGTTTTTCTAACTTACCATAATTAAACACGGGAAATGCAGTGTCTCATTCAATCGTTTCATTTACGGAAATACATGATGTCTCTGGAACCAAAAAGACATTATTAAAAATCACCATGTGTTTATACATTACCTGAAATTCTCCACGTTGCCCTTGATTTGATTATCACTACAACTTTTACACTTAGATTTCAATTAATTGTCCAATAGCGTTATGTCTTTGGAGATAATTAAAAATATTAATTAATACACTTAAACAAAGAGTTCATAAAACACTTACGATACTATAAAGAACAAAAATTAAAAAATAAATAAAAATCATCGGGAAGACATTACAAAAGCACTGTCGAACAACCACAAATACCACAGGAAAATAACTGAGTAGAGAAAACCGTGTGAATGTAATAGGTTGCATTTGTATTTTAATTATACAGAAAATTGTATGCATTGCTTCTTCAAGAGGCGGTAAAAAAGAAGTGTGAATGTGTTATGTAAAAAAAGTGAGTAGAGGAAACCATTGAATTTAATACATAGCGTAGAAACCTTTTCCATGTAAAAAAATATATACATATGCCGGTGTTGGAGCTTATCGATTGTATATATAAATGAGTAGAGAAAACAACGTCAAAGTAATACACAGCACAAAAACTTTCTCCATAAAAAATACTTAGATGTGCCAAATTTTATAGTGATCGGTCAAATATATAGGTAGAGGCAGAGCTTTCATGTCTAATCCGTTCGTTGCTAAAATGATCCGTTTAGCCGCAAAATTATATTAACTAATTGGATTCCAGCGTGTCTATTGGAATAAATTAGTGGACATACGTTTGGCAACACTGACGTGTGTGCAGAGCGGAAGGTCAGGTATGTTGACAGTAAAAACTGCCTGGCTGAATACCGCTCGGAAAACTTTGAAGAAAACCTCCCTCCCCTCGTTACTAATGGAAGCTGATAAACACCCGGATAATTGACGAAACCACTCGAGCTTTGAGCTTTTAAGTTCTCGTAAGTGTGAGCGCGTGGATAGCAGTGGAAGCCGCATTAATACTCAAAGCATTCGCCTATTCAGTAATGGATTCAATCATCAATCATCTCTTTTACCTTTTACGATAGATGAATTTATTGGACTGTTTTATTCATCATCTTTGATTCTTTCTTCACCAGAAATCTGGGCACTCATACACCTAACATATTGAACATGCATACTATAACTAAAAAATCTGATTACTTTCTCTACTCTTGTACTAACCATTCTTAGAAACCCTTATACCTATATCCTCTTCGTGTTAGTTGAGATAGGCACTTGTACAAATTATCTTATTGCTTATGTCCTTGTAGGTGAAAGGGGAATATTAGAATAAAGTAGGTTTTGAGCGATAGTCAAATCTTTTAAAGCTTTGAGATCTCGTTCTCTTTGAACCCTTCAAACATACAAAAATGAACAACTATGATCCATTTCACGAAAGTTTTAAGTTTTCCGAGACTGACACACATAACAAGGAATATCTCCGAAATGGTTCACTCTACCAAAAAATGTACTCAGGCATAAATTCTGTTTTATTGAGACCTACATTTTTTGTATATTAAGAACATGTCTATCTCTTATGGTTTACGCGTTATTCAAAAGTCATCCAGAGTAAACATGACTACATAGGCTATATCCAGAAAATTCAAAATATACATTTCATGTATCAATCATATGGCATTTCAATCAAAATCGTTAGAGCCATTTTCAAGAAAATCAAAATTTTCGAAAAATTTTTCATGTAAAGGGTAGTTTAGGGTGCGTCAATTTTCTTCAAAATCTTCGTGTCGCATTCTTGAAAGACATTAAATTTAAATACCAACTTTGGTTTTTAACCTACTTTTCGTTTTTGAGTTACATACACACGGGCCGTTTTCTAAATATGGTATATATTTCCGGTGAAATCTCGACATCGAATTTTTGGGTGAAATACAATAGTTTACTTACTATACGTGGTAAAAACAAATGATATACTACCACCAGGTAACTGGTGATATGTCGCAGCTTTGTAGTATTTTTTCAACATGATCCGCGCCACATAAATATGTTAAAGATAAACTTTGAGAGAAAGAGAGACATAGACGTGCTGTATTACATAGCGGGATGCTGAAAGCTGATTCATTAGACAGTAACAGATGACATGATGGCTGATTAATTAACGGTAGAGAACCTGTTATCACGTCTAGAGAGACGAGATTCCCATGGGTAGGGAAGAAAACGTCTCTTTTGCATCTTGTTTCAACCTAATTAAAAGTTTTTTTACCAAACCGAAGAGGCGGAAACCTGAGCAATTGATTAATACTTTAAACAGGCCTAAAAACGAAGGAACAGTTGAAAGTCGCGGAGGTAATTGCCACCAAGGTGTAATTACAGTGATGTACCGTACTTATAGTATTCTTATTTCGGGATTACAAGAACTATGAGTAACATAGTAACAGGCGACCAGTGACCACCTAGTAGATAATAGAGAATGAACTGCATTTCACACAAAAATTATACAGGGTGTCTCAAAATTAGACCGACAAACTTTGTGAGCTGATAGATTACGTTATTTTAAACACTTTTTGTTAAGGAAAGTTTTTTGCTGACAAAGAATAAAAAGTCGCATAGTGTAAAAATAGTTGATAAAAGTACAATAATGTATAAAATTATTATAATATTTGGAAACAGGACAGCTAGCCATTTTAGAAACATTTATTTATTTAATCTTGTGTAGTATGCAGTTGATTGTGCAAAATATGCGAAGAACCACGGTTAATTTCTAAACCAATATCTTCTAAAACACTTAAGTGCAATTCAGAACGTCAGAACAAGCTAACAGTAAATTTAGCAATCACTCAACGAGAAACAAAATGTAGAACAGTCATTAACCAATTTGAAATTTTGTATTTGTCTCTTAAATAAGGAATGCAAGGCTCAAAATGTAGTTTTTTCCCTTATCAACCTCCTTAATTTGACTACTTTTTTTTTTTTTTTTTTTTTTCAAATCAGATTATACCGTCAAGAATTAATCCCTTATTCTGTTACCTCTCCACAATGACAATTACGTCTATCATTTCATAAACATAAGGTTAGAAAATGTGTTGCCAACGTTCGAAACCATCATAATGTATACGTTTCATACGTTTCAATAAATTGTAATTAATTATTCCTGGATATAAAACTCTTCTTACTAATATTTACACAAAATTAAGTGGACAAGACATACGTATATAAATCACCAAATAATAAGTACCCTTATAACAGTATCGTTATTATGGTATACAGTGGGCCTTGAGCGATAGTAAAATCTTCTAAAGCTGGTCGCTATATGAAGTCTTTGAAATTCCGTTCTCTTTGCACGGCTTAAGATATAAAAAGTGAATTATGATCTATTTGAGAAAAGTGCAAGTACTGCAAAGCTCACACAAATAACAAGGAATAACTCCGAAATAGTTCACCAAGAACAAATATCTATTTGGACCTAAATTATGTTTTAACGAGATCTACATTTTTCGTATAGTAAGATTTGGTCTATCTCTTACGACTTACCGCTATGCAAAGGTCATCAAGAATAAATAGGAGTATGTGGGATATAACCAGAAAAATTTAAATATACATGTCGTTAGCCATAGAAATATTTTAAACATATGGCATTTTAATCGAGAAAATCAAAGTTTTTGAAAGATGTTCCATGTAAAAGGTAGTTTAGATTGGGGGAATTTCAAACTTAAATACCGACTTAGGTTTTTAACCGACTTTTCGTTTTTGAGTTATACTGTAAACAGACACACACACACACACACACACACACACACACACACACACACACACACACACACACACACACACACACACAGAGAGAGAGACCTTTTTCTAAAAATGCTTTTTTTATTCAGGGTTCTCAAAATATATATTTCTGCTGAAATCTTGACATCGAATTTTTGGGTGGAATACACTACTTCCTGTACTTACAATAAGTAATATAGTATAAATACTTAGTATTTAAGTTCAGTATCTTCCAACGAAGCGACATAAAGATTTTCAAGGAAATCCCCGCAATCTAGACCACACTTTACATATAACATTTTTCCCAAAGTTTGATTTAACAAAAAAAAACTGTAACGGGTTTGATTAAAATATCACATGACAAACGAATTGTGCTTCTTACATTTTCTGAGAGTAGTCTCTGATGGCTGTGTAAAGAGAATGGAATGTCAAAGCTATCACATAGCGACAACTCTAAAATATTTGACTTCACTTAAGCCTACTCTTTTGTCCTACTCCTATTGTACCTATAAGGAAATGTGGAATGAAATATTTTCTACAAAGGTTTGTCTCCATTAACGTTGAAGAATATATAGAAAAGGTCATGTGACTGTAACCATCCAATTTATTTGCTGTATCTCAGAAAGAGTGAGTCACTAGACGCCTGTAACATTAGAGCGCGCCATCTAGGGCAATAGCTAAGAACTATTGTAGTTATTTGGCAATCTTCACGCCATCTTTGAGTCACATCGAGAACTTTTAGGACGTTCCTTCTAAGTTTTGTTTACAACGGGGGTACTGCGTGTTTGTTGTTCAGCGAAATAGGTTAAGATGACTACACTGTGTGAGGAGTCAGCTATTTCTACCCTTAAACAAGACAATTTTTTGTCTTCTGTAGAACTGCGTCATTCGTAAGAAGTGTCCTTGGAAGTTAGGAGTGGGATGCTGCAGGGAGAGTAAAACCAGACTAGGAAATCTATACGAGAAATCTTTATGCTCAAGTCCAAAATTTCCCTAAGGTATCGTTGATTGTTATCGGGCTGTTTTATCACGCACAGTTTTCTCTTGCGGAAATGAAGAAGCCGAGGTATTTCTGTTAAGCATTCTGCCTCATCGAGTGGCTAAGATTGCTGTAATGGTTTGCCAACAAGGCGAGGTAATACTTCCATGAAGGATTTAATTATATATAAACACAGAGCTCAAGCTGTTAACAGACAGAGGAATGGTGGCTAATTAAGGTTCTACCAAAAGTGTAAGGACACCCGTTGATATTTTGAAACTTTCTCTTCCAAGAACACATAACCTGATACATTGTTATAAATTGCTTGAAACGTACATTGCAGATGATTTTATACTTTATTGGGCCTCCTTTGGCTTTCAAACATAGTTTTACTATTTTGGGATACTTTTTACAGGATTCCTGCACTCTTGCATAGTAACATTCCAGATTCGGATAGTGCCTCTTGAAGTTCTCGCGGCTTTTCGGTCTCAGGGCAGCTATTCCTCTACCTTCTGATCTCATATAGATATAAACAGCCATAGTTCTATCCTGACGGGACGATGCAGCCCTTGACCTACCACTTCGCTCTGGGTCTAAAAATTTGCCACTTCTCCTATATGTTTATTTTCTCTAATGTTAAGTATACCACCCAAAAATTAGATGACGAGATTTCACCAGAAATGTAAGTTTTGAGACCCCTAAATAAAAAAAAGCACTTTTAGAAAAAGGTCCGTGTGTACGTGTGTGTGACAGTGTGTCTGTCAGTGCGTGTGTCTGTCAGTCTGTTGACAGCATATCTCATAACGAAAAGTCGGTTAAAAACCAAAGTTGGTATTTAAATTTAATGTCTTTCAAGGTGCAACACGAAGATTTTGAAGAAAATTGCTCCACCCTTTACATGGAAAATTTTTCGAAAGCTTTTATTTTCTTGAAAATGGCTCTAACGATTTTAATTAAAATACCATATGTTTGATATAATATTATGATAAATTAAATGTATATCTTAAATCTTCTGGCTATAGCCCATGTGTCCTATTTACTCTCGGTGGCTTTTGCATAAGTGGTCAACCGTAAGACTGACCTAATCTTACTATGCAAAAAATTAAGATCTTGCTAAAACATTTATTTTTTTGTAGATTTTTTTTTTTTTTTTTTTTTTTTTTTTTTTTTTTTTTTTTTTTGCAGATATTTTTTGTAGAGTGAACCATTTCGGAGATATTTCTTGTTACTTGTGTGAGTTTTGGGGTACTTGATACCCTTGTCAAATGGAAAATCTTTATTCATACATCTTATCCTTGCGAAGAAAACCAAACTTAAAAACTTTAAACACTGGACTATCTCTCGGAGCCTACTGTATTCTCTCTCCCCTTGAACCTACAAGGAAATTAGTAATAAGATAATTTCTGCAAATGTTTATCTCAACTAACACGCAGAAGATACATGAATAAGAGTTTTTAAGAACGGTTAGGTACAAGAGTAGACAAGAGTCATGCGAGTGCAACACATCAGGAGCTTTGGGTTGGGCTGATTAAAACATAATGTTTGGGCTTCGGCATCCAAACTACAAAACATTTTAAGACAACTTCCCACAGTAATTACTACATATATGAATTGTTACACTTTCATAATAGTACTTTTACATGTGTATTTTCTTCCATTTAATGGTCCGATGGCGCAGATGATTGCCGATATTTCACGAATGTCTTTTTGATCGACGCAGAACACAAGTTCTACGTCTGTCCAAAACGCTATCTCGTTTTTCTCCCCTTGGAAACACACTTTTTCACTGTCGCCTTTTTCGTGACGTCACGCAATTATACATTACACACTTGGGTTTTCCTGCACATAGCACTTGACTCTTCACACTTTCTTTAAAACTATTTTCATACAATTTAGAAACGCAAATAATAATTAAACACTCATTACGAATAATATACGTTTCTAAAGTGAATGTCAACTAAAATAAACGAAGGGTTTCAGTTTTCATCGTCTCGTTCTAAATTGGGCGTGAAAGACCGCTTAATTTTGCTCAGTGGCCTCTTATTAGGCTTGAGGTTCTTTTACGTGCGATATATCTACAACATTGGACCATCGGCTTTACTCTCCTTTCCATCGCCCTCCTCCAGGTTAAAACCCGTGACCTAGGGTAGCAGAGTCTAGCATGTTACCCCTGCACCATCGATTTAGGTAGTTTAGATGGTTTGGGCCTCACATTTCTTCCCATCTTTTTATTGGTCTTCCTATTGTTCTATAACCAGAAAGTTTATATTTGTATGACTAATGGAATGCGAGTTTGTGTAAATCCTTTTACTTCTCATTCTGCCGCTTGTATTTCGCTCCAAACTTTCTTTTAAGGGTCCATGATTCCAATCCATTACAGTAAAACAGAAACAGCCATTTTGTATAAAACGTTAGGTTTGTATCTCTTCTGGTTTTTCTTTTCCAGGCATGAGCTATTATTCCATAAATATATTGGAACTTACTGACTTCATTACTTGTTTTGAAGGTTACATTACAGCCCAAGTAATTAAATTTTCCCAGCAGTTCTAACACTATTATTTAACATTATCTTCAATCTTTTTGTTTTCCCATAGAGTTTGTAGGAACATATTTATAGTCTCAATGTAGTACAATATTAAAAAATATGTGTTGCACTCGCATGATTTTCTCTACTCTTGTAGTATTCTTAAAAAGTCTTATCCCTTTATCTTCTTCATGTTAGTCGAGACAAAATTTGCAGAAATTATATTATTCCTCACTTTCTTGTAGGTGCAAGAGGAATACTGGAATACAATAGGCTTTGAGCTATAGTCAAATCCTTTAAAGCTTTGAGATTCCGTTCTCTTTGCACACGTAACATAAAAAAATGAATGACGATGATCCATTTCACGAAAGTTCTAAGTTTTCCGAAACTCACACACATAACAAGGAATATCTCCGAAATGGTTTAACATTTGTGCTAAAGTCATCAAGAGTGAGCAGTCTAGACTACAGCCAGAAAATTCAAAATATACATTTTATTTTCCATAAAAAATATCTTAAACGCATGGCATTTTAATAAAAATTGAAGAACCGTTTTTCAGAAAATCAAAACTTTCAAAAAGTGTTTCATCTAAAGGATAGTTTAGGGTGGAAAAATTTTCTTCAAAATCTTCGTGTTGCGTCGTTGAAATATATTAAACTTAAATACCAACTTTGGTTTTTAACCGACTTTTCCTTTTGGAGTTATACTGTTCACAGACACAGATACTGACAAACACACAGGCACACACACGCGCAGACCTTTTTGTAAAAATGTTTTGTATTTTTTTTTTCAGGGAGTAAAATTCGGTGAAATCTCGACATCGAATTTTTGGGTGGAATATAGAACTTCCTGTACTTACTGTACGCAGTAGAGAAAGTAAATAAATTAGAGTGATTCGATTTTATGAGAGATATTTGAAAGAATGTGTAACTTAACCTCAAGTACGTTTTTATTAAAATGCCACAACATTTTTCTCTCCGTCTCTCGCGAGAGGGAATAGCTACGTATTAATAGAGCAGTGACAGAGGTCCAAATTTTATTAGCCATGTTTAAGGGAAAGAGGCGAAAGTGGAGAGGGAAAAGCGAGTGACGAGCGGGACAAGGGAAATCCATTACAGCAATAGGGCTGGTCCTTCACAGAAACAGGCTTTACGTTACCTCAAGTATTTTTAAAACTACGCAGATCAATATTTCAGTTGCTTTTGAGGGTCATTCATTTTGAACTTGCACAATACAATCCTCTATTTTATATACGAGTTACAACAAAATCCAATATCAGACGGCCCTTGGCGAAAAAAAATCTACTGTATTGCATTCATATGGCTCTCAACTCACTGGTCTCTGAAACGCTCTTACGAAATCATGTTCTTCCATTTACCTTGCGTTAATCCAGATGATTTCTTGTCAATTCTAGGTCAATTCACTACATATATGCATGTATTACTAGGTGTCCCAAAAAAACACCGACAATGCTTAGTATGTTTTGTGGGATGGCAAACTGATCGATTTATAACAGCAACCCCTGTCCGGAAATACATGGTTTGGATGCTGGAGGGCGTCGAAGTTAGAGAACGAACTGTTGTGACAATTTGTTAATATTTCTTTGGTATCTTAATACGGAAGCCATCTGTGTACTGCGGATGAACGGCCTGAGCATAACATTCCCGCGCATGCGCTTTGTAATGTATACAGTTCAATGTTGGGTTTATTGACAAAATGTGAACCCATCACACATTTCAATGCGTTACAGCATCCAAACTCTGCATTTCCGGACAGAGTTTATATATATATATATATATATATATATATATATATATATATATATATATATATATATATATATATATATATATATATATTGTTTTGTTTGTTAATGACGCTGTCATTCGCCAGGACCATGTTAGCGTCATCGTTGTGCAAAATTTCTTCCTGCAGGAGTTCTTTAACGTACCAGTAACTCTACTAAAATGGGACTATCGCTTTTAAGCACACCTAAGAATCATGGGTACGTGGCCGATTTGAACCCACGTCAATGGTATCAATAGGCCAGCGCCTAACCAACAGAGCCACTGAGGCTGACAGCCCTTGGTAAGTGTATACCCTGTTTCGGTGCAGTGCTTGTGAGAGTGAAATGAAGTATTCCAACACTAAGGCATTTCTTTATCAGCTGACTCCAGGGAAGTGGGCTTAAAAATACAATGTTATATAAAACGGGCCACATACACAAAGATGTTACATCTATGGCGCCCAGAATGTGAGGAGAAAATGAGAAGATGCATTCAACAAAATGATTACCGCGTGAAGAGCCCATTTGCGCTGTTCTGGCGCGGCTAATGGAATGCCGAGGACGCTGCTGTTGGAACTATTAAAGCTCGCTGAAGACTTGTGGAAGAAGAAGAAAATGGAGTGAAATTGCGAGCATTTCGAAGTGAATGGAGAAACTTAAGAGTATACGACCACCTCTTATGTCTCATTTCTGATATAGACCATTTGAGTTTTCTTGTAGTATATTGCCCACAACACAAACAGTATCCGAGGAAGGTCGTGTTTAGTTCAACCACTAGGGTTTCTCAGCTGGTTAAACTATATCAACACTCACTTTCCATAACCAACATCTTGTTCTTGCACTGAAAGAAGCGAATCTTGTGCCCTGAAACGAAACCTCCACTCGCTATGACGTCACGAACAGAACGGATGTAGTCAACCCCAAGTAAACCTTCCCTGCTGCAGACTTACAAACCCAATGTGTTACACTCACACAACCTTCGCTGCCCATTTCAACAGAACACACCTTAAAAGGTATTTTCTTCTTCTATCTACTTCGTGTTAATGCGGAGGACCCGGGTTCGATCACCGGTACCGGCGTGGTGTTTTTTCCCCTGCTGGGAGGTATGGAATGAGGTGCCTTGCCCTACAGGGACCAAGTGGGTTAATTTCAAAGTGCAATTTAGAAATAAATGATTTTTAGTCTCACATTTGAACCTCTCTTTCTGTTTTCATGTTGGTAGGGCGTCCATAAAATATATTGTGACGCAGGACACGGCGTGCAACAAAGGACGGTTGGAGCTAAGATACTTCACGTCACGCACCAGGCCGACAAGCAAACAAAGGCGCGTGCGTGTTCAGGCGCCTCGTGCGATTTTTTGTGTATACGTGACTAACAACAACGGGAGCGGCGCGTATCAAAGACGCTCACGGCGAGCGTCCACACCACTCATGCGAGCAAACACGTGACAACAATCAAAGCGACAGAACCAAAAGGGGTTTTCTCCAGATGATTCGAGAGTGTCCAGCGGCCGACGTGTTTGTTACAGACATAAATCGGTCAGTGTGTCAGTGTCAGTATGAGACAGCTGTGTGTGTGGGGGGGGGGGGGGGCACTGTTGCGTCGTGTCGAAGTGAGAAAGTTTTGATCAGTGCTGAGCGATTATATCGTCGGAGTTACAACATGAGAGACGGAGAAACTAAATAAAGAAAAACAAAGTGATAGAAAAGTAACAACTGATTTTGCCACTTTATCACACCTGTGTGGGAGTGGGATTCGTCGAATCGTCGTTTTTGTCACAATATGGTTAAAGTGCGTATACCTTCAATTTTTGCACTTCCCTTAAATATACCTGTTTCCAAGAATGCTTCTTTTTCATTTGAGGGATCCTGAAGACTTAACGAGCGTCGAGTGATTGTGCCGTCAGAGCTAGTGTATGAGAGACAGAGAAAGTGAAGAAAGACAGTGAAAGGACTGAGTCAAGTTTACGAGAAGAAATCAGCAGGCAGTTGTAATATCACGAAAGACGGTGGACTGTGTTACGTTAATAGAAGAGAGCTGTGTATTTGTGATAAAATTCAGATGGAAAATAAAGTGATAGAACAGTATTTGAACTGATTTTGTCACAATGTGGTACCAATAATGATACATGCTGTTAGTTCTTGTGGTTCTATTCTCTATCAATTGCACATTTAAGGGTACCTGGCCTAATATTGCTCCATAGCGAAGGGAGCAAGTGTTTGTGCGGCCAGCCGGTCTACCTTCTGTTTGTTATGCTTTCAGCAGGGTTCGTTTTCACGCCGTGCAGTATTAAAGAGGTGATCACATCACCTGCCAAAAACAGAGAAATACAGAGGGAAGTGGACAGAGAGGGAAAGGGAAGAGTCAAGAGGTACTGAAGGGTCAGGGCTTATAGGAGGGAAGTGGGCGAGCTGAATATGTGCTGGGGAAAAAGGAAGGCTATGCAAGGTACACCTACCTGCTTACATTTCTTCATTAATACGAGGGATTTCGGGACTACTAAAATTGCATACTTAGCTACTTTCTCTATCACGTGTAGTAAGAAGCGGAAGTATCCCTTCCACACAAAAATTTGGTGCCGAAATTTCACCGGAAATATACATTTATTTTGGGACTCTAATTCTAAAAACAGCATTTTTAGGAAACGTTTCGTGTGTATGCATGTGTGTGTCTGTGAACAGCTGTAAAATCTTGTACTAAACATTCCTACTATTATTCCTATACCTTCCTCGTGTTAGTTGAGATAAAGTCTTCCTTATTTCCTTATAGGTACAAGGAGAATATGACAATACTCAAGTCTTTTAATGTTTTTCAAATTCCCTTCTGTTTACACGGTTAATATTTTAAAAAATGAATAACGATGTTCCATTTAAGAGAAGTATAAGTTCTCCGAAACTCATACAAATGACAAGAAATATCTCCGAAATGGGTAACCCTACAAAACAAAAGACAAAAATTGTGTTTTAGCAAGATCTACATTTTTTGTTTAGAAAGATTTGATCTATCTCTAACGGTTTACGAGTTATTCAAAGGTCATCCAGAGTAAACATGACTACATAAGCTATAGCAAGAAAATTCAAAATGTACATTTCATTTTTCATAAAAATATCTTAAACATAGGTAATTTTAAACAAAATCGTTAGTCATTTTCAAGAAAATCAAAACTTTCGAAAACTTTTCCATATAAAGGGTAGTTTAGGGTGAGGCTATTTTCTTCAACATTTTCGTATCGCATCTTTGAAAGACATTAAACTTAAATACCAACTTTGGTTTTTAATTGACTTTTCGTTTTTGAGTTATGCTGTCAACTGACTGACACACACAGATAGACACACACACACAGCCACACAGACATACACACACAAACACACAAACGATCTTTTCCTAAAAATACCTTTTTTTTTTTTTTGATTCAGGGGGCCTCAAAACATTTCCGATAAAGCCTCTACATGGAATTTTTAGTGGAATACAGTGCTTTCTCTACTATACGTATTAGAGAAAGTAAAAATGGAATTTTTGTCACTTGGCCCGTTATATTTTTCCACTCTTCAGATGTTTATCTCGAGTAATATCAAGTACATAATAGTAGAATGGGTAGAGAAATTCCCGTGAATTTAACAAATCAGATTTTTTTTTATTTTGGCGAAGCTTTATCTACATAAATTCTAAGCCCAGTAGTAATGAAATGCTATAAATTGTTGTATATGCAAATATTCATAAACGTTGCATATGTATCACTGTAGTGTAACTAGGAATAAAAGTATAGCGGCAAAGAACGCAGGTTTGTCATCGTATCCAGGAAGCCATGCATGTACTTGAGAGCAGAAAGTATCTCACTGGCTTAGCCATGTTAAGAGCCGGCTTCCTTCTCTTTGCTTTGAGTCTATCCCTTTTCTACCCGGCATTAATATGCATAAAAACTTTCTTCTGGAGGAAAGAATTAATTATTAAAGTTAATCTTCATAGCACAGCACACGTCCTCCTGCCTTTAATGAAAACGCAAATTGAAATTTATATGTGCTGCGGATTTTCAACCACTTTTACAGGAAGAAAAAGAATGCTAATTGCCGTTATGTGCTGCATGATTATTTCCGGGTATCCACTTCGAACGTTTTATTTACGTATTTAAAAGTGCTGTCAATATCTTCAGGAACTGAATAATGTAGAGGCTCTGTTAAGGACGAACGGTTATAAAAAGGACAGATATGTTACATTTAGCCCGGTTCGATTCCCGGTACCACTGCGGGAAGTTTCTCCCACTGGGAAACCTAGTTCGGGGTGCACTCAGCCTCGTTAGGTCCCTGAGGGGCCAATTGAGAAGTAGTGGCCTAGATCGCATATACCGTCCCACTCTCCAGTACTGAAGCCTGTGGTGGGCAGAGGTGGGATATGCAGCGGCCGGGCGATAGGCGTTGGCCCAGAAACGGCTTTTGACCCGCGGGGTTCCGTTACCTTCACATAACTTTCGATACTCACTTATTTACAAACCACTCCTACTACTTGTTAATTCAGATTAACTCTAAAATCGCATTTACGCATTCCCTTATAGAATATAGTAAGTAAAAATATAGTGTATCTATATGATGGCTTTGAAATACATACACTTTAGATGAATAAGAGAAAAGTGTAAGTGTTTAAACAACCAAATCAATAAAAACAGGTACCTTTAGGGACATAAATGCTAAGACTTTTACGGTGACTTTTCGACGAAAAGCTGAAACAAGTTCCACTACCATTTTACTTTATAGTGCATGGTTAAAACAAATAATAAATAAAATTGGTCTCCTGTTTGATTGTCAATATGTCATAACTCCTTTATCGTTTACTTCTGTAATTGGCATAGAGAGATAGAGCTTCAAAAGGTACATTATTCATATTGTGATATTGGTCGTACAACAATATACGGACGAGAGGGGGACGGCCGGGAGTGGTTGTGTGTGTGCGTGGCCGTGGCGGCGCGATAACAACAAAAGGGGTCGAGAAGCTTCTCGTTGATTCTCGCTGAGTCCTTGCGCACGTGTGCATGGAAAGATTTCTAAAGGTCACATGACATCGACTCCAGTATAAACAGGACACACAGCGCTGTCAGAGAGTAGTTTTTAGTTTTTGAGCAGTTTAGTTGAGTCTAGTTGGAGCTGTAGTCGTGAGTTTAGTGTGTAAGTCGTCGTGTACAGTTAGTTTTGGTTACGAGAGTGAGTCGGCCAGCCTGTCAGTGAGTACGTATGTGACGTCGAGTGATTGTATCTTAATAGTCAAGGTATAAGAGACAGAGAAACTGGAGAAAGACATTGAAAGTGAGAAAGATTATCAGAAGAACAATTGTGATAGCAGAAAGCACTATAAACTGTTAATAACAAGAAGAAAATTATGCATTTGTACTTAAATTTAGAGAAAAATAAAGTGATTGAAAAGTAACTGGGCTTTGGACTTTGCTGTTTGTTACGGTATTATATTCACACGTTTTCTCCACTCACTTTTTGTTTACGAAACACAACCACATGTCTTTCTCTACTCCCTCTTTTACAAACAATTCATACAAGTATGAATTATATATGTTATATTCCCATCACGTTTTTAAGAATGATTTCAAAAAGAGTGAGTA
Organism: Tenodera sinensis; assembly: GCA_030765045.1. Lineage (NCBI taxonomy): Eukaryota > Metazoa > Arthropoda > Insecta > Mantodea > Mantidae > Tenodera > Tenodera sinensis. The sequence continues at coordinate 158,135,767 of CM060966.1, read as the reverse complement.
GAGAAAGTGATGTGAATTCACAGTTCAGATTTCTTTCAAAATGTATGAATTAGCAAAGTAGTGACCCCACATTATTTAGTAATATTTATAATATTTATTTTTGAGCATCTGTTGCAGATGTTAGGATGTATTAGCCCATATTAATGCGCCCTAAAACTATTGGGGTACTAATTTGTTGGGATGTACGTCAACGGGTTGACGTGATTCACCTCCGCTGTCAATCAGGCTGTAACCCATGTCTGTCTCTCCATGGATCTGTACACAAACCACGTATGTCCATTTGGGATAAACACGTCACAACAGTGGGGTCATGATATCACGCCCCCTTGCATTCAACACGCTGTGATACGTATCTGAGCCCAGGATTCCCACTAACTGAAATGCACAGCTTCTGTAGTACGCTTTGGAATATGACCAACTAGGTCATTGCTTTTTCAACAACATGTGTATCTAAGTAACGAATTAATTCCATCCCAAAACTTTTACATCCGGATTTCAACAGAAATACACTTTTTGAACTCCCTGAATTTATCTGTCTTTCTCTACTCTTTATTCTGTACGTTGCCAAATCTTAAACTTCTTATTCCCATTTACACACACCTTTTACTCTGTGACTTCCCAAATTTTAAGCATTATTTTTGCTTTCTAATTTTTAGAATTGCAGACGTACATAGTTGCAGCTTTATGATCACTGAACGTCCTGAGTTATGGGTAGCCTGACCTTGACCTAATAGTTTTCTTGTTGACTGATTTCACCGAAACGTCTAATTGCCTATCCTCAACTTTTGAATTACCTAGGTAACAAATTGTAACTTCTTACATTATCTATTGATTTTAACTTATAAAACTTACGTATTACCATTATTTAGCTATCTCCCTATTATGTTTTTATAAAATTATTGTGACAAAATGACAAAATCCAGCCCAGTTACTTTTATATCACTTTATTATGTTACAAAATTTTACCACAAATTTTACTCTTATAACCTCTCAGTCCTTTTAGAGTCTTTCTTCACTTCTTGCGTATTTCATACCCTAATTACGACGTTACAATCACTCGAGACGCTCGTCGAATATTGTTACGACGACACACACACATGCACAGCAGTCTCACACTCACACGCTGACCGACTCATGTCCGTAGCTCAACTCTAAAAGTCACTCATCTGTTCTCAGGACTGCTTATATACTGGGGATGACGTCTGATGAACCTTTCTCCACTTCTACACACACGCGCACCGGAAATGACTCAGCTAGAAGTCTCGAGAACGTTCTCGACAATTCTTTTGTTTCTGCCGCCTAGATTGTTGACTGTCATGTGCACAGTCTAGCGAAGGAAGCCTGACGAATATATTTGCCCGCTCGCCGGCACGGCACGTAACTTGGCCCCGTGCGTTCTTTTGTTGAGCGCTGAGCCCGACGTAATATTAACCTTACCAGTCGATAATTCCCGTATCAATGTTTAGGTACGGTGATGTGTTATAAGGAGAGAAGTGTTTCTTCCTTGCTATGGAATCCTCTAACGGAACCTGACCGTGGGGATAGGCCTGGAAACGTTAAGAACCTCAATGCGATAAGCCTGCTGCTGTCAGACCTGGCTGCCGTTTGTGCTCCCTCACTAAGTCCCCTCCTCCCAGATACTCAGTATGCGCAATAAGCCTAGCCTTGGCCTCAGGGCTGAAATACTCCAAATCCAAGCTTAACCAACCAGTAACAGCATTCTTCCTACTCTATAAACACACCAAGCCTGAGGTACTTCCCCTTCCTACTTGGAAACGTGCTACCTCCAGGTTATTTTTTGCCTGCAGTGTTGCCAACATGAACGAAGCTACATAAAAACAAATCCTGACCAATATTAGCGAATTCACGCATGTAGTGGCATTTGATACCAATGCCGGCGGGAAATTATTTCCCCTTTTTTCGCAGTGTGTTGGCAGCGGGAGTCTAATGGGCCGTTAACATATCAGGGATCGTCACATAACGAACCACGTGCTAAACACTATCTAGACGCACAAAACCCCCCCGGCGAACCTTAATATCATATTGATGAGTCGTGCCGCCTCGCCACCGTGTATAATGAGCGCAACATGTCACCCGAAATGACGTCATTAGTCGGTTACATCTCCCCTCCCTTGCAGATGGTGGGCAACTACGAATTTAGAGTGGGAAAATGAGGTAATTTTTTTCTACAATCGTGTGGGGGTTCCATGGGAATGGCAATAGATGAGGGCGATCTGGTCTCGTTGTTTAAATTTAACTTGGTTGTTCCTGTAGACTGTTTATTGAGCAACAGGGCAATGGTTTGCACTCTGTTATCACATTAGCATTGCTTGGTAGCCATTTAGTTCCCTAAAAGCCTAACATTTTACAATTATTTTCTGTTACAGCGCAGAAAACAATAACAAAACTCATAATTGACGCATCTCCGAAGTTTTGTGCACAAGGTGGTTCTTACTTCCCTCTTCTTAACTTTTTTGGGATGCTAATAAAACTATGTCATACGTATACAAGGTGTTAAGAATGTAAGTGCAAATATTTGGGAGGCAATTGAGGACAGAGTAATGAAAAATATTACATCAATATTTGGTTCGTTTGCCGACTTGTAGTTTCAAAAATGCAAAAATATTACATACGAACAAAACAATTACAATAACGCATAATGGTACAATTTCAGTGTGATGTGTTGAATATGTCCGAGTTCATGATTTCTGAAATGTTAGGTTAACTGTTGACTGTGGAAGCGGATATAAATTACCCTGCCGGTGCCACCTTTAGGCGATAGTCAAATCTTTTGCGAACTGGGTTTGAAATTCTATTCGCTGTACGTGGCAGAGAGATAAATAAAAAGCAACATTCAGAAATGCTGTCACTTCACACAACAAATATATTCAACACAAAGTGTGAGTAACGAGTTTTGTGCAGCAAGATTTGGTAACTGTAAGAAAATATATGCACCCAATAGTACCATGTGATTATCGAGCGAAGCAGGTTGGCAATAGAAGCAGCAGGTTGACAACACTGACTTGCCATTCATAACCTAAATTTGAAACAGCTGCTTGCAGAGAACCAACGAGTACACATTTTAGGTGGACAAACAAACATTTTGTAGTGGAATAAGATAACAGTGTTTGCGTATTATTATTTTGATTTAACTTAATTAAAAAAAAGGAATTGTATTAGTGAAAAATAAAGAAGGAAGTGTTAACTGTTTCGTGAGGATATGTGGTAAGAATTAAAACAGTTGAACCGCGTTTGCTTCTCAATATGCCCTTACCCACACAAAAAAGCCATTCTAGATAGCTGCCTGGAATTAATTTAGTTGTACCGAGATAGCCGAGGAAACAGTTCTTCAAGAAAGCAAGAACAAACTCAGCGACAAGGCAAAAGGGGCTAGATCACCCCGCTACATAACCCTACTAAGTAATTGGGAACCGTTTGCATAAAGTACTCATAGATATAGCCCTGGATTTTGCAGGGAAGAGCCAAAACATGATATAATGCAACACTGCGGGCTTCTTTAGTGTGAATGTGGAATCAGACAGAGAATCACGGGAAATTTACCTGCAAGCGATACATCTGCCGCACTTGTGCCTCATACATAAGTAACTCTAATGCGATTGTCTCGCCATTTATGCCGATTAGCATGACACTGCTTGCAGTCAGAGTTCTCACAAACTGTGCTATCCGTTCCTATTAGCTTCCAACTTTCATGTGTTTTACTGCAGTGCAGCCAACCTCAATAGCCGTGTCACTCTGTCCGTCTCTGTAAATCAATTGTTTTCAAAATCACTCCACACATTTCCTGCAGTTTTTACTTTCTCTCTATGTGGGGAAACTATTTTACTCCACTTCATTTGATACTGAGATTTCACCGGAAGTACACGTTTCGAGATCCCTGTTTCCAAAAAGTGCTAAATTTAATATTTAGCTTCAGCATCTTCCCAAGCATGCGACACAAACATTTTCAAGAAAATCGCCTCATCATGGATTACCTTTTGATTTTCTCAAAAATAGCTCTGAAGATTTTGATTAAAATGCCATGGTTTAAGATATTTTATAGCAAATGAAATGTATATCTTGAATGTTCTGGCTATAGCCCATATAGTCCCGTTAACTCTTGATGACTTTTACATAAATGGTAAACTGTAAGAGATCGACCAAATCTTACTATACAAAAAAAATCTGATGTGTTGCACTCACATAACTTTCTCTGCTCTTGTACTAACCATTCTAACAATCCTATATTTCCATGTTAAGATTCGTGCAAATTATAATATTGCTTATTTCCTTGTAGGTGCAAGGGAGATATTAGAATACAGTAGGCTTTATGCGACAGCCAAATCTTTTTGACCTTTGAGATTCCGTTCTCTTTGCAAGATTAACATATAAACAATGAACAACGTTGTTGCATTTCGCTAAAGTTCTAAGTTTTCCAAAACTCGCACATATAGCAAGGAATATCTTCAAAATGGTTCACCCTACAAGAAAATTTATGGAGACATAAATTGTGTATTTTAACAAGATCTACATTTTTTGTATAGTATGATTTGGTCTATCTCTAACGGTTTACGAGTTATGCAAAAGTCGTCCAGAGTAAATACGACTACAGGGGCTATAGCCAGAAAATTCAAGATATACATTTCATTTGTCATAAAAATATCTCAAACATATGGCATTTTAATCAAAATCGTTAGAGCCATTTTCAAGAAAATTAAAATTTTCGAAAAATTTTCCATGTAAAGGGTACTTTAGGTTGGGGCTATTTTCTTCAAAATCTTCGTATCACATCCTTGAACGACATTAAACTTAAATACCAACTTTGGTTTTTAACCGAATTTTCATTTTTGAGTTATGCTGTCCACAGACTGACTGACAGACACACAGACACACAGACACACACACGGACCTTTTTCTAAAAATGCTTTTTTTGGATTCAGGGGGCCTCAAAACATATATTTCCTGTGAAATCTCGATATCGAATTTTTGGGTGGAATACAATACGTTTCCTACTTACCAGTAGAGAAAGTAAAAAAGTAGATCTCATTAAAACACGCAATTTATGTTAGAATAATTTCTTTTTGTAGAGTTAACCATTTTTAAGATATGTCTTGTTATTTGTGCGAGTTTTGCAATACTTATACTCTTCTCAAATAGAAGATCGTTATTCACTTTTTATGTGTTGGCCGTGCAAAGAGAACGGAATTTCACAAACTTCATATAGCGAACAGCTTTAAAAGATTTAACTATCGCTAAAAGGCAAATGTTTATCTCAACTAACATGAACAAGATATAGGAATAAGTGTTTGTAGGTATAGTTAGTGCAAGAGTATCGTTTTAAACTACGACACAGTGTTCGTGTTGCATCCTTAAAGGATATTAAACTTAAATACCAAATTTGGTTTTTAAACGACTTTTCGTTTTTGAGATATCCTGTTCACTGAGAGACGTGGGCCTTTTCTAAAAATGCTTGCTTTTAGTTCAGGAGGCCTCAAAACATATATTCTCAGTGAAATATCGATATCAAATTTTGGGGTGGAATAGAATACTTCCGCTATTTACTATACGTAGTAGAGAAAGTAAAAATGTAGAACATTCAAATTTGAGTCTTAGGGTCTTTTGTATGACAGTAGTTATAAAATAGGAAATAAACCATTCATTTGTTCAAACTAACAGTAAGTGGGTTAATGGCAGAGAGTCATTCTTTGGCAGAGAAAGTCGTATGGATGTTACAAAGGAAGCAGACATTTAAAACAGTGATTTAAAGTTTGTGTTCGCATATGTGCGTACTTCAACTAAACAGTTGTGTATTTCATTTCACAAAGTCTGGCACGGTAATGAAACATCTAAAAAGAAATATTAACGCGCGCTTTTCAGTGCCTCATCTTGCACGGTCGTTTTCTATTTACCACACGGCAACTGCTGCCAAGGTAGTAAAACAACGTTTAAGAGTCGAATTTTAAACCGAAGTGTGCAATTTATTGCCTGGGACACACTAGCGGAAAGCATTTTCCATTTCCATGAGAAATCATCGGCCAGTGACATTTATAACGAAGGCTAACGTTCTAATCGATCGGTAGTGGTCGCATGATTTGCGACGACTGCACTTGTGGGCCACTCGCGTCATTAAATTGTTCTCTCCCTTGTGGCATAGGTTTATATATCATCTGTCGCCACTAACACCTCTCGCAAACAATATTAACATGTACGTACTGTCGAGAATTGAGGCCGGTTATTTTAAACGCAAGTCCCCCTGGAATGTCTGAGATTAAGCGGTATTGAGTACTGTCAATTGATGATTTGGTGACCATCGTTCCAGTGATCCCAGTCAGTTACATCAAGGTAATGAAGCACTTCAAATATTCTGTGGTTTCAGTCAAATTGTAGCATGAAGTTCGTCTGTTTTGTTTCTCGAATATGGGATAATCTCAGATCAAACGCTCAGGTCTATCAATATTCTTTCAAAAGTGCCTCAAATTTATGCAAAAGTAATTACAAGACGATTAAATAAAATAGCAGAAGTTTTGTAAGTAAATAAGCAACATGTTTTCCGAAATGGAAGATCGATAATAGATTGCATTTTCACAATAAATCAGATATTGCAAAAAAGAAGAGAACATAAGTTAGTAACGCACATACCATATGAAAAAGCTTTTGATAGGATAAGTAGGCCAAAACTGTGGGAAAAAATGATTAAAAATCTTATGTTTTTCACTTGTAGGTACAAGGGGAACACGGCAATACAGTAGACTTTGAGCAAAAGTCAAATCATCTAAAACTTTGAGATGTCGTTCTCTTTGCAGAGCTAAGATATAAAAAAATGAATCACGATCTTCCATCTGACGAAAGTTTGTTTTCCAAAACTCACACAAATAACAAGGAATATCTGTGAAATGGTTCACTCTACAAAAAAATTATTTGGACATAAATTGTGATGATTTACATTTTCGCATAGTAAGATTTGATCCATCTCTTACGGTTTACTATTTATGCAAAAGTCCAGAGTAAACAGGACTATGTAGGCTATAGCCAGAAAATTAAAAATATACATTTTATTTGCCATCAAAATATCTCAAACATGTGGAATTTTAGTCAAAATCGTTAAAGTCATTTTCTCATAGAATCTTGGCTGACAGTTTTAGGAACTAACTTTAAATTTAATAATACACCTTTGGGTAGTCTCTTGTTTGCGGATGAAAAAGTGATTATGGCGTATACAGAGGAGAGAGTTCAGATAGCTGCTTATAAATTAAATAATATATTAAGAAATACGATTTAAACATTTCAAGTTCAAAAACAAAAGTAATGCCGTTCATAGGAACTAATCACAAAAGATCAAAAATAGTAACTAATACTAAAATTATTGAATAGGTGACCAACTATAAGTATTTGGGATTCAGATTATCATACCAGAGACGAATGGATATTGTAGAAAAGTTTCATAAATATCAACATGCATGTGGAACAACAAAAAGATGTTCAGAGAATTAAACCCTCAAGGAAAGTTAAACTTCTGTATGGAGCAGAAGCATGGGCCCTAACACAAAAACATAAAAAACGCTCCTAAGTTTCAGAAATAAAATGTTTAAGACAAGTGTGGGGTATAAGTCGGAAGAACATACAAGAAATTCAGATGTTGGATATGAATTTAATATACAAACTACAACTGAAAGAATTCAAGACCGTCTAAAGAAATGGATGGAACATCTGGAAATAATGTGTGCATCCCGTATACCAAAAAGATCTTTCAACTACAGTCCAAGAGGAGAAGAAACATTGGTCGTCCCATATTACGTAGGATCCAGAAATTCTAAGGGGACCAGAACTGATCATGGGACGCAAATCATGCAGTTGATAATGATGTCTACCCATAGCTGAAATTTAATTCCAGTTTTACAAATGATTTTTTATACTCAAGCAGTAATTTTATAGCCAAATATGTTTATTTTATTTAAAAAAATGTTTTATGCATCGGGTATAGCAGCTTTTAATTTAAAACTCATTATTTTTCAATAAAAATGTAAACATTATACGAAGGCTATTGTTTTCAGCCTTCCGATAGGACGTATAATCAACACCAATGTGAAAAAAATGGTTTCATTGAACTAAAGCTCCTTTTCAGCAAACTGCTTCGAGAACATCAAAATTTTCTAAACATCTTCCATGTAAAAGATGTTTTGGGTTGGTGGGATTTTCTTAAATAATCTTCATGCGGCATCCTTAGAAAACGCTGAACTTAAATACTAAAGTTGGTATCAAATCGGCTTGTTACACTGACCTTTTTCTATAAATACTTTTCGGGGGGGGGGGGGGTTCAGGAAATCTCAAAACATGCATTTCCGGTGAAATTTCAGCATCAAATTTTTGGGTGGAGTGCAATGCTTCCTCTACGTAGCGAAGAATGTAATTTATTCAAGTTCTGGTTCGTTTAGGCGTTTGTTGATCTGTGCAAGAAAAACCACTCGTAGCATGTTAGGAGTCGGTAATTTTTTGTCAGTGAATGTACAATGCTGGCTCGCGGAATTACACAAACATTAATACTTTTATACATATTGCAATTGTTTCTACTGGGAAATAAAGACAATACCTTTGAAATAGGTCCAGTTTTGATAAATAACTCGAGCAGTAGCAGCAGCAGCAACAGTGCCCTTAATACTGTAGCAGCCTTTGATTTGAACATCTATTGTCAAATTGCAATCAACAGAGCGAGCGGCGATATCCCGCTCATTGTCGCGTTAAGACTCTGTGAAGTGTCGGATGAATACGCATAAATCCACATTTCATTTGTTCCACCGCGCCAATAAAACGTTTCATTTAGCATTGTTCTCGCATCGATTAAAGCTTTTATTTGTCGTATCTGGTGTTGTTTCTCGCTCTGCAGTAGTGCGGATTTATTGCACACTATATTGCTGTCGGCAACGAGGTTCTTACGCAATAAGATCATCCGGCTTAAATGTTTTTGTTACAGAAAATCTTCTCTCGAACAGTCGAACAACGAGCATCAAGGTGAATGGGACCATACGCTTCTAAAGTTAATTGGAAACAGCAATTGATCTGTGACATATGGGGCAAAATATGGAATCTTCCGATAATTTCTGTTAATTTATTAATTTTATTTTTCTTTTTCTACCACGTAAACTAAGTAGAGGACGTATTGTATTCCCCCCAAAAATTTGATGTCAAACTTTCACCGGAAATATATGTTTTGAGGCTCCCTGAATAAAAATAAAAACCTTTTTAGAAAAAGCTGCTTGCGCGAGCATGTGTGTGTGTGCATGTGTGTGTCAGTTTGTGGACAGCATAACTCAGAACGAAAAGTTGGTTAAAAACCAAATTTGTTATTTAAGGAAGATTTTGAAGAAAATTCCTCCAACCTAAATTACCCTTACATTGAAAATTCTTCCAAAATTTTGATTTTCTACCTATGTCGATACTAGAATAACAAAGACAGCTTTTATCTATGCAAGGTTATGTTTAAAAGCACTCAACCCATTTAGATGTTTTACCAACGAAAACCCCAATTTATTCTGACAGATATGGGGCTATAAAGCACCTTCCAGTTTCATTTCATAAATTACTCGATTTACAAAGCCTTATACTGAAATACAAACACATTGTAGTTTCAAAAGAACACACTTATAAAGAAAGAATTCGCTTTTGTTTGAGAATGTCACGGAGTAGAAAAACCATTTGCTTTTACTCCACAGAATATAAATAGTGTGCATTCTGCAGAGTATGTAAACACATTTTAGTGCAAGGAAGTTCGATGGCCATGGCGCAACACTTCAACAAACAAAAGACTATTTAAAAGCGACAATCGACCCTGTGTTGCATTTGTTTCTTTAACGTTGCCATTTATCAAATACTGCAGATGTTTAAGTAAAGAAACTGTCTTATTTTAATTCTATAGATATATGCACTTAATTTCATGTATACCAAAGCTTCTCACGTAACAAAGTTGCTTTATTTCCCTTGTATTCATCTTGTAGTCAAGTTTGTCAGTGTTCTCTCTTATATTTGTAGTAAAAGAGAGAAAATTACTAACATAAGAAATCAGAGAATTGATATATTATGTACATTTCTATATCAACTGAGAAGATTGCGTTTCTAAGTGATCATTGACTGTGTTTTCCAAAGAAGTTATCTTGATGGCCTAGGAATGTGGAATGTTATTTCGTTCTACACGATAAGATTGTGTATTGTGTGAAAGCGATGTAGTTTTTATGTTATTTAGAAACCATGGAACCAAAAAGAGGTTAAAAGTTGTAAAATTTAGGCTATTACCTAACCATTACTCGAACATTTAGAACGAGGATTCTTACAATTTTATTTTATATTACCAGTAAAATAAACTGATTTTCTTTATTACTAGTATATTGTATGTCTCCACATTCACAAATAAAAATACACCTTTTTACTTTCTCTATTACGTATAGTAAAGTAGAGGAAGCATTGTATTCCACCCAAAAATTCGATGTAAGGATTTCACAGAAAATATATGTTGAGGCCCCCTGAATCCCAAAAAAAGCATTGTTAGAAAAAGGTCCGAGTGAATGTCTGTCTGTGTGCCTGTATGTTTTGAAGAAAATTCAAACCCTTTGCATTGAAAACTTCGAAAATTTTGATTTTCTGAAAAATGGCTCTAACATTTTGATTAATATGCCATATGTTTGAGATATTTTTATACTAAATGAAATGTATATCTTTTGCGACAAAGTCGAAGTTCATAGCCTTAGAAGATGCACCCAGTGATCGTCGCGTAACATATTGATATACGGGCTTTTAATATAGTTGAATTTGGAGAAACTCTGTTTACAAATATATGTAAAGGTATACTCATTCTTATACACACTATTCTTGCATATGCTTATTTCTCTATCTAGTACATTTTAATCGACACAATAATTTTAAGAAATTATCTTATTGCTAATTTTCTTGTAGGTGCAAGGGGAATCTCAGAATAGAATAGGCTTTGAGCGATAGTGTAGTGTTTTAAGAGCTGGAAGCTATGCGATGCCTTTAAAGTTCTGTTTTTTTTTTTTTTTTTTTTTTTTTTTGCAAGGCCAATAAATAAAAAAAAGCGGAGAGCATATTCCCACTTGAGAAAAGTGTAAGCATTGGCAAAATTCAAACAAATAATAAAGAATATCTAGGAAATGGTTAATTAAAAAGAAAAATGAAATATTTGACATAAATTGTGTTTTAACGAGTTTTGTATTCTTTATTTAGTGAACTTTTGTCCGTCTCTTACTGTTTATCATTTATGCAAAAAGAAATCTTCTGAAGGAATTTCAGAAAATTGTAGATATGCCTTAAAAACTATCTTGGAATTGCCTCTGTGTCCGCCACTGGATACCTTCTGGTTTTGAGTCTACACTTTATAGGCGAGATTTACGCTCCGATTGAAAGAGGAGGTGGGGAATAGCAGCTAATTACGTAAGCGTCTCCAAAGAGACAAGGTTGGACACTGCTGGTACAAATTCTTGCGCAACTGATATTTGGGCTTACAAACACGAGCTCTCGCAGTTATGAGAAGCCTCTTCTTATACATCCTTGAGATGTTTTATGGAAATTCTTGAAAATACACAACGAGAGATAGAGATCTCAGTATGTTTATGTAACGATGGGCTACACAATAAGAAAGTTTATATAGGTATTTATTTGTCTTATTTTTCGTGCGCTATCAGAATTTCTTCCTCTGGCTACCACATCCCTCCTGAATATCGATAGCTGTATGAGCTCCAGTCTATCAGATTCCTCCCGGCGTTTTTATGTTTCCTACAAGATAACTCATAATCCCATTGACGTTTTCGAAAACATTTCCATGTAGACGATATTTTGAAGCAGGATTTTCTTAAAAATCTTAATGTCGCATCCTGGGAAGGTGCCGAACTTAATACTAATTTTCATATTTAACCGGCTTTTTCTTTTGCAGTTGGGTTGTTCACACACACACTATTTTTAATGTTTTCATTCAGCGAGTCTCAGAACGTGTACTTCCAGTAAAATTTCGAAATAATCGATTTCTTGGATGGAATGTAATAGTTAACTACTATGTACATGGTAAAGAAATTAAAACAAAAAAAAAACAAACAAACAAAAAACAAATGACCTCTTTAACAAAAGTACTTGAAAATTCAAACCAATAACAGGAATATCTCGGAAATAGTAAATGCCACAAAAGTGTATTTGGCATAAGTTCTGTTTGATGAGATCTATACTTTTGGGTAATCAGGTTTTGTTTATGACTAATGGTTGTCCAGTTATGTATACAAGTGACATCCAGAACGAAGAGCATCTCTGAAGCCATTCATAAAAATTTTAAGGTTAGATTTCACTTCTCATGGAAATGCCAATATATGGTATATTAATCAACATCTTTAGAGGCACTTTTGGGAAAATCAAGATTTCCATCTAAAGGATCATTGGGGTCAACCCAAATGTTGACATTTAATTCCTGAAATTTGTTTTATATTAGGAAAGTGTCTCGAGTAGAGCAAAGGAAATGACGAAAACAAATCTCTTTGGATTAAGAACGTGTTCAATAACACACGCTCGCTCTCTGGTTGAAGCTGAGGTGTCAAGTCCTCCTCCAAAATGCTGAGCACATTCCTTTCTCTCTACGAAACCCTATGCCTTGCTCCTCGATGCTATTTCTTATTGACTCTCGAGAACATTCTTCTGGAAGTGCGTTTTATTTCTTTTCCTCTAACACCAGTTTGTAAAGTATTGGCAAAGTTGGCCGTACTTAGATCTGTCAGGTCAAAGCCAAGTATTGACTGAAAGACTGTCGCATGCTTCTCACATTCCGGCACAGAACAAAAACGAGAATTTAAAATAAAAAAGACAGCGGAGCGCAATATACAACGGAATGCTGTGAAGGTGTCACCTTGCTTGAGTCAGTCAAATGACATGCGAGGTAGCGCAAGAAACCGGATTTATATTCCCATTGAAGATGCACTTAAAATCACAGATGGAATGAAGTTTAACTATTGCTCCGTTTTCCTGTAGAAAATAAAACAGAGATGTTTAAGCAGTAGCCTAAATAAGGACCCCGAAGGGGCCCCCAGACTTCCTTTAATAGTTATATCATGTGGTGTAATCCGCGGACTGCCAATCTGGTGATAACGTGCCTCATTTCCATATTTTCCTTCGTCCATGCGCGGTCCATATGGCTCCTGTGCAGTAGAATTCTGATTTCATTTGTTCTTTTCCTCTTCAATATTTTAAGGCTAGCCTATTAGATCATTTTAATTCTTTCCTAGTTATATACAGAATTATTAGGAAAAGCTAAGAAGCTTGGTGGAAAGAATAAACTGTGTGTGTGTATATGTGTGTGTGTGTGTGTGTGTGTGTGTGTGTGTGTGTGTGTGTGTGTGTGAACGTATCCTAATACCGTGTAAGACATCGTTTATAATAATATGTAGTGTTTATTGTGTCCCTACCCCCGAAAATATTTTTGCACACACATTAATGTCTCATTCGTATCTTCATTGATCTAGAACCCAATTAATAATCTTCACTGTTTTACAGCAAAGTCCCAAATAAACCAGTCGCCATATTGGTTTCTTTTGTTGAAACAAGAAAACATTAGACAGGAGGCCGTGACAGCAAAGAAATCAACTTTTAAACGTTCTCCGATACACATCAATAATCTGAATCCAAAAGACGCTCACCGTACATAACGGATAAGTAGAACGAGTCTACTAAATATGCTTTCTCGTATGTTAACAATTAAACGAGTATAACAAACGGGTTAGTAAGACATTATTAAAAATCCTCACACAGCAAACTAGTGTACACCATCAGAAGCAATGGCAGCTGCTGAGTACAGCAGTCTACCGTCTCACAACGTCGACACAACCACCATGAACAACAGTGCTACAAGAAACTCCAGCTATGCTACAGTTACTCAGACTTCTCCCAAGAAAGAAGAAGCTATCATCATTGACTCCCATGACGGACTTACCATCAGAGACTACGCTCTCGCAGTAAGTAAATTAACTGAACCAAGTAGCATAAAATTTATCTCACGGATCTCGAACTCCAGAATATGTATATACCTAACGTCATCTAAAGTAGCAGAATCACTGGTTACCAAACATCCTAAAATAAATATAAACAATGTTACTCTTCAGATCCGTCCTCTAATTACTCCAAACAAAAGAATCGTTCTTTCAAATGTGTGTCCAGTTATACCAAACTCACTCATAGAAACTCAGCTAAATGCATATGGAATTAAACTAATGTCAAACATTACCTACTTAAGAGCTGGCATTTCAGAGCCAGGACTTTCCCATATCCTTAGTTTCAGACGTCAGTTTTATATTCCACCCAATGATGTGGAGAAATTACCTCCAAGCATACAGATCCTATATGAAGGCACTAAATATTGGATATACCTAACAGCGGATACCCCTACCTGCTTCATCTGCAAGCAGGAAGGCCACTTTGCAAAAAATTGCCGTGAAGCTGACGGTATACAAGAAACTACTCCTCAGGTCTTAAACAAAGACATGTTTCCTGAATTGCCTACCGCTACCAAAAACCTCCAGGACCGTTCCCCTTCCCCTCCTAAAGGAAAAGATACTGAACAGCAGCAATCACCTAACCTCACTTCTACCCCTGAGCCCATCCTGCCATTTCAAGACGAACGCAACAATTCCCCAGAACCTATGCTAATGGAAACACAAACAAGACCTAAACGACCAATATCAAACAGCACAACTGATTCAGAGGATAATGCTTATGGAAAAGAAGCGCGGCACCTCCTCGCTTCACAGCAGGCTAAGAAGGTTAAGAAAGCAAACCTTATTTCGTCAATAGCTGAATCTCTCAGACCAATTAAACATATTATCGACGCCGACACCCACAATTATGCACTAAACTTCAGCCAGTTCCAAAGCTTTATGGAAAACAGTGTTGGAGTAACAAACATTGTCCCCATAGCTTTGGAATACACTTCAGATCTAGAATCTCTAGTGAACACAATGCAAAAAGTCTATCCCTATTATACAGAGCGTAGTATAAAGACCAGAAGTAGTAAAATTCAAAAAAAGCTGCTGGAATACATTAATCAGGTCAACAATGCCTCCGAGCGAACAAAACCGATGTGTCCCGAAAACTAATCGCCATAGATATAACACCTTATCCCATAAACAAAATTAACATATGAATAACATACTTCAATGGAATATTAATGGTTTCCATGGCAATTTCGAGTTTCTTAAACTCTTGATCAATAAACATAACCCTGCAATTATGTGCATTCAAGAAACTAACTTCAAAGGAAACTATGTTGCATCATTACGAGGTTATACTCAATATCACAAAAACCGCAAGGACTGCCTCCATGCTAGTGGCGGCGTAGTAACCTACGTTAAAGACAGCATTAAACATCAGGCAATACCGCTTACAACTGAACTTGAAGCAATTGCCACTAGAGTAAACCTTCCTACACCTATTTCCATTTGCAACATATATCTACCAAATAAAAGCCCACTTGATTTACATGCACTGCAGGAGTTAACACAACAACTTCCTAAACCATTTATTATACTGGGCGATTTTAATAGCCATAGTACTATATGGGGTTGTAAGCATACCAACGCAAGAGGTAAAATAGTGGAGCAGCTCTTGCACAACGAAAATCTCAATATGCTTAACGATACCTCACAAACTCACTTCAGTACAGCCAACGGTACTTCCAGTGCAATCGACTTAACATTAATCACTCCTGATATCCAAGATAAATTTGAATGGACAGTTGCCAAGCAATTACATGGCAGTGACCATTTCCCAATTTTATTAACTAATGCAAATAACATTCCTTTAACTTTTAACTGTCAGCCACGATGGAATTTAAAATGCGCAAACTGGAACAAGTTCAGAGCACACGTCTCTGACAATTTATCCTATCTAACATCCCCCATGAATTTCAGTCAGTCAGATACTGACAAACTAGTAAACTCGTTTGCAGAAGTGATTTTCAATTCCGCCGAGGTCACTATTCCTAGGATATACCCTGTTTCTAGGAAGACTGTATGTTGGTGGAACGAAGAATGTAAAACAGCGATAACATTAAAAAATAAAGCCTATTATAAATACAAAAGGCAACCTACCCCCACACACAAAATCGAGTTTCAAAAAGCCAGAGCTAAAGCACGTCAAGTAGTAAAGCACAGCAAGAAAGAGTCCTGGCTAACATTCGTGTCCACTGTAAACAGAAAAACCCCGTCACGAGTGGTATGGCAAAAAATTCGCAAAATACGGGGATCTTACGATGGAACACATAATATAGTTTTCCACAATTATACAACAAACACTACAAGTACTGACCCCCAAACCATAGCAAACATACTGGCGCATACTTTTGCAGAGGCCTCAAGAGAAGAAGCTTGCGAAAGCAAGGTGACCCACTGCTACCAACCTGACGAAAATAACCAAGAAAACTACAATGATAACATTACTTTCACAGAATTCATGGAGGCACTTGAAAAGAGTAAATGCTCCAGCCCTGGGCCGGATAACATTCCTTACATAATGTTAAAATCCTTACCGCAAGATGGACTGGTTTACTTTCACGAAATCCTTAATTATATATGGAACTCAAGAACTTTTCCTAAACAGTGGCGCACAGCAACTATAGTACCCATCCCCAAACCAAACAAAGATCTTACTTCACCTGAAAGTTTCAGACCTATAGCCCTCACCTGCTCTATGTGTAAAATACTTGAAAAAATTATAAATAACCGATTGCGTTGGAAACTAGAGAAAATGCAGTTCTTCACCGAACTTCAAAATGGTTTCCGCCAGTTTCGATGCACCACTGACCATCTTTTAATACTTGATTCTGAAATAAAAGCTGCATTTACACAGAAACAACATCTCATGGCAATAAGCCTAGATATAGAAAAAGCGTATGATAAAATTTCACGAGCTTACATACTCAAAACAATACGTAACATCGGTATCCGTGGTAATTTGTATCACTTTATTGACAACTTCCTTCAGGAATGGAAAATTAAAGTTCGCTACAAAGGAACCATGTCAAAAGAAGAATCCATTAATAGAGGTGTTCCACAAGGATCAGTAATCAGTGTCACACTATTTCTCATAGCTATCAACAGTATAGTAAGCAGTATTACACCACCTGTAAAAGGTATACTATTTGCAGATGACCTAACTATCTTTTGTAAGGGGAAAAACCCCTCTACTACTGCAACACTTCTTCAAGAAACACTGGAAAATCTGCACACTTGGACTAATCATGCTGGTCTTAACTTGTCATATCATAAATCGAAATGCATATGCTTCTCCAAATCACCATGTAAAGTCCCAAACCCCACAATCTGCGTGGATAATAAGCTAATCGACTCAGTGAAAACTATCAAAATTTTAGGTTTAACTTTTGATGCAACTCTAAGCTGGAAACATCACATTGATGATATGAGAAATGAATGCCTCAGAAGATTAAATGTACTAAAAACCCTAAGCTGCAAAAACTGGGGTTTTGATCTCAGTACCCTCAAACGAACGTATCAAGCTCTCATTAGAAGTAAACTCGACTATGGAGCCCAGATCTACAATACAGCTAAATCTTCAGTTTTAAAGAAACTAGATACAATTCAAACAGCAGCTCTAAGAATATGCTTGGGAGCTTACAGAACCAGCCCTGTTTCTGCCTTAACAATGGAAACCGACGAACCACCATTGAACGTCCGCAGAACAGATGTGAGCCTAAAATTCGCCCTTAAAACTTTAGCAAGACCCGAATCAATGATCTACCAGTACGTCCTCCCAGAAACGTCCAACCAACGTTTACAGGCTAATTCACAAAAAGAAATGTCATTTAAATCTAAAATAAGCAAATGCATTGAAGAATATAACATAGAAGTTCCTGCCATAATGCCCAGAAAGTTTCATTGTCTACCACCTTGGAGAATACCAACTGCTCAACTAAATTTGAATATTACAATTACCATAAATCCCATACAGATGCATCTTGCTATAAACAGCTGTTTCAAGAAATAACAAATGCCTACCCTAACCATACATTTATCTACACTGATGGTTCCAAAACGGACAGCGACAATGGATGTGCCATAATTACCCCAGATAAGAAACTTCAGCTGAAACTCCCTAAATATTATTCCATATTCTCCTGCGAACTTTGTGCACTTAAGCAAGCTTTAACATACATCATCCAATCTAATGAGAGTAAATTTCTTATAATTTCTGATTCATTAAGCTCTCTCCAAAGTCTCAGAGATCGTTCAACTGACCTCCAACTGCTTCAAGATATCCACAGTCTTTATTCCATTGCTCTAAATAAAAAGAAAATAGTTACTTTCATTTGGGTCCCCTCACACTGCGGCATTAAGGGCAATGAAGAAGCGGACAAAGCTGCTAAAGAAGCAAGTCGGTTAACAGACACACATGAACAGCAAGCAGTACCTTACCGTGATATTACAAAGTACTTCTCCAAACTAATAAAAACAAGATGGAAACAGGCCTGGAATCAATCGCCTCCAGAAAAACTACACATGGTAAGGAAAGGAGACACCAATTCTTCCCCTGTCTATTCTCTTAGCAGGAAAGAGCAGGTGATTATCTCACGTCTCCGCATTGGTCATACAAGGTTAACCCACTCATACCTCCTCAGCAAAGGCCAGCCACCACAATGTGAAGTCTGCAACACCCGCCTCACAGTAAAACATCTCCTCACAGAATGTAAGCAATACGCTACACAACGACAGCTTCATCACATCATTGGAAACTTATCCATCACTCTGAACACGCCATCCAACTGCAGAAGGGTGTTATCATTTCTCAAAGGTACGGGCTTGCATGCGAAAATATAATATGAAAGATACTTGTTGTACTGATTTGATTGTATTCTCATGTTTTTGGTAAAATAATTGTACTAAATTTATTGTATACCGCTGTATTCCATAGAATAGTCGCGATATGACTTAATTGTTAAAGCGACTCTAAATAAATAAATAAAAAAAAAAAAAAAAGAAAACATTAGTATTACAGCTATCAAACTCATGAGACAGGTAAACCACATTAGGCGGCCCTGGGCTGGACTGGCTACTTGATAACCTTTACCCTTTCCATCTCCACGGCGTGTCCCGAGTGCGTCGGAGAACATTTGGAAGTGGCTATACCACAAATAGAAGTTTGCTTGGGTTAATACTAAATTTGCCCAGAATATTGACAGGTAACGATTTTGTTCCATCTATGTGCATTATGCGTTTAGCGAGTGTATGTTGTTTATTTAGGAAAAATAACTACAATTTTTATACGACTCCATTGTGTTCAATTTGGTTTCAAGGCTGAGCGATATGCCTCCGCGGTAACGGTGAAGCTTGCGTTCGGGAGGTCGCGGTTTCGATACCCGTGGCCAGCCTTCCTGACCCATGGGTATTTTCAGGGTTCTCCCGTGGTTGTTAGGTGAATGCTGGGAATGATAATTACATTCCCCGAATTTCCTATCGTTCCATTTCGCTTCATTGATCATATCATTCATCCGTTATCTCGTTGTCGCGACTGTCAGCGAAGACCTCAGGTGCAGCTTGGCAGGCTCTCCGTCCCTCATTGTCGAAGGGTTCTCGCCACATCCTTTCTCTCGGATGTGCCCTTGGAGACATAGGTACATAAGCACAGCTAAAGAGGCGAACCCCCTCCGTATCTGTCCTATTTTTACATATAGGTTTGAAGTCTAATTACATGTCAAATACGCTTTGTATTTACACTTGTATATATTAGATTGTCCCATAAGTAATACCAGTTTTAATTGTGTTTATATCGTACGCACATGTAGTTTTATTTTTTCAATACTCTGTAAAGAGTGTTATGGTTATTGTTATGTATTGTTAACATGTTTGTAACCAGCAATTGGCAATGCAAGATTTTAAAATGGAGTCAACAAAGTTTGAGGTTAGAATCTTTCTGAAGCACTACTAGAAACAAGATCAGAAAACTGCTGCCACGGCTCGAAAAGTATGTGAATGTGCCGTTAGTGAGCGAATAGCACAACGATGATTCCAATGTTTCAATAATGGAGACAAAAACATTTAAGATTTACAGCGTTCTGGAAGACCGAAGCTGTGTTTTTGAAAAAAATACACAGACGAAAATTCAAAGGCTGTTAGAAGAGCTTGGTGTTCCAAAATATACCATATATCCCCACATTAAAATACTTAATAAAAGCTTAACATTTGTAGCACATAAATTGACGCCTGATCAAGCTTAACATAGACCCGCTCAAAATCTCGCTGCTCGGCTAGCCATGGAGTTCTTATTTCATTCAGGTGTATCTCAGGGGGCGTAGGTAGGTACAGAGGAATTAATTCTTTAACACCTAAGTAACAAATAAATATGTCTGTTTTACTGTAGAATTGAAGTATTTCCTGGAATTTCTTTATTGTATACATAATCATTGAATCCATGTCAAGAAAAATCATGTTTTCAACAACCTCCCCTACAATTTTACAAAATAAACAGGTACAGTGACACTGTGTTAGGCTAATAAAGCTCTCCCTATATAATTAATGTTCTAATTAGCCCTCGTTCTTTTAATAAATCAAAATTGTAAACTGTCCGTCTACTTAGGAACATTTTTACCTGTTATTAACTTTAATAAAACCGTTTCGACCCCAAAATAATTATGTGTCTGGTGGAATTCTGAAGGTGTGATTCAGTGGGATTTTGTTCCTGATGTACCTGCAGTCGATGTTGACAACTGGAACGAATTCCTCAAGGAATTCTATTAGCATTAGCTAATAGAGGGAGAGTCCCCTCGCAACAGGCAATGCCATACGCATACAGCTCAATAAACAATGAAACAATTGGAAGCAAATTAAAAAAAATACATAATATCTCGGAAATGGTTCATTCAAAAGAAAAACGAAGTATTTGACATGGGTTTTAACAAGATCCACGTTTTTTATTTAGTAAGCTTTCGTCTGTCTCTTACTGTTTACCATTTATACAAAAATCATCCGGAATGAACAGATCTTCTAAGGACGTTTCTAGAAAATTCAAGCAATGACTTAGAACTGCCATGGAATTGCGTGTTTGTGTCCGTTACAGGATACTGACTGTATGTCCCTCCAACTGAAGGAGTGGAGTGGGGAATAGCTTCTCATTACGTAAACGAATCCAAAGAGCAAGGTTGGACATCCTTGCTCTAATATTTTAAGAGCTGTTCGCTATATAATGGTCTTTTGGGGCGATTTGGTCATCAAGGACTATTTAGCCATCCGCATGAAGTACCTAGTTAGCAGAGCGCCAAAGTCATACGCTCCAACGAGTACTGTTCCAAGGGCCGGCTGATAGCTTTGAAATTCAGTTCCCTTTGCAAGACTAACAGGGGGAGAAAGAAAAACCAAAACAGACTTCCTATTTGAAAATTCAAGCAAAGAATAACAGCGACATAGCCTGGGCACATACCTCAGTTGGTGGGGCACCTGCATATTATGCAAGGGGTCCCGGGTTGGATTCTCGATTGGAGGAAGGGAATTTTTATTTAACTAGGATTATTTCCTAGCTTCCCTAGAGTTTGGAAGTATGAATGGAAGTGGGAACGTGTGTGAATTTAATGTAATAAGTTAATTAAAATGATAGAAACTGAAACCAAAATTTTAAATGCCACAGTTATGGAAATAATACTGCTTCACATGGCAGAATTAAATAATCGGGAAATATTAAAATCGACGCATGTATAAATATTGGGAATATTGTTCACGGTTAAAATTGTCAGACGGGACACAAAATGTTACAGACAAGTCATTAGCGGCAAGCGCCAGGTAATCAGACTAAAACCCTGTAAGACCAGTTTTACTGGAAATCGCTTAGTGTAGGTGTGTTGAACAGGAAAACAAGGGATGGTCACGTACGCTTCGGCGAAACCCCGTAGCCATATAGAAGGAAAATCTCAAACATTACTTTGGTTGAGAATAAAAGTGTTTCAACGAGAGAAGAATGGTAAAGTCCGCATATACATATTGGAAGGAGGTAAACCAAACCTCCCCCTTTCGCAAAGGTTGTTTATCCTTGAGATAGATGAAGAATAGCTTGTTGAAGGGTGAATAGACGATGTTATATGAATGTAAAACATAAGCCTTTTTGTTTAATTTAGTCGAAAAGTCACTACTGTCAAGTAAAGCTTACGTAACAGAAATGTGACGTAACAGCATTTGCCCATATTGAGCCAATGATCAAAAGTAAATTCCTCTGTCAGTAGGTAAATAATCTAAACAAAAGTAACAATATTAGAACGTGTTAGCCAGCGGAAGCTTACATCTGGCATTACCTGCAGTCTTGTTGTTCCCTGGAAGGCAGAGAAATACGAGCAGATGCTGAAAGGATGGGATATTCTTCCTTCTCTTTGTTCTTTAATATTAATCACCATTTTTTTCTCATTTTCTGTATCCACATAATCTTGTGTGTACTTCCATTTGCTCTGCATTTCCTTTTCTCCTTTCTTTCAAAGGCTTCGCATTTCCACTTCGCTCATTTCTGCTCTTTCCTTTTTATAATCCCCGCTGTCATGTATTTTTCCTCGAGGCCCTCCCACTCATTTCCTCTTCTCAACGATTTCTTTAAGCAGGATAGGCGACTACTTCTACGTTTCGGATGTTCTCTAAAGCTTCTTACTGCAGCGGCAGCAGGAAGAAGAAGAAGAAGGAGAACGGCAAGAAATAACTCTCATTTTGTGTAAGATGGATCTCCCAAACATCTGCTGCTATCACGCGTAACTCTACACTTACAGTAATGCATCTGTGAAGTGTAGCAAATCCATATTATATACGGACATCTTCCTCATGTTTGTGCCAGTTTTTACACACATTAACAGTAAGTCTTCCAATGTTTCAAAATTTCAGCTTAAATCGTTATTCAAATATAATGTGTACTTGCTCTACTAAAATGTACCAATATGGGAATAATTGGGGAGGGGGCGCCATGTAGAAACGATGGATAATTACCGCATTCCTAGAATAAATATGGCAGGAAAGATAAATATAGATATGCCGAGAAGGAAATGGACAGAACAGTTTTGATGCATGAGACCAAAACAAGTCTAAATGCCTTAGACCCTGCTGGTGGTGGTAGTGGTGGTAGTGGTGGTAGTGGCGGTGGCGGTGGCGGTGGCGGTGGCGGTGGCGGTGGCGGTGGCGGTGGTGATGGTGGTGGCGGCGGCGGTGGCGATGGTGGTGGCGGTGGTGGTGGTGGCGTTAACAGTCTACAGTCTCATGATATTACAACTCACAACTGTTTTGTTCTTGCAAACTTAATTCACTCGTTTCTGTTTTTCTTTACTTTCTCTGCCTCTCAAATAGTTGACTTGGACGACTCAATCACTCAACACTCATTAACTGCTTCGCTGTCTTCTTTTCGACGCAACTGTACACACGCACGCTCAAACCAGAACTGACTCCTGTCTGCTCACTTACCCTGCTCATTGCCTTACCTCCTTATATAACGAGGATGATGTAATGCGATCCTTTCGCGAACTTCTGTAAACACGCCGGCTACCGAACACTTCTCGAATAATTCGGAAAACCCCTTTTGTTTCTGCCGCTCATTGTTATCACGTCTTTACTCGCGTGAGGTAGCCTCACCTTGAATGTCTTTGACGCACGTACTGCAAGTGAACTGGCACAGCCTGGCCCCGACTGTACTTTGTTGTGCGCCGCGGCCGACGTCACAGTATTATTAGAAGCATTTTTAAGAAAATAAAAATGTTCGTAAAGTTTTCCATGCAAAGGGTAGTTTGGGTGCGCATTTTTTTAATATCTTTGTGTCATCCTTGGAAGATGAACTTTAACACCAAATTTATTATTTACATACATATGCTGTTTTTTTTTTTTTCAGGCAGTCTCAAAAAGCGTATTTCCGATAAAATCGCGGTATTGAATTTTTGTATTGAATCAAATACTTCTTTATATTTAAGGGCATACTAGAGATATTAAAAATAAAGAACTTAAAAGACATATCTTTCAAGTTTTTATAAGGGGGATTCGTCGCCTTTTTGTTAGAGATTCTCACATCTTGATTTGACACTGCATTAAGTTACGAATTGTATAAAATGAGCAGAATTAATGGTTCGTCTGGAAGAGGAATAAAACCTTGTTGTAATCCAAGAAGCCGAGTGTCCTACTAAAATGCTTGTCACCGGCAGCAACATTAAATAGTGATTTTGAATTCTAACGAAGAGGCTGTCAGGAGATATGACGTGAGTCTGCTTTTGGTAATAAAACGGTGAAAGACATAAAAATGAATATTAAGGCTGTATTTACTCTCGCTCTCTCTCTCTCTCTCTCTCTCTCTCTCTGTATTCGAATTTCTTCACAGTTTCGGCATATCAATTGACAAATACTCTCTGTGACTATGGCAAAGCTTGGAGAGGAAATATAGCACCTTGACCTACACACGGTTCTTTTATACCTATACCCATGACGAAGCACTCCCCGGGAGGGCTGGTTGAGGTGAGAGGATACGACGGATAGCCGCACCTGAGCAGAACCGACATAAGAGGGCAGGTTCGCTAACAGCTGCAGATTGAAACTCCCCGTTGGTGGCTCGTATAACCGTCTCCCCTCCTCCTTACGGGCTTACACATCCCGAAACCCAGAATCCTCACCTAATTCGGTGAATGAGTATTTACAGAGAGTAAATTCCCTTCCAAAACTTCCGCCAACACTTAGAATTCCTTCCAACTGTTCTTATTTTCTTCAATTTTGCCATTTAAATAAAAAATCTTCAGTTCTACACGTATATCTACATTTCTTATTCGATCTCCCCTGCGCACAAATCTCATTTCTGCACTACTATGTCATAATTCTGTCCTTCTGTTTTAAAATCCATGATTGACTTCCATATAACAAAACTAGTACTGCCATTGTCTGATATAATTTCAATGTTGTTTGCTTTCGTATCTTATCCCTCAGAGTTTTATTTATTGTTCCACAAATTTGTTGAAATTTATTGATTATATGTTCTACATACATTATCTCTATCTACAGTTATGTCACAATCTAAACATCTAAATTGAAGGACCTGATCCAAAGATTTTCCTTCTATGCTAATTTTGGAACGGACGGGATATTTCCCGTGGTGTGCCATAATTTAGTTTTTCCTTTTGATATTCTTAAATTATACCCCTTACGTATTGTATGCAATGCACTAATCTGTATGACCACATTATAATTTTATTTTTTCCTCTTTTTATCCCTTAGTTAACTTCTTTTTTCCCTTTCTTAACCAGAATTTAGATTTATAACCATTATTGTGTAATTATATGAGCTCTTAATAACACTATATGCAAGGAATATCCCTTTTTGGTCCAATATGTCCCAGAACTTGCGTCTATTCATAGAATCAAGAGTATAAAATCAATGAACATATGCGTAGTAAATTCACTTTTTTCCTTATAATTTTTTACATGTACGTATCATGTTCTCCAAAACTATTGCACCTGGCAAGCTCAAATGTTCTGACCTGCTAAAACATAATACGGACTTTAAAATGAATGGAGAAGTTGTGCCATATTTTACATACAACTTAGTAACTATAAGGTTATGTATTCAAAAATTGAGCTAATTTTTTAAAGTTCGACTCCGGCATGGGGAGACCTGGTTCGACGTATACTCGGTCTCTGGACGGGACGGAGGCAAATCCGGAGCTATTTGAAGTTAAAGGAGTAACTCTAGGGAGGTTCTAGGGGGCACTGACCACGGCCCACCCTGCTGTACTGCACCCCAAGCATGACATCTGTGTGGACAGAGGTGGAGGACGCAATGGTCGGGTGGTACCCTTGGCCTAGCATCGTTCTGCTGCGCCACAGAGGTTAGTTTTTAGAGTTTTATCCAATTTTAAATTGCAGAAACGTCGACGCCATGATCTGCTGTGATATTTCGTAATAATCTTCCATTTTTCATTTTCTAGTCCTCATTCCTATAACCTCCCACGGCATTTCTGTTTAAAATATAATACTAACATTATCGTCAGTTTGCAGTCAAATTAAAATACGAACATTTCTAGATATTTCAGAAAAATTAACTGAAATGTTTCAAAGCTAGCGTTTTAAACGTGCAGTCTATAATCTCTTGTTAATTGACCAGCGTGTAAGACTAGTGACGTCAACAGCAGGTCCCATACGGAGAGACCGTAGGAGGCCATGGCTGGTCTTTTATGTATGAAAAAGACTCCATTATCCATAACTTCTCATTACAAGGTCTAAAAACTTTTCTGTTTCCTCACACAGCTAGAATAATGCATCATTTATGTAAATTCGTTATATAACAGCGTAAAAAATGGGGCACAGCCCCGCTGCTTATAGGATATATTATTTGCAGTGCATACGTCACGACTGTTATTAGCTGGGTGTGCAATAAATATTCCGCGCACGTTGGAAATAAGGAATGGTGGAAGATACGGGGAGAATACGTCTTCCAACAATCACATTCGCTGGGTCACTCCGTTCCTATGCGGCACACAATCTCTGCTATTTCTTACATTCGCCGCTACATGTGGATACACCCTCATTTCGCTCATTTAGAAGTACAACGAAACATTTAAAACACCTAAAATCGTTAAACGACCTCCTTTAAGTAATTTCTCTGTCGTATACAGCATTGAGCAAATAAAGAGATCATTAAATAAAATGTATTACAAACAAGTAACTTCTCTACTCACTTTTTTGCAAATAAATGTCGACTTAAAGGCAACTGGAGGGATACCTTGAGCGACCTTCATTATTTCACGTGCTAAATGCACAGTTATCAGTGCAAGGTCGTGAGTGAGCTGCATTTAGAGAGCACCAGTTGTCCAGCTCTGTACTAGCCTCTGGTGCCCGAGCACGCAGCTTCAAACCCGGAGGAGGGTGGTGAATTTTTGAACGTAACGTTTCTCAGCATGGCTTCCTTCGGAAGGGAAAAAAGTCAGTGGTCCAGTACCGCAGATTTACGTAAAAAGAAACTGAATGATGATGCCTTCTTCTTTACCTAATTACCCACTCCCTAGGACATACAAGCCAGTGCCTAGGGTCAGACGCCTGTCGTGGAGGACAGGAACCTATGAACCAGACAAGTGAAGACCTGGAAGCGGGTGGCCAG
This sequence comes from Tenodera sinensis, assembly GCA_030765045.1. Taxonomy (NCBI): domain Eukaryota; kingdom Metazoa; phylum Arthropoda; class Insecta; order Mantodea; family Mantidae; genus Tenodera; species Tenodera sinensis. The sequence goes on along the minus strand of CM060966.1, from coordinate 158,108,645 downwards.
CCAAGCACCAGGTATGATAGTGAGGAAGAGATGATATGAAATGCAGGTTATACAGGCATCTGAACAAAACTAAGCTTTCTTTCACATCAGTATAGAATGGGACGCCGAGAATCAATTAATTAATAAAAGTTCAATTTCCAATTATAACTTCTTACAACAATTTATTGTCTCAGCTACTTTATATAGAAATATTAAACATATAATATTAGACACCCAGAAATATTAGGCATGCCTTCATCAGTAAGCTTTAGATTTTTTCAGTCGGTGTTTCTTAGAATACCAATCTGGTATGCAATTAAATACAAACATTAATCTTGTGAGGCAACTGATAGAAGTCTTGGTTCTTATATCAGGGCGTGGCTGCCTTTAGACCAAGTAATATAAGAAAGATATCTAAATTGGATACAAGCCTGTCGTGACTGAAGAAATAAACATAGTCTTGGGCGAGTTATCTCCAGGGAAGTCTCCTTTACTGTGTAACTTAACTCTAACTAAGCTTCTTTCAGTTGTTGAAAACATTAAAAATACATTGTAATTGTAAGAGCTCTTTTTTCTTGAATCGAGGTATATTAACATCAAAACCACATTATATTCCTATGTGTGTGTGTTAGATTATAGGACATTCAAATTACTTTCGGGTGGAAAAACCCTTAGTATGACTTCCTTTGGAAGGGAAGTAAAGCCCATGGTCCCGCATCGAGGTTTCCAGCACATAAAAGAGCCTGAACCTGATAAAGAGGCCCCTGATCTGTCATATCTGAGATAGAATGGGGCCCTGAGAACCACTGGAGTTAATTTCTCATTACATCGGTCGGCGCATGCGCAGTAAGTAACTTCGGACTTAGAATCTGGCCGGCAAGTGGTAATCCACCTAATCTAAAGAAGAACCCCTACTATATTACCCTGTTTCCTTATATTTGTATGAAAATGAGCGATACTTAATTTCTGCAAATGTTTATCTCGATTAACATGAGGTAGATAGAAGAGCAAGGATTTGTAACGGTAATTTAAAGAAGAATGGGCAGAGAAGGTCAAGAAAATGTAGTATTAAACTTCTTAATCCAGGTATTCCAAAATATGTGTTATAAGTGTTTTATATGCGCTATAAATGCATATCACAGAAAAGGAAAAACTTTTGATCAGAATTGCCTATCCCAGTCTGTGGTATATTTCACCGATTTAAGATAAGAAGTTATCCGCTATTAAACGTGCCTACTGTGCCTAACATAACGCTAATAAGAGTGAGGCACTATCTCTGCCAGTGAAAGTGAAAGTATGAAAACACTACAGAGGGAATGAAATTCACTGTTCGGTCCCTGAAGTGAAAGTTTCATAGAATTACGACTAAAATAAGAAAGTTTAAATGGAAAGGAATGCTATAAAAGCAGATTAAAAAGGAGACGGAGAGATTAAGTAGACATGAAGAAAGAAAGCAATAAAGGAATGAGTAATGAGAAAGTAAAATTGCATGAATAAGAAAAGAAATATAAGAAGTAAGAAGCGGGAAGGTGAGCAATTCCCCATAGGGCCGTTATGTTCCATCAGCGCCAGCACTTAAAGTCGTCATGGCGACGCCAGAGGGCGTGCATGTTTACACAACATGCATCTTATGTAGTCGACCTACGCTAAAACTATTTCGTATAGGCAAGTTTGAGGCAAGAATGGCGATTTGGGGGCGCGGAACGGTCGGAGAGGGCAGAATAAACTCGTGCACTTCCCAACTCCGCGGGGAATTGGCCAAGTATCAAGTGAAAATGGCTTTTACCAGCTGTTATAGGCAAAGGCGAGGCAACTTTGCGTGACTTTACTCTAGATGGATAAGCGAAGCGAAAACGCACGCAAACAGGGGCCTTCTTCTTCAGACACATGTTTATCTGTTTAATTATCTTTCATAATGGAGTCTCATTTTTATTTGAAAATCCGTTTATAAGTTTCTTTATGGTAGAAACTTCAACATTATAAATAGCTCCACTGGAGTACCATCTGACGGACTGCAGTGCGGTAGATGCCCATAGATATCGCAGATTTCATCTTAAAACAGCTTTCCATTTAACAAAGCGCGGGTGTCTAATAACATCTTAATCCCCTTACAATAAGCAGAGAAATATTGCATTCCACTCAATTGGATGCAAAATTTCACAAAGTAAACGTTTTTAGATTCTCTCAAATAAAAAAAGAAAGCATTTTTGGAAAAAGACACATCTAAGGCAGGCATGAGCAAAAGTGGTTCAAAAGGGCCACTCCACTGACTCACTCCACCGGCTATTCCTCCCTTTCACAGCTATTCAGCGTTAACTTTATTTTCGACTCGCAGAACTTTTTGTAAGTTACAAAAACAGGAAAGTTTGCTGTTTGAGCGGATTTCATTTTGCAAATATAAAGTATTACAATATCAAATGCCACTTTGATCAGAAGCATAAATCAAACTTCCGTGGTCTCACAGTTATTTATTTACTCTTTGAAAAGGTCATTTCTGACTACTCGTATTTGTAAACTTACGAAAGGGACGATATAATTCCACTTTTTAGGGGTTTAGTTTCTTAATAGTTTATTTAATATGAACTATTGTATTTCGTGTTTCAAAGTTTGGACATAATATTAAGTTTAAAGCAAAAGAATGTGTGTTGATCAAAGAGTTTTAAAATATTTTTTGGGCTAAATAGCAATGGAACTTCATTACTTTATTTATTGTAAAAAAGAAATAACTTCATATGTTTATCATAAGGCAGCGTAAGAATATTACGTCCATAAGATAAAGCAAGGTTATAAACTTGATTATGTCTCAATTATTTTATAGAAGTACTGCAGGTATTCGATATTCATGAAATTTCAGTTGTACATAACCTAAACACAGCGTCACAAACTGTGAAGTCTCTTTGTCCCAAAGTTGCGTTGTGTTTTGTTTTTTTATTGTCTTCCGCCATAGTGTCATATCGGACGGTGAATGAGGTATGCATTAAAATCCTTAGACGCCATTTTCTCACTATTCACACTTTCAGCAGTTTTCGTCCTGTAAAATGTCTCTTGCGGAGCAGTTTTTGTGTTGCACTATTGAAATTCGCTGCACATGGCCTAGGATTTAGTTTTAAATATCTCTAAGCACAGGTATATACGTATTTTAAAATTACGCTGCTTTAACCCAAAAATATATTTGTAATTTTTAAAAAGTTAGAGCCTAAATTGAAGGAGATACAGAAACTTAGGGCAATTTTTAAATGTAAGAGTATTTTGAATCTAGTATTAAAATATTAGACAAAAATTTAAGTTTTTTTTGTCCCGAAGCACCTTTTTATTGACGTAACCCCTGGTTGGGGTAGCGTTGCCACTTTGTGCTTTACCAGGCACTACCTTAAAATTAGTGATCTGTGAGTTCTCGTAATGGAACACCCAAGGACCGCCGGTCCTATCCGTACGAACATATTTTAATCTACAATCATTGTCCATTTCTCGCCCTTTGGTCTCGTTAAGGTCATAAGTTCAGGATCTTTCGTCTTCGAAATCATCTCGGACATTTTTTAATTCTTATGTTACACTAAAACTGTATTCTGGACATGACTTCATACATGTGAAGCTTACAAATCATATAAAAAACTCCACAGCAGATTTGTTGTGTCCATACTTATGAACCATGTAATTATATATCTAGTTCCATTATCTCATTGTCAAGGTATAACTCAGAAACTATGAAAGACAAAAATTTCAAATTTTCAACGCACTGTGACGTCGGCAACGGAAGCGCTTCAGAGACGCTCAAGTACGAGCTACCTCACACCACTCCGCGACTTGTAAATACGTAGTCAACAACAGTGGAGCCGCATCAGAAAGGGTTTTCAGACTTTTCGCGAACTTTCTACTGCCGTCTTGCTTGTGAGAGGTTCCAGAAAAGATGAATTTCGAGAAAATACGTGATACGTCAGTCTGGCCTATATAAGCAGGTGAGTCAGAGAATGAAGAGAGTTTTTGTGATGGAGTCGTACGTGTTGAAGTGTGCATTTATGTGTGTATACAGTCGTTGAGGTAAATGTGTGTGTGTCGTCAGAGACAGTTTTGCGTGATTAATCGTCGCGTCGGAGTTGTTGTGTGAAGCAGTTTTAGTGAGTGTGATCGACGAAGCCACTGTCTGTTATACAGAGAGAACTGAAAGACTAAAAAGTATGTATGCCAAGGTTATAAGACAACAGAACAACTATGAATTGCACGGTCACGAAGATCATTGTTTTAGCAATAAAACAGAGCTAGTTTTTATGCCTCAGAGCAAAAATAAAGTGACAAGGAAAAGTAACTTTATTTTGTCATTTCGTCACACTGGTGTCAGAAGTGGGATTTGTCACATTGTTATTTTGTTACAATACTATAACAGAATTGCGGATCTAATTTTGTGCTGATATGCGAAGCTTTTTTAAAACAAAAGTTTGTTTTTACAGCAAAGTTGAAGAAAAAATTGTTGCTGTAGAAAAAATCATAACATATTCATAAACAGACGTTACATTATAAAACAATATAACCATATTTAAAAATTATATTATAAAACAATATAACAATATTTAAAAACATGGCTGAAACATCTGTAAAATTTCACATTGATATCTGTAGTACATCTTGAGAAAATTTTACTTTGTGTAACCGATTTCAACAGTGGCGGGTTAGGGCATTTAATCTCTACTCTAATGGGCCTGAAACTTTGTATTTTTGCTGAAATATCGATACCAATTTTTGGGCGGAATACGATACCCTCTCTACTTACCTGTTAGGTATGTGCTACAGAAAGTGATTAATCATCGTCCTCGAGCTTTCAAGCAGCAGTCTCGGTAATTTGAAGCCAACGTGATAATCCGGCAATCGCCAACCTTTGCGAAAGATGGGAGATTGGATTTAGCTCCTCCCACTTTATGCGGGCTATGCCACTCTTAACACTCAATTGTGTTGTTGTGGCGGGTTGGTTACATATAGGTGCGTTGCGTCTGATTTACGAAAGCACTGTCAAATCTTCCGCCATAAAAATCTGTTCATTATTGACTTCTTCTATGTTTAAGAAGTCTATCAATATTTGGGAACAAAGTCGAAGGACATTGCTTGAGAAGATACAGATACACCAAGTGATGCTCGCGTAATATATTGTGATACAGACTTTTAATATAGTTGAGTTTGGAGAAACTGTTCGCAAATATATGTAGAGCTATACTCACTCTTATATACACTATTCTTGCAAATGTTTATCTATCGCCACAGCTGGGATCTGAACCACAGACCTTCTGCTTACTAGGCGGGTGTTCTAATTAGATCCCACCTGTGGCATTGAATTTTTAAGTTCCAGTTCTACCTCTCAAACATTGCCCACACACGGCTTGTGTATTTAAAAACACTAACAGTAAGTTTGTGGGCATAAATAAATAATAATTATCTCGAAAATGGTTCGCTCAAAAGAAGAAATAAGTATTTGGCATAAATTGTATGTTAATTATTAAGTTTTTGACTGTCTCTTATTGTTTACCGTTTGTGCAAGAATAATCCAGAATGAAGAGCTCTTGTGAGAACATTCCCAGAAAATTCAGAGTAGAATTTAGAAACTGCCATGGAATCTTCTATTTGTTTCCGTCACCGTATACTGATCGTCCGTCCCTCCGAGTGAAGGATGGGAGTGGGGAATAGCTGTTCATTACGTGTTTCCAAAGGGACAAGGTTGGACACCGCGATGTTACAATATTCAGTCACATCTATCAAGTACCTGGTAGTGGCCTGGTTAAGTAGTTGGGAAAATATGTCAGATACAACTCTGATATCTGGTTAATGGCTCTGGTATGTGACTAGTATATATTTTCGTGTTTGGTCCGCAGCCAGTTTACACCGGAATTTCGGGGTGGAATGATACTTTGTGTATTTTCCTACCAACTGTGTGGTGTAGAACGTAATTAATCACCCTTGCCCAGGGTCGAAGCCGCAATTTCGGTAATTTGAACTCAACATGATAATCGCTGTAATACGATGATTCTATGGTAGGTATTTGATGATTTTATACGTAGAGAGCGTGTGTAGCTGCTTTTCCTTAAGAAATAAACCTTTCTGGACGTCATAAAGATGAAACTCTCAGTCAAAGATAATGACTCAGTAACCAACACGCCTTAAAAAGTGGGACGGGCGGGCGGGTTTAGCCGATAAGCCAGACATCGGTTCTCCACGCTCATCATCGCGTGTAGGGGTCGCTTCGCGTGCGGGGTTCAGACGCAGTGCACCAGCACTACCTATAAACTAGTCGCAGCAGGGGTGGTGGGGGTGCACAAACAACAACCCCCATGCCCTAGAGACACGAAGCGGAAAAAAGCGCGCGCGCGCATACACACATACACAACATTTTATTGAAATAACTAACAGTTCAATTTATATTACGCCATTACACGCAAACGCAACTGTGCCCCGTGGGAGGTATGCAACCGGGTGGGATGAAAAACAAAAACTGCTTTAATTATTAACATACGAGGGGTGGCAAAAACTCGCACTGGGAGGAACAAGCTTCTTAATTGGCTTACAAATTGTTATGAGCTGCAAACTCAACTGCTTGGAGACTATAAGACTACATCTTTTGGTTAAACTAAGAAATAAACCAAGATTCTCTATACTCAGCATCTATTGTTATAATCACGAACGTCAGAGTCAGGGGAATGCTTTTGTTTCCAATGCTGAGGTGCATTAAACTCTTCTTCACGGATTCCTTTCCCTTCATTTCTTACTTCTCTCCTTTGTCACCTTTCAGGTTTGGCTGGTAGTGCGGTACATTCTGGCGAATGCGGACAAATGGCAGAGTTGCTTGCGCTCAGGAAGCTTTTTCCTGGCCCTCTCTGGAAGTTGCTGCCCGGGCTGCAAAGGTCACCTCGTCGCCTTCTCCTTGGGTAGAGGGAACACTTTGCTTGTGCACCAGGTGTCAATATCTCTAAGTATTAGGGACTTCTGTGCATCTCTGGCTTTCGCTGTCTCCGCTCTCTGACAAGCCCGCCTCATCCCCTCCCCGGAGGGGTGGTAGCCCGCAATAGATCCATATCAAAGTTGCGGTGGATCACGGTGTCCCCCCCCCCTCCGTAACACACACAGACACAATCGAAATGCATTCGTTCAACATTATAGGCAAATATAACTTACTATAATTTTTTCCAATCCATCACCAGTCATTCTTGATGTTCTCCTTGCGTGTAGCGTTAAAACAAACCACGCGTGCAGCTGCCTCTTCTCTCTTCTGACTACTTACTAGAGCATCGAACACAGGACTTTTCTTCTCTCTTCGGGTCGCGCACATATGTAGGGCTGCTCTTCTCTAACTGAACTTAGCGCGTAGTGAAAACACTCCTATTTAGACCTCGATTGCTAGGAAATGGGACAAATGTAATTAAACTTGCAAAATCAGCTAAAAAATACAAAACTTATATTTTTCACCCAAACCAGCTTAGAACCACCCCTTAAGGGAAATAATGGGGACAAGAAATTCGTGATAGAAGAGAAGCTACCCCAGATTCGTCTACAGACCTGGGTGAAGTATAAAAACCTCCACGATCAGTGTGACCGATACAATGAAACTCGAAACCGCGACCTCTCGAATGCGCATCTTACACGGAGCCATCTGGCTCAGTTAGGCAGGAATAGCGTTACTTTCTTGTTGTATCAATTCCTTTCTCCAAAAATCGCTAATCAGAAGTTGTCGGCGCCGTTTTTAGCTACAGGTTGTATGTTATGGTTGGTTTTCTCATATGAGTGGAAGTTACGGCAGGCAAAAGTGGAGAGGGGAACTGGTGCATAATCTTGGAGGGAGAAACCAAGCCGTGGGCAACTACATACGATACTGTATCGGCTGCCAGAAATCACTCGTATTAACCTATGCAACTCTTTCTCACTACTTCCCCCTCCATCCCTTCTAAGTAAGTGGAAAAGAAATCTTACTTATTGACCAGAGTGGTTTGCCTCTATTAGAATATTAGGTCTTACCTTTATCTCCAGGATAGAAGAGTTCACAGAGCAATATTGGAAGTGCACCGAGTGAAATTAAGGCAAAGTATCGGCGAAGATCACGAGAAGATAAAAAAAATAATTTTTGCATTTATATATCTAAAATTATTTTCATGTTTCAGCTTTCCAAAACTGTTTTCATTTCTACTCTAAGTTCATTTAAAGGGCTTTAAATACATATTTAAATCTCTATCTGCGCTTGCTGCAAGTAGGAGCAACCCCTATTGACAAAAGCACTCTGAAAGTTTTACCTAAAACTTATGAAACATCAGTCTAAATTTCCGGTAGATCTTGTAGATCTTTTGAAACATAACCTGCTTCCTCAGGAACTATTCCTACATTGGCTACGTTGTCAACTTCAGCTTGTGTTTTGTGTTGGAAGTTCGCAGTTTTCATTCCCACAGTGTAACATAGTAGCTTTGCATAGAACATAAAAGAATTAAGGTGCACTAGAGTTATTATTTTCCTTTTAAATCATCAAATACGTGATAATTATAAGCTTTGGCTATATTAGTGAACATGTTTCATTTTTACAAACCTGAACACTATTTAGAAACATTTGTTGCGGACCAGGCGCAAGTAATTCATAAGAAACATTTTCATCTCTTTCCCCTGCAGCTTTTCGTAATCAGAAAACATTTCGAGCCGGCTGTTCACCCCTTGAAGCGTGAATAACATATATGTACTGATGCATAAGTAATTAAGTTATACCAGTTTGCATGTCCAAAAAGCTATCTAATATTTCCAGAAGTCAACACTGATGCCATGTTTCATAGAGGAATAGTATAGTAGACTTAAACGTCGTAGATTTGAAATTATATAATACACGTTAGGTTTAATAAAATTATACTGATTGTATGGATATGGCGAATGGGAGAAGTTTCGCGCGTCACTCCTCGCCTTAAATTGTGTACAACATTATGTGATTGAGAAGTGTCCGGCGGCCGGCTTGTTTGAAGAAGTTCGCGAAAAGCCCATACTCGCAATATAAGGGGACGAAGCAACGAGTTAGAGGAGACGGTTACAGACATGAGTGGATCAGTGTACCAGTGAGTACGAGACAGCTGTGTGTGCTGAAGGATACGTCGCGTTGAAGTGAAGATGTTTGGATGACTGTGTCGTCGGAGTTGGTGTAAAGACAGAGAAAGTGAAGAAAGACGGTGAAAGAACTGAGCCAAGGCTAAGAGAAGAAGTGATTGTAATATCACGAAGGACTGTAGACTGTGTTAACGTCAGTAGAAGAGAGCTACGTATTTGTACAAAATATTAGAAGAAAATAAAGTGAGAAAAATAACTGAACTGTACTATTTAAGTTTTTGTCACACTGGTGTCAGGAGTGGGATTTGTCGTTTTGTTACAGTATGTATACAGAGTAATGGAGAAGATTATCTGGCCAGTGCACGTCTTGAATTGTGCATGGCAGGTATGTGTAATTACGTCACCGCTTGCGCATGCGCCACAATTCCTTAAAACCTACAGAAGTCAAGATCAGCACGTCTATGTTACTGAATTGTACTTTTCTGAAGAAAACATGGGTGAAAGAGATTAATTCGATTGGAAGCACTTAAGGGCTAGATGATATTGAACACTCGTCCACTTGTTACTTACCGACCCCCCCCCCCCCCTGCTACGCAAGACGCGTGTAATGGCGACCAGTCGTCTGCCTGCAGGAAATTATGCCGTCAGTCAGAATATGTCAGTTGGGGTCTGAAACAAGGCTCCCTATGTACGTCACGCCACAATTTGTTCCTCACAATGGAGACTGGTGGCTATCGAGCTCACAAGTGACGTATTTCAACCGTGCGTGCCCATCAGTGGCGTGCATTCCATTTCCGACCAGCACCTTGTTGTACTGTCAAGATTGGAACCCACAATGAATTATTATTTTACACTCATTTGTTATACCTGTATTGCAAGTACAAAACAATATTTTAAATTGCCACATGAGAACGCCACGCCAAATGATATTTTTAAGGAATATTTCAAAATATAATGTATTTCCTTTATTCCGAGGCGATCTTCTGCCTCCAAAAGTCGCTGTCCATAGTATCTTCCTCCTTTAACTCTCTGCTCTCCATATTCCTTTTAACCCATCCATCCAGCATTCCTTAGGCTCCCTCTTCATCTTTTCCCTTCTACTTTCCAATTTACAGCTTATTGGATATTCGGTCCTCTGACATTCTAATCATGTGCCCATATCATTTCAGGCGTCTTTCTTCTGTAATTTCCAAAATGTTTCTGTCAGTTTGCGTTTCCCTTATTCTATCTTTCCTGGATTTTCGTGCGGAACGTCTCCAGAAGTCTATTTCCAATACCGTTAATTTGTTTCATTGTTGTCTGCTCATGGTCTAAGTTTCGCGCCGTATAATGTACTTTGGAATAGTGTCTGATATATTAATTTATTTTAGTTCTAGGTAAAATATTTGCACTCCATAAAACTGAATTGAGCATTCCTATAATTCTCTTTCCATCAGTTATTCTTCTTTGAATCTTTAAATTTATTGTTCCATCTTTTAGTATTATAGACCCAAGACATTTAAAATAGTCAGCATGTGCTATTTCGTATGAATTGCATGTAAGCTTTTCTTCTAAACCCCATTGTTATATATGTATTTCTAATCTCCATATCCTGTAATCTTCTATTAAGTTTCTGAGTATATATGTCGAATCATCTATGTCCTCGGTAATTATTACTTGATCATTTGCAAAAGTAGATTTTAGAGGTAGTATGGACTGAACACAGTGAAGACCTGGAAGCGAGTGTCAGCCAAGCACCGGTTATGATAGTGAGGAAGAGGATGATATCAAATGCAGGCGAAATCGATTATTGGAAAGGTGACAATGGAGCAATTGGTGGAATCAGTGGCGGGGGAAACCGCAGAATCCGGAGAAAACCCACTCTGACACCGCTTCGTCCACCACGATACCACATGCAGGTCCCTGGGATCGAACTCGACCCGCCCAGGTGGCCTAACCACTCGGCCTCGGCGCCACCTCAAACAACGTTCCAATAACTTTAATAATTTAGAACATTGCTTGGTCGAACCTCCTGAATGCACATAATCAAACAATTAACTATTGGAATTATAACATCGTCGCCGTGGCAAATGGAAGTATTTTTGTACTCCACCCAAAAATTCGATGTCGAGATTTCACCAGAAACATATGTTTTGAGGCCCTATGAATCCAAAAATAAGTATTTTTAGGAAAACGTTCGTGTGTGTGTGTGTGTGTGTGTGTGTGTGTGTGTGTGTGTGTGTGTGTGTGTGTGTGTGTGTGTGTGTCACTCAATCAGTCTGGACAGAGTACCTCAAAACGAAAAGTCGTTTGAATAACCAAAGTTGGCATTGATGTTTAATGCTTTTCAAATGCGGCACGAAGTTTTTAAAGAAAATTACTCCGCCCTAAACTACCCTTTACATGAAAATGTTTTGGAAAATGTTGATTTTCTTAAAAATCTCTAATGATTTTGATTAAATCGCCGTATGTTTAAAATATTTTTATGACGAATGAAATGTATATTTTGAATTTTTTGGCTATAGACTAAGTAGTCCTGTTTACTCTGGGTGACCTTTGCATAACTACTAAACCGTAAGAAATAGACAAAATCTTACTCTTAAAAAAATATAAATCTCGTTAAAACACACAATTTATGTGAAAATAATTTTTTTGTGGGTGAACTATTTCGTAGATATTTCTTTTTATTTGTGTCAGTTTCAGAAAACAAACTTTCGTCAAATTCAACATCGTTGTTCATTTTTTTTTTTTTTTTTTTTTAATTTTTTTATATGAGAGCAATTTAAAGTACTCTTGTATAGAAATGAATTCCTAATTCCTGATACAGTTTTATAATTTCTTGCGCACCATGAGCCTTTGTAATAGTGCGGAGAAAGTTGTTTTGTATAACCTGAAGTCAGTGGATATGAGTTTTGGTAACTACGCCCACACAGGAGTGGTGTAGGAGATTAAAGGGCGTACAAGTGATTTGTATTGAGCACTCCAGTTCAAGAAGAGGTCATTTATGCTGTTTTATTATTCGTAGATTACTTTTTCTAATAATTTTGATAGTGTTCATTTTCCCGTGCAAATAGAAAACATGCTGTTCAAAATTAGACTCATAAATCTAGAATCTCCGTTGGAGAATCTTTAGAAGGCAATCCCAGCCTAAGTTTAACATCCCTGAAGTTAAATTTTCCCAGAATTTGCGAACTCCGGCACAAGAATGCTACCTTTTATCTGAAGATCTCACAAGGCGCAGTGTACCCTGTTCTGGATCTCCCAGTATAACAAAAATACAACTCAGATCGGTCATTACGTTTTACCAAGAGATATCGTTTACCATCGCGTAACTGTTCACAATTGAGTAGACATTTGGAGTTAATAAAATGATCGGTAATATCGTGTGCATCCTTGGACGCCAATCTCTAGAACAGTCTTGGAGTGACAGGTCCAGCAACCCTAAGAGGTTTCATTACGTGGCTCATATTGAGGTAGAGCCAGGCAAACATCCCTAGGGAATTCGTCCAGCCCGTATGTTCCCTTTGAGAGGAAGGGATAGTGGTCAGCTGCTTGTAGCAAACAAAGGAACTCAAACACGCCTTTTAGAATATTCCTTGTACCACTCAACTCAACTATGCTTATCACTTTCTTTCCCCCTAATACATACAACGACCTCGTGACTTGCCATATACTCTATATCTTTACTTCCTCTAATACGTATAGTACTTAAGGGAAATGTTATATTCCACCCAAAAACTCTATACCCAGATTTCACCAAAAATACAAGTTTTGAGACTCCTTGAATCCAAAAGGAAAGCATTTTTATAATATGACATCTCTATCTGAATAGTATAACTTAAAAACCAAATATCGGTTAAATACATGCATTTAAATTCAGCATCTTCTAAGGATGCGACACCAAGATTTTCAAGAAAAATCTCCCCACTCAAGACTACCATTTATATAGAACTTTTTTTTCGAAAATTTGGCTCTAATGAGTTTGATTAAAATACATACCATATGCTTAAGAGATTTCAATGATAACATTTTCTGGTAATTTACTTAGAAGTCCACTTCTTTTTTTCTTTTCTGGAGCGAACCACTTCCAAGATATTCCTTTTTATATGTTAGAATCACCAACTAACTTCCCACCTCAAAATGCCCTTTACGTGCAAAACATTTCGATTATTTTTTATTTTCTTAAAAATCGCTGACAATTTTGATTAAGATAACATATATTTGAGACAATTTCATGACAAATGTAATGCGCATGTTAAATTTCCCAGGAAGAACCTGGCACTGCAAGAGATAGACAAAATCTTGCTGTACAACAATGTATATCTCGCTAAAACGCACAATTTTTGTGAAATTTTTTTTAGTGAACATTTTTTTCGAGATGTTCCTTGTTATTTGATTGAAATTTTCAATATCTATACTTTTCTCAAATAGAAAATCGTTATTCGCCTTTTCCTGTCCTGGACATCCAAAGAGAAGGGATCTTCAAAGCCACCACATAGCGAACAGCTCTTAAAATATTTGACTATTGCTTGCGTCTAATGTAACTCCATATTTCCCTTACACCTTCATTTCTACAAATGTTTATCTTGACTGATATGAAGTAAATGGAGGAATAAGCATTTGTATGAATAATTCGTACAATAGTGAGTGAAAAATATCAGGTGACTGCAACCCATTACACTTTTTTTTCTAATATACTTTTGTGGAAAAGTGTTTTCTCTTTCATTTTCAACATCTATCTAGTTAAATACCAACAGTGTATAGTTATAACTAAGATACCTTACAATCAGGGTGTAACCAAATCTACCTTTGATAGAAGAACAAGATTTTGCAAGAATAGTTTGTAGAAGAGCGAGTAGAGAAAGGCATGTGTTTCCAACACATAAACTTTTAAAAAAAAATGTGATAAATATTATCAACACAATTTGGACACCCATATGCTCGGTGAACGAGAAGGGAGAATACGTACATCTCAGAGAAGAAAGAAAGATTTGCTGATCACTGTAACTTTACCCTAAAATGACCTCCGGCTGCCCGGAAACAAGAAGACCGATGAACGAATACTGTTGCTAAGGTAAGTTCGTGTCACATTTCTCCCTTTATTTGTCGCCTTCCTATCGCACCCTCCACGAGGGGAAGAAAGGACAGCTTCCTCTGCCATGGGGTTGAAAGGGATCGATTTTATTGCAGGTTTAGAACTTAAATTTTTTATGATTTGCACAGGGTTTTGCGTAGAAAAAATAAACTTGAATGCCGTGTGGTACCTGTGCTACCCTCACTTGTATGTTATATTTTAATTGAATTGATTTATTATATTCATAATTAAAAAGCGAGTCTAATCTTATTTACGAGATAAAAGCCTGAGTCATTTTTTTCCTCTACAACGTATTGTATTTCACCCAAAATTTGATGTCGAGATTTCTCCGAAAATGTTTTGAGGTCCCCTGAATAATAAAAAAAAATTAGAAAAAGGTCAGTCTGTGCACAGCATTACTCAAAAATGAAAAGTTATTATAAACCAAAGTTTTTATATAAGTTTAACATCTACTAAGAATGCGACACTAAGATTTTGAAGAAATTTTCTCAGCATAAATTTCTCTTTACGTGGAAAGTATTTCGAAAATTTTACTTTTCTCGAAAATGCCTCTAACGATTTTGATTAAAATACCATATGTTTAAGACATTTTATGACAAACGAAATGCATATTTTGAATTTTCTGGCTATAGTCCACGTAGTCCTATTTACTCTGGGTGACTTCTGTATAAGTTGTACCTAAACCGCAAGACATGGGCCAAGTCTTTCTATACAAAAAAAATTTAGATCTTTCTGAAATACAAAATGTGTGTCCAAATAATTTTTTTGTAGAATGAACCGTTTCAGAGATATTCCTTGTTATGTGTGCGAGTTTTGGAAAACAAACTTTCGTCAAATGGAACATCGTTATTCAATTTTTTGTGTTAGCAGTACAAAGAGAACGGAATCTCAAAGATTTAAAAGATTTGACTATCACTCAAAGCCTACTGTATTCCCATATTCCCCTTGCAGCTACAAGGAAATAAGCAATAAGATAATTTCTACAAATGTTTAGCTCAACTAACACGAGTCGTTAGGTGTTAAACGAGGCAGCTGTTGGCAGTTTTAAGGGTGTGTATAGACAGTGTTGAAAGAATGTGTGTGTCGTCAGAAACAGTTGTAGACATTGAGTCGCCGCGTCGAAGTTGTTTGTTGAGTGAAGAATTTTTAGTAAGTGTGATCATCGGAAGCAGTTTGTGAGAAAGAGAAGTATGAGTCAAGGTTAAGTGCTTTAGTTTCAGTAGAGAAATAAAGTGATAGAAAAAAGTAACTGGAAAGTGCCACTTATCACACTGGTGTCAGAAGTGGGAAGTGTAACATTGATATTGTCATTTTACTATAATAAATACAGGCGACTGAAGTAAAAGCAAAGATTAATCAAACCAACACCCACCAAACATGATAGTTTATACCGTTGCAGTAATTATGAAGAAAAAGAACATAATATGATGACAAGGAAGTATAAATGAAGAGGTAGAAATGTTGTCAATTTCCCTTTTGGCCTGTATCTGACAAACTCTACGCCTTTTCTTTCGGTGGATATAATTTTGCTAGGTCAAAGATTAGTTACAGCGAAAGATTCTGATTAGATTTGGCACTAGTCTTCTTCATAGCACCTTATTATTCGCTCCTTGCTTAATAAGGGTTATAATCAAATTTGTAGGCTGAATATTCCAAGAAGGATGGAGCTTGAGCTGGTAGATGACATGGACTGCAGTAATTCAATAAAACGTGATCGAAGTTTTGTGTGAATTTTCTTCCTCTAGAAGCATACAGCTCTGTGATATATACAGTATAGATATAAAAGGTCTGATGTCTTGCATACACATTACCCTGTTCAATTGTTCGACTTAACTGCAGAGTTATTAATCGCCAAAAAGTGCCAATAATAATAATAATAATAATAATAATAATAATAATAATAATAATAATAATAATAATAATAATAATAATAATAATAATAATAATGATAATAATAATAATAATAATGATAATGATAATGATAATGATGATAATGATAATGATGATAATAATAATGATAATAATGATAATAATAATAATAATAATAATAATAATAATAATAATAATAATAATAATAATAATAATAATGATAATAATAATAATGATGATAATAATAATAATAATAATAATAATAATAATGATGATAATAATAATAATAATAATGATAATGATGATAATGATAATGATAATAATGATAATGATAATGATAATAATAATAATGATAATAATAATGATAATAATAATGATAATAATAATAATAATAATAATAATGATAATAATAATAATGATAATAATAATAATGATAATAATAATAATGATAATAATAATAATGATAATAATAATAATGATAATAATAATGATAATAATGATAATAATAATGATAATAATGATGATAATAATGATGATAATAATGATAATAATGATAATAATAATAATAATAATAATAATAATAATAATAATAATAATAATAATAATAATAATAATAATAATAATAATACCACCTTAGGAGTTGCGTTTATAGTTGATGTTAGCCTTCCTGGAGACTGGCCTCCCACTCAACCTTTTAAGAGGCTGTTTTTTACAAGAATGTTACGGCGAGTCAACAAACTACAGCATCTTACTGCTTAAGCACAAGGTGATTGAAATTCGCTAAAATTGGCGAGGTTTTAAACCATTTATAATTTCTTCTCTGCTACGACAGTAAGTAGGGGAGGTGTCGTACTCAGGAAACATGTTTTGAGACACCCTGCATCTAAAATATGATCTAAAATACGTTCCTTGTGTGTGCCTGTCTGTTAACAGCATAATTCTAAAACCAAAAGTCGGTTAAATGTCAAACTTGCCATTTATGTTTAATATCTTCCAAGGATGTGACGAAAACATTTTCAAAAAAATCCCTCCACCAAAAACTACCTTTTACATGTAACATTTTCAAAAATTTTAATATTAACATTGAAATGTATAGGTTGAATTTTCTGGGAATGTCGTCAGAAGTAATCTTTATGAATGATTTTCGATATCTCGTAAACCGTTACAGAAAAAATCTTACTAGATAAAAATGTGGATCTCGCCAAAACACACAATTTACATAAAAATAGTCTTTTTGTGGGAGCAAACATTTCCGAGATATTCCTTGTTATTTGTCTGAATTTTCCAATACCAATGCTGTCCACAAATAAGAATGTTATCTGTCTTTTATTCCCTGCCTATTTATTTCCACGTTCCTCTTTAACCTACAAGCAAATTATCAAAAAGATAAATTTGTGTAAATGTTTATTTCGATTTACATGAAAAAGATATAGGAATAAATGTTTGTAAGAATAGTTAGTGCAAGAGTAGAGAAAGTCATGTGAGTGTAACATCATTTTTTTCAATAAATATACTCGTTTATCTCATTTGCGCAATAATTTCTTATGTACAGACTGTTTAAAACAGTGTCCGATAATGCAACAGGGGTGTGGATTGGTCATAACTAGAATAAATGTTCCTATAAACATATATCCAAAGACAAATATCAGCCATTTTACAAAAATGTGCAGCGTATCCACATGTTTTGGGCTTTAAATGCCCCCAGAGCCAGATATCCAATGGACTGAGGTGCGGTGAACGCGGAGGCCATGCTACTGGACCTCCTCGACCAATCCATTGTCCATTAAATGTTTGGTTTAAGCATCAGGATCGCTTTAGTTCTAATTTGTGAGGAGGAATCGTGGGTGACAGATTCCTAGGACCATTAACAGATTAACAGGTGCTTTTTTTTTAGTGTTTAACGTCCACTTTTACTACTAAGGCGCCGCAGGCGGTAACAGGTGTATGTATCATCGATTCCTGCACCCTGCATTATTATTTCAAATCAATTCTTTCCATCCTGAATTATTGTGGTTTAGCTTTACTATGCTCTGTCGCTGTAACTCTTCACAACTCCTCTCCTTTTTTTCGGTGTCCTGGCGTATTTTTCTCTTATACGTTCACAGAAGCTCGTATAATCGTATTACAAACACGTCGTGCAACAATTAATCGATTGGATAAGATCGGACTAGCCTCGTTCGCAGGTGAGTGAATCAGCTAGCTACGAAGTGCCAAGTTAGCTCTGGCTGGCGTTCAAGTTCACGTGTTCTACAGGAAGCTACGATAGAGTACAAGGAGCGCGAGTTTAATGAGAAAAATGGCGGGAGTTTAACGCTGAGTTTGTTTGAGGTGCGTTATTGTAGAGTTACATTAAAACAAGTCCATTCTGACAGCTAGGTGCACACGTGCGTATTGAAAGTTTCCATGGTAGCGAACGTCGTCCTCTGGTTCCCTAGGTCGCGAGTTCAAACCTGGCAGAAGTGATGATTTTTCACGGGCGTAAAAATCCCTACAATGACTTCCTTCGGAAGGGAAGTAAAGCCGGTGGTCCCGTACTGCAAATTAACGGCATGTAAAAGAACCTCAAGTTTGATAGAGTAGGCTATGAGCAAAATTAAATGGTCTTTCACGTCCAATATAGAACGGGACGCTAAGAACCACATTCGATGAATCTATATTACAATTTCTAATGCTGAATATGAAGGAACTCTTTCAGTGTACAATACTTTGTCAAATAAAAGAATCAATATTACAGCAGGCAACTTAGAAACAATGATTACTTGTTATTTCAAAATATAACATTTGAAATGTAAATGATAACAATAATACTTTACATTTTATTCCACCACTTTTATCCCGCGCTCTTCTTATACCTACATTCACAATTTTCATTCAGCATAAAATTGTGTCCCCTACTGACCGAGGTAAACATTTACAGAAATGGCTTTATTACACTAGATGAAATACAAAGCGTTCCCTATGGTTTGACGGTTTATTATTGTTCCCCAGAGAGAAGGTGCCCATGATTATTCTTAAAAGGGAGTTACGTCGATCAGGTTGGTATTCGCTCATTCCCAAGGCAATAAAGTTTAATGACTGAGGTCACCCTAGCGTGGTATTCCGGAACTAGCACTCTGCACTAAATTGGCTCCTGCTCAGACAAAATTAATTTACTTGCATAACGAATGTTCTGCAAGACATGGAACCATCCTATAAATCGTTACTCCACCCGAAACGTCATAAATAATACCAACTTTTCTTTTCTTATCAATTTATGAGTATCGCATGCCGCAATAATACTTCTTCTGTCTTTAAATGGCAGCATTAAATAATATAAGACGGCCTCCGTAGTGCAGTAATAGCGCACCTGCCTCTGACATAGAGGCCCCGGGTTCAATCGCCGGTACCGGCGTGGAGATATTTCCCCCACTGGGAAGTCTGGCACGGGGTGCACCCAGCCTCGTTAGGTCATGAGGGGCCACCTGAAGAGCTACTTGATCAAGTAGCGACCCAGGTCACGAAGGCTGCATAACTGTCCGCGAGGGACCGGGTTATCGTTGTTGCTCTCCCTCTCGCCATCTTAATCGCTTTCGTTCTCGTTCTCGTTACCTTCACCGTTCTCGTCACCGTCGCCGTCACCGTCGCGGTCAACGTCGCCGTCACCATTCTCGTCACCGTCACCGCTCTCGTCACCGTTAACGTTCTCGTCACTGTTACCGTTCTCTTCACCGTTACCGTCCTCGTCACCGTTACCGTCCTCGTCACCGTTACCACCCTCGTCAACGTTTCCCTTCTCATCACTGTTACAGTTCACGTCACCGTCACCGTTACCGTTCTTGTCACCGTTACCTTGATGGTCACCGTTACAGTTCTCTTCACCGTAAGCATTCTCGTCACCGTTACAGTTACGGTCACCGTACCGGTTCTCGTCACCCTTACGGTTCTCGTACCGATCTTGTCACCGTTACCGTCATCGTCACAGTTACCGTCCCTTTCACCGTTTCCCTTCTCGTCACCGTTACAGTTCACGTCACCATCACCGGGCTCGTCACCGTCACCGTGCTCGTCAGCATTACCGTTCTCGTCACCGTCACCGTTCTCGTCATCGTCACCTTGCAGGTCACCGTTACAGTACTCTTCACCGTAACCGTTCTCGTCACCGTTACCGTTACCGTCACCGTACCGGTTCTCGTCACCCTTCGGTTCTCGTCACCGTTACTGACCTTGTCACCGTTAACGTGCTCGTCACCGTTACAGTCCTCGTCACCGTTACAGTCCTTGTCACCGTTTCCCTTCTCGTCACCGTTACTGTTCACGTCACCGTCACCGGGCTCGTCACCGTTACCGTCACCGATACCGTGCTCGTCACCATTACCGTTCTCATCACCGCTACCGTGCTCGTCACCGTTACCGAACTGGTCACCGTTACCGTCACCTTTACCATCCTCGTCACCGTTACCGCTCTCGTCACCGTTACCGTTCTGGCCACCGTTACCGTTCTTGTCGCCGTTACCGTCATATCACCGTTACCGTTCTCGTCACCGTTACCGTCTCATCACCGTTACCGTTCTCGTCACCGTGACAGTTCTCGTCACCGTTACCGTCACAGTCACGGTTCCCGTCACCATCACCGTTCTCGTCACCGTGACCGTGCTCGTCACCGTATACGTTTTCGTCACCGTTACCGGGCTCGTCACCGTTACCGTTCTCGTCACCGTTACCGTTCTCGTCACCGTTACCGTCTCATCACCGTTACCGTTCTCGTCGCCGTTACCGTCACCGTCACGGTTCCCGTCACCATCACCGTTCTTGTCACCGTTTCCGTTCTCGTCAGCGTATCCGTTCTCGTCAGCGTATTCGTTCTCGTCACCGTTTCCGTTCTCGTCACAGTTACCGTGCTAGTCACCGTTACCGTTCACGTCACCGTTTCCGTTCTCGTCACCGTTACAGTTCTCGTCACCGTAACCGTTCTCGTCACCGTTACTGTTCTCGTCTCCGTTACTGTATTCGTCACCGTGACCGTTCTCGTCACCGCTACCGTTCTCGTCACCGTTACCGTCTCATCACCGTTACCGTTCTCGTCGCCGTTACCGTCACCGTCACGGTTCCCGTCACCATCACCGTTCTTGTCACCGTTTCCGTTCTCGTCAGCGTATCCGTTCTCGTCAGCGTATTCGTTCTCGTCACCGTTTCCGTTCTCGTCACAGTTACCGTGCTAGTCACCGTTACCGTTCACGTCACCGTTTCCGTTCTCGTCACCGTTACAGTTCTCGTCACCGTAACCGTTCTCGTCACCGTTACTGTTCTCGTCTCCGTTACTGTATTCGTCACTGTGACCGTTCTCGTCACCGCTACCGTTCTCGTCACCGTTACCGTTCTCGATACCGTTACCGTCCTCGTCTCCGTCACAATCACCGTTGCCGTCGACGTCACGGTCGTCGTCATCGTTACCGTGGTCGTCGCCGTTATGGTATAGGTCACCTATACCGTACTGTCACCATTACCGTCGTCACCGTTACCTTCTTGTCACCGTTACCGTTCTTATCACCTTTACCGTGCTCGTCACGGTTACCGCTCTCTTCACCGTTCCCGTCACCGTTACTGTTCTCGTCACCATTACCGATCTCGTCACGGTTCCCGATCTGGTCACCGTTACCGTTCTCGTCACCGGTACGGTTCTCGTCACCTTGATCGCTCTCACACCGTTAACGTTATCGTTACCGTTCTCGTCACCGTTACGTCTCTCGTCACCGTTACGTCCCTCGTCACCGTTACGTCTCTCGTCACCGTTTCCGTCGTAGTCACCGTTACGTTCTCGTCACTGTTCTCGTCACCGTTACCGTCCTTGTCTCCGTCAGTCACACTTGCCGTCGACTTCATAGTCCTCGTCATCGTTACCGTTCTCGTCACCGTTATCGTAATCGTCACCGTTACTGTTCCCGTTACGTTTCCCGTCAGCGATACCATTCTTGTCACCGTTACCGGCGTCGTCACCATTCTCGTCACTGTTACCGTTCTCGTTACCGTTCTCGTCTCCGTTACCGTTCTCGTTACGTTCCCCGTCACCGTTACCGTTCTCGTCATCCTCGAGTGTCCCATCCCTCTATTTCGCCTTCTCAATTCTTTCGGTTGAATGTTTCGGGGTGGTAAGAGTTGCCAAGAGTTGCGGCGTGGATGGCAGGGAACTTGCTCTCTATAAATCGCTGACCTCCGGATCTAGTGAGGTCTCGGGGGCTTGGATGTCCTAGGAGATATTTCAGCCCGTAGAGGGGGGACCGTTTATGCGGGCCCTCACCGGGGAGTCTGAATCAGTAGTTGTTGGAAACCCTGCCCTCTGCTGTCGTCTCTCCTCAGATCCCACAACCCTTACTAACCTCTCACCTCACTCGTCCCTTCCGGGGATCGCCCAGTCAGCGGCATAGGCACAAAGGATGTTCTATAGACCGAGGTCCTAAAGTCATCCCTGAGAGGCTTACAATCAAATGGAACCTTGTCATACAGTCATACCTAGGTATTGTAAGTAGAAGTAGTGTTGTAGTTTATTCAAAACTGCGATAGTGAGAATTTACCGGAAATACAAGGTTTGAGACCCTTTGAATACAAACAAAATAGTTTTAGAAATAGGTCCTTGTGTGTGTGAGAGAGTGAGAGAGTGATAGAGTGAGAGAGAGCACAGCATAACAGAAAACTGAAATCTTGGATAGGTATTAGGATAGGCCACAACTGGTTAAGCCCAAACAATGTAGAGCAATTTGTAAATCATCTTCTTTCTTTTGTATAATGATGTGGTCATCCGCAAATAGTAAAGTGTTTAAATATGTATTTTAGATGTTATTTTCCCCTAAGTTAACCTACTGCTTCTATTGTGTAGCAAGGTCGTCGATAAATATGCCAAGTAAACCGGGTGAAAGACTACACCCTTAACTTACTCCTCTGTTTATTGCTATAGTCCCCCCCCTCTCTCTTTGCCTTTATTAATTAAAATTTCATTATTTAAGTATAGGTTTTTTTATTACTTGCATTAGATGTTTAGGGTAGCCTTCCTGTTTCCATTACACTGCACAGCATATATCTATTAGTTCTGTCGAAGGCTATACATAAAATACTTGCAAGAAAATTACTCAGTAGTGGCATAAAAATACGAAGTGCTGTTTATAGGAAAAGGAGTAAACGGAAAAAAGATGAGAAAGTAGATGTCGGGGCAAAAGTTCGTAATACGACATAAGTTTTGTCCCAGACCCTTCGTGCCCTTTATTTCTCCCCCATTGTTCATTCTTCCCATTCTTTTCCTGATCCATTCAAATTCCCCACTCAAAGCAGAATTTATGAATCGTGAAAACCAGACACTGGGACCATTAACATTACCTCTGAATATAGAAAGGGGCTATTTCAAGTTGCGCTCATATTTCAGGAAACATTTACACCTTGTTTTTTATTGCAGATTTCGACATATGGAGGAAAATAATGCATAATATATAATAAAACATATTGAAGAAAAATGTAATGGCTAACATGTGGCAGATCAAAGCCGGGTGAGACGATGAAAATGTTGTCACGTTTTCTCCAAGTAAGCGTTCGCATTCCACAATGAACATTTGCTTCTTATAAGACCAATATCAAAAGAAATCTAACAGAATGAGATATAAAACAGGGAAGACGTTACAACGCCGTTCACTCCACGTGGAGTTAACAACTGTCTATCATTTGTGATTTCTTTGATTTCGTTGGCTGAACTCACACGCTGATTTTTGCAGTAAGAAACATCAGCGACTTCCAAGAACAATTTTTATTAAACTTTATTAAACCTTCACAAAATATAAACATAATTTTACACATATATTTTAAAATTATTAAATAAAAAGACACCAAAATAAAATGGGAAAAGAACAACTTATAAACGTTGTAAACGCCAAATAAATATTAACCGAAATAAAAATTTAAATATTAGAAACCAGTAAAATTGGTACCTGGAAACTAGTTACCCTTAACTACCTACCCCTAGAAAGTGTACATTACCGGAGTCAATTAAGCGTTCCTATAGCATAAAACAATTCAGGGTTTTAGTTTAAAAAAAGAAATTTAATTTTTTAATCACAAGCATCAAAGTCCTATTTCAATTTGAACTCCTCAAAAATCCTAAATTCAGAATGAAAACTATATAAAGGAATTTTCTTGAATATCTCCTTGGAAGATAGTTGCCTAATCCCTGTAGTTATGGTGACGGCAATGTTTATAGTCTTCTGTTTTGGTATGTGTTGGGTATGTTGCGGCTGAGTGGTGGTCCTGTGCTTTGAGAATGCTTCCCCCTGGCGTCGCTCGGACTGCTGACAGATCGGCCTTCTGCGAACGGCGTCCTATATAGATAGGGTGTATACAGGGGTGATTCCTCACTGAGTCCAAGCTAGCTACTGTGTGTCAGACCCTTGGGAGGAAGGAATAGATAGGGAGTGTACCTCGGGCATGAGGAAACCCGGGTGAACAGCGTACCAGCATGAGGGTCCTTAACGGATGCTTGAGATTGTTCATCACGACACCAGGGTTCGCCAAGCAGCCACCAGCCTCCTGGATTTCGACAGCGATCCTCTAGGCAGGCCTGGCAACTACGAGTACTCATCCGTAGAAGACAGTAGTTACAGTGGTATATTGAGGAATATAATTATCCTCCCCAGCATTCGCTTGGTGACCTGGGAAATCCTCTGTAAACACCCATGGGTCAAGAAAGACGGCCGCCGGAGTCGAACCCACGAACTCCCAAATACGAGTCTCGCTGTTACCGCAGAGCCATCTCGCAAGGTTTTTTTTTTGGGACTCCGGAGACTTGTTGGTAGGATTGAAGGGTGTCGCACGCGTTCAATCTGGAATCGTGAGGGACTCCGTCCATGTCTTCCGGATCTCATCGCCCTTCGGCCTCTCCATCGTGCCTCCCTTCCAGTCAACTATTTAATAATCTGCGTAGGTTACATTATAAAAGAAGCATTTATTGCAATAATAAGCATGCGCAAGTTAGACAGTATGGTATCCTGATGCATCTGTTACCCTGGAAACAATCTGCGTATAATGACAATAGAGACAGACCCTGTGTTACACTAAACTGTACAAGGGTCCCAGATCTTATCTAAATCTGTCCACAGAGACGTACGAACGTGCCCAAGTGGTACGCAAGGAGCAGCAGAAACGCCCTTGCAATGGCATCGCCTCACCCCGGTCGGTCGGTCGGTCGGTCGGTCGGTCGGTCGGTCGGTCGGTCGGTCGGTCGGTCGGTCGGTCGACTGGGTGTGGTGCTAGGTGATTACACGAACAGTGCCTGATGGGATATGTCACATCAGATGAAGATTAGTTGTTCCGAGTACAGTGGGGTCCGACTGACTGCCTGCCTGACTGCCTGGGGATTCTTTCTTTACGAAACACACTCCACACAATATTACCTACAACCAAATTAATTAAATCTAATCTAATTCATTTATGACGTATTGTTATACACGACAGCTTAAGATTAGCTGTAAATCTAGACTTCGACATTCTGCCCCTCTTCTATATTAAGTATTTACTTCAGTGCCTTCTTGCATATGGTATCCTGTCCCAAGTGAGTGAGAAAGTCATTAAAAGGTAACACTTTCTCAAGAGAGGGGGAGAGACAAAGACGTAGACAGAAAGAGAGGAAGGAAAAGATAGACAGGAAGAGCGCCTATAAACAGAAAATTCACATATGAAATGTTCAGAACTTACAAGTACGCGAGAAGAAGATTCTCAAGAAAATTGCCCCATCGCAAACTGCACTCTGTGTGGAAAATGTTTCTGCGAATTACCTATAAGGTTATCATTCCAAATGAATCTTGTACAACATAAATGGACAAACGTCTATATTTTAAGATTTCTTTACTATTATATAAAATTCATCAAATAAAATGGACTTCATGTGCAATTCTAAGAAAGCGCAAAGAGCGAATTGTATTCATCATTCGCATATGTTAAAGACATAGCATTTTAAATAAAATTTGGAGCCTATTTTTGAGAAAATATGACTTCACTGTAAATACACTTTCAAACTTGTCTCAGCCGATAGGAGAGGGAAAATCTAGGGGATCATTGTCGGTAAAAAAAACTGGAAGGCACTATTCAGAAAGCGCGCGCCCCGCATAATCACTGCAGGACCCGCGTCGACAGAAACTACACGTGTCTCTATGACAGAACATTACAAAGTCTAACAGTCTCGGAAAATTCATAAGAAACAGGATTTCTAAACAATGTGGCATGGAAATAAAGTTTCGCAGGAGAGTTCATTATTTTACCAATGCTATACAACCACGAGATAAGGGTCATAGCCGAGGCAAACTTTGCGAACTAAAAATTATCACCTGTAGTCTAGGAACACCATAATTAAAAAACTGGAGGTTTGTTTACATACCACTTGTAGTGGTAGTAGTAGTGGTAGCAGTGGTAGTTGTAGCAGCAGCAATAGCAGTATATACTATATGTGAGGATTGGAGAGTGGTCAACGGCCCTCGCACTTCGACCTAAAGATATTTGTGCTACTCCTGTTAGGAGTCCAGTAGATTGAATACTGAAAGAATACCTGAGCTTAAAATCCGACCACCAGGGAACCAGGGAACATTCTGGATTAGAAAACTTCATCCGCGAGCTTTTGGATCATGCCTTTCATCAGTATGTTTCACTACATTTGGCACACCAGGTTGTTCATCCATCATGGGTATGTATGATCGAAAGTTTGTTTGCTCCTATACAGACTACTGACGCAGAGAAGGTAATTCGTTGATGAAGAGGTTCTTCCAAATATTTTCACGAAAATTTACAAGAAAATCCCACAGAATACTACCTTGTTTGCAGGCAGGCAGGCACACGCCTTTATTCTGACAATGCCTGAACTTCCTCTAGTGTATTTTGGTGATGGTGGAGAAGATATAAGTTGAAAGGTATGACCACATTCCGGGGCCGGCAGTTTAGCACCTCCTCCTACAGACCATGTTTTGTGTCTATGCCCCTGACGCGAGAGGGGTGAGGTGAGAGGAGACAAAGGGTGGTCGAACCTAGAAGACACTCCGGTAGAGGGCAGGGCCCTGAAGTTTTAGAGTTAAACTCTCCGGTGGCACCACGGACAACCGTCTTCGCTCCTTCTGCAGGCTAACAGACCTCAAAGGAGCGGCGAGGGACTCGTCCCCGACATGGAGGACAAAGGTTTACAGAGAACATCCTTTTTCCCTGCCCTACTACGCCAAGACTGCCGCAGACACTTACAATTGTAGAACAGCCAAGCTGGATGAAGGTAAAGTGAATGAAGAAATGAAACGAAATTAGAAAAAAGAAAGTCGATTAACCAGGAAGGTCGGCTGCGGAGATTGAACCACGACCTCCAAATGCAAGTCAAACAAGTTACCAACAGACGAAGTAAAACGCGCACATAATTTCTAGGAGAGGTTTCCATAGTATCTGCATGCTTAACGTGAAGACAAAGTTATCGCTTGGTGTAAAGAGGTTGTTGTTAATTCGCATTAAGGGACCGATACTTGACGGTCTAGCCGGCGGCGAGGACTGGCTTCTTGCTGCGTGAATCGATACACCAGTGCCGCGGGTCTCATCACAACTAAAGGGTCAGAACGCTGCAGCAAAACTTTCCCAATCAAAAGCTCTCGAAAAGCGTTACAAGCGCTCAGTCAAAATCATTACCACCACAGAAACTTGCCAACTTGTCCATACAAGAAAGTCGATACGCAATACCTAACACAATCCCTTGTTTTTAATGATGCACGTGCCATTCATTCTTTCATACTTTGGGAGGCATTCAACAAGATCTGTTAACCTTATACCTTGTTACTTCCTCTACTACCTGTGGTAAGTAGGGGAGGGGGCATGTAGGCAACTAAAAAATTCGATGTCGAGATTTCGCAGAAAATACATGTTTTGAGGCCCCTGAATCAAAAAAGCATTTTAAGAAAAACGTTTGTGTGTGTGTGTGTGTGTGTGTGTGTGAGTGTGTGTGTGAGTGTGTGTGTGAACATCATAACTCAAAAAAGAAAAGTCGGTTAAAAACAAAAGTTGCTATTTAAATTTAATATCTTGAAGATTTTGAAGAAAATTCCTCCACTCTAAATTGCCCTTTACATAGAAAAACTTTTCAAAATTTTCATTTCACTACAAAGTGACTAACGATTTTGATTAAAATTCCATATGTTTAATATATGTTTGTGGCAAATGAAATGTATATTTTGAATTTCCTGGTTATAGTCTATGTAGTCCTTTTTACTCTAGATGACTTTTACATAACTGATAAACCGTAAGCCAAATCTCACTGTAAAAATGTATTTCTCATAGTTTGCGTCCAAATACATTTTTTGTAGAGTGAACTATTTCGATAATATTCTTTGTTATTTGTGTGAGTTTTGCAATACCTATACTTTCCTCAAATGGAAGGTCGTTACTCGCCTTTTTAATGTATTACACATGTAAAGAGAAGGGAATTTCAAAGCTTTAAAAGGTGTGACTGTCGCTCAAAGCCTACTGTATTCCTATACTCTCTTTACACTTATAAGGAAATCAGCAGACTTCAGTAGACTTTGAGTGATAGTCAAATCTTTTAAAGCTTTCATATTCCGTTCTCTTTGCACGACTAGCGTATAAAAATGATTAAAGATCTTCCATTTGACGAAAGTTCAATTTTTCCAAAATTCACATAAATAACAAGCAATATATCCGAAATGGTTCACTCTATTAAAACTGTATTTGCACATAAATTGCGTGTGTTAGTAGGATTACATTTTTTGTCTAGTAAGATTTGGTCTACCTCTTACGGTTTACCAGTTATGCAAAAGTAATCCAGAGTAAACAGGACTATATCTGGCTACAAGAAGATTCAAAATATATATTTCGTTTACCATAAAAATATCTTAAAAGCAAGTTTAGGGTGAAGGAGTTTTCTCCAAAATCTTCGTGTCCTATCCTTAAAATACATTAAACTTAAATACCAAATTTGGTTTTTAACCGACTTATCGTTTTTTGAGTCATGCTGCCTACAGATTGACAGACACACAGACACGAACCTTTTTCTAAAAATGCTTTTTTTCGATTCAGGGTGCTTCAAAACTTGACATCGAATTTTTGGGTGGAATATAATACTTCCTCTTCGTATGTAGTAGAGAAGATTTTCAAAAGGCTGCACTGAGAGAGAAGTAGTGCAAATATAAAACAACACCTGTGACACGAGTTATCAGGTAATAAATGTTGATTACGATGCGGATATTTCTGATAATATTTATCTTCTCTTGAGAGTTTCCTGAGCTGATAAGTTTCGGTGGGCCTGCAAGTCCGTAGGGAGTTGGAACACCTCCCCTTCCACAGTGTTTCCGGTTTCCGACGTGTTCGCCGAGAAGAGCAAGTTAAAAATTCCATTACGAGCCCCGCCCTGACCACTACTGGTGCACGATGACCACCTGGTTCCGGTCACGAGAGATGCAATTCTTCCTTTAGGGAAACTTGCCCTTATATTGTTTGGGGAATTTCCGTTTCTTTGATTACGCTGCCCCACTCAATAGCATGTTCGTTTACAACTAACTTTTACTGTACCATACATAGGTAAAAGTTGGGTTGTCGCTATGAATTCTTCATCGGAATGGCAGGATGACCAAATTTACAGAAAACATGGTTAAAAATCTGATGTGTTGCATCCTTGGAAGACATTAAACTTAAATACGAACTTTGGTTTTTAACCATCTTTTCGTTTTTGAGTTATTCTGTCCACAGGCTGACAGAGAGACACAGATATCTTTTTCTAAAAATGCTTTTTTTGGATTTAGCGGGCCTCAAAACATATATTTCCGGTGAAATCTCGACTCGAATTTTTAATTACTATTTTCTTGTAGGTCAATGAGATTAGGGTAATACACTAGACTTAAGCAATAATCAAGTATTTTAAGAGCTTTCCGCTATGTGAAGGCTTTGAAATTCCGTTTTCTTTGAATGACAAGAAGAAACACGAAGACTACGATTTCTACTTAGAAAAGTGTAAGTATTGAAATTTCAACCAAATAGCAAGGAATATACTCGTATTCGGAAATGAACTCTATAAAAATGACTTTCACATATTATTTGTAATGTTTAATTTATGCACCACCTTTAACATTGAAGGTCATATCGGTGGCTTTTAATATATCGGAACAGCTGTTGGTGGAGCGTTTGAACCGCTCGCCTATCAGTATGTATATACAGCTGGATTCACCGTTCTTGGCCCCTGGAGGAGGTAAATGTAAAGCTTGAAAGCGAGTACCAAGCCAGGTGACTGCAGACAGCACGCCAATTGGTGCGTCAGCTTCATATGCTACTCACATAACTTCTTACTAAGGCAGAAAAATGTCTCCACAATGTACCTTCTTGCTGATACTCCTGTGGCATCTGATACGCGCTTTTGAACTATTTGAATTTTTTTTTAAAATATCTTCTGATGTAAGCAGTTCTTTGCGTTTAGCTTCTTTCTTCATGTACGCCCATACATTTGAAAAAATTTCTCTACTCTGACTCTGCAACGTTTTGGTCCCTAATTTAGAACGTACAGGTTGCATAATTGATTTACGCTATGATCAATGTCTCACAAATGCACTATATTCACTCTTTACCGCAAAGATCTATCACTTCAACTGCACGCTGCACTAAAAAGCACCTGTGAATTAGCAAGAACTGTCTCAGATCATGCAGACATCGTTACCTTCCCCCTCCCTCCCCATGTGCATGGTTTCATTCGCAGAATTATACAATATGAGCTGATGAAGGAGACAAAAGCTATGGGTTCACCTACAGACTTCCAGTCAAGGTCAGGAGCCAAGAACGATGGGTACAGCTATAGTATATTTGCGGTGGATTTACCTTTCTCGAGGACAATAGCAGTGGAAGGTCGCTCCCACTACCTAAGTTAGAGGAAGGGGTTAGAAAACATGTTTTGCAGGCAAAAATGCCGTCCATTGATCTTGTATCTTTAGTCCAGCATGATTGGATGGAAGGAGTCGAACCTCTCCCAATCTCCTCATAAGACTGGGTACCTTCTTCTCTTTCAACATCTCAAGTTAAACCAAACACGGTATAAAGAAACCAAAATAGGAATTAAGTAAATTAGCATACGTAACACTTTTTATAGGACAAACTACGATAGTAAGTAATTTCCATCGTGAGCGTGTGGAAGAAACTGGAAATGTCCATAAGATTTTTCACTCCCTGTCATTTATTTTATATAGTTTTTACAAAATATTCTTGATGAAGTTTATTTTTCTATCAACTGCAGGTTAATCGAGACAAAACATTGCAAAAATAGTTCAATTATATATTTCATTTAAGGTACAGTTGGGATAGCGATAAAGGAAACCAAGTCGAAGTCATATTTACCACTGACAGTAGGGGACCTTTGATATTTCCTTAAATGTATATTTAACCGGTGGGTTAGCCTACCAACCCTTAGTAAACTTCGAGTTGTCATTTCCCCCTAACAAGTTATTCCTGATAATTAGTACAGTAGCCTTGAACTATAAGGGAGATTTTCCAAGTGAGGGTCCTCCGCAAAAAGGGGCGAGCATCTGTGCATAACGAAGACTGGAGAAGGGTTAAAAGACATTCTGCCGTCATGTTTTGACTCTATCGTCATTATTTTCTGCTAATTACATTAGCCAATAAGCTCCCACTGCCATCTTGAAGGATGTTCCCTTTAACCCCTTGAATAAGACATTTTGACGCACGGGGCAACAGATGACTGCACTATACATCAATTTGGCTTTAGGGGGATCGGTTTATCAACTTCAAATTTGATGGCGTTTAATGTACACTCCCTTACTGATAATACTAGAAAATGATAACACCACCGACTTTTTGAATTAGGCTGTTTACACACACACACACATACATGCACACATTTCTATAAAAATGTTTTTTTGAGATTCAGGGAGACTCAAAATATATATTTCCGATGAAATCTCGGTATCGATTTTTTTGGTAGAATTCAATAATTTCTCTATTTACTGCAAGTACAGCTACGGTAAAAATGATTGAGCACATCAGGAGAGAAGAATATTTCTATGTCCCACGTCGGGTTGCAGCGCGGTTTACACAAGTTGGCATTTCCTACATGGAGTTAATAGTCCTTTTCCATATGTTATCGTTTGTCAGATACACAAATAGGCTGTGCCCGGCAGACGATAACATATGGAAGAGAGACCATCAATAAACTCAAGTACACGTTGGAAATATCGACTTGCGTGCACTACGCTACAATACGACATGGGTCTTAGAAATATTCTGTTCTCCTAATGTGCTCAATTACTTTATGTCCGTACATGTAGATAAGGTAAACAAAAAAAGACTTCCTATTTGAAAATATAAGTATTTGAAGATCTAAAAGAAATATCTCGGATACAGCTCGCTTCAGAAACAAAAATGTATTTTATATATATTGTGTGGTTTAAAGAGACCTACGTGTTTGTGCAGTAAAATGCTTCGGAGCACCTTCCCAGAGAAGGTATGCCTCATTTGCCATTAAAATATCTTAAATATATGTCATTTTAATCGTTAGAGCCATTTTGGGGAAAATTAAAATTTTCGAAACGTTTTCCACGTAAAAGGTAATTTTACATATTTGAAGGGCACTAAACGTAATGACCAATTTTGGTTTTTAACCAACTTTTAAGTTTTGAGTTATGCTGTTCACAGGCAAACATACCCCCTCCCACATACACACACACACACACACACACACACACACACACACACACACACACACACACGCACCTTTTTCTAAAACTGCCTTTAATGCATTCAGGGGCCTCAAAATGTATATTTTCGGTGAAATATATACTCTACGTAGTAGAGCAAGTAATAAACGAGAGTGGGTAGAGAAACCCATCTAGATTAACCGTAACGGTTAATGAAACTGCCTTAATCACGTCGCGATCGAAAAAAATCGTATTATTTACAACCTCTATGCAAGCGTGTGCAATGGATCATTGCTTCCTTTTCATTCTTAAAACATCTTCCGCACGCGTGTGGCATTATCTTATTAATCAGCAATGCTTGCCTGAATATAAACGTTCTCTAAGGCTGCAGTGTGAGTGAATATTTTCTCAAACAACGTACAGTTGTTGTAATTTTATAGGGGGGCTGTCGTGCATTTAATAAAGCATTCCCTGTGTTTAACCAAGCCATCTAGATACGAGGTCCAGTCACTACCTTCTTTATATAGCTCCTTGGAATTACTCTGGCACGCAGAGCACCGTGGTCTTGCATGTAAGCGATGGGATGATCCCCTAACATCTTGCAATATGTTTATTACCAGTTAATCTACCATCTCCACTGAGTGGGAAGGTAGGTATTCGCCCCGGCTGATATAAGTGATATATAGCTTCAGAAAAGTAAGTCTGCAGCTACAGTTGTCAATTGGGGAGGGAGTGAGTTGAATATCTTCGTGCATAAACCGCTTCAATCACAAGAATATTAAAAATCTTATGTGTTGTACTCACATGACTTTCTCTACTCTTGTACTAGCTATTCTTATACACGCTTATTCCTCTATCTTCATGTTATTCGAGATAAACATTTATAGAAATTATTTTACTTGTCAGTGCTGGAGGAATGTGGGAATACAGCAGGCCTTAAGGGACACTGGGAGCAAAATTTGAAAGTTCCACATTCCTTGATAGATTTTTCTGAAATTTTTACTGTGTTTGTATTTATATGAGAATAGAAAGTACGCCAAATTTCATTAAAATTGGGTAATTTGTTTATGATATATAAATTATTTTATGAATTTAATAGGCACGTTTTCAAAATAGAACTCGCGTCTACTGACTTTTCAAAATTCATTTATATTGGCAGAACTGATACTCTAAGACATGGGTAACAATTGTATGAAGAGATATTTCAAATACGTTTGCTAATTATGCTGTACATATTTTTTTTAATAACAAACAAAATTTAATCTTAAAAATTATTGATTTTTTTCATACAAAAAAAATGTTTTTGGAATTCATGTTAATGATAACATCAATATTGAAGCATAGTTTTGTTTAGCTGTTATTTATGAATACTTTTGGAAATTTTCATTGAATTTGAACCAAAACTCAGGCGCGAGCTTCTTTTGGAATGTGCAAAAATGTAGTTTTGAGAAAAACAGGCTTTTATATAGGAGCATCCTGTGTACGTTAAGGGAAGAGCACTATTTGAAAGGGCCGTAATGACCACGTGGAGTGGGGGATATGAAAAATGTTAGCTGATCCAAATGCACAGGTGTACCAGGAACATTTTAAGGTAAAAAAAACAATTTTCGACTTTTTTGACAATTTTGACCAAAATTTCACTCCCAGTGTCCCTTAAGTGATTCTCAAATGTTTTAAAACTGGTCGCTATGAAGGATGGGTTTGAAATTCCGTTCTATTTGCATGACCAGAAAGTAAAAACCCGATAGTAATTTCCCATTTGAGTAAAGTATAAGTACTAACGTGTTTCACGCCACAAAAACTACATTTGACATAAACTGAGTTTTAATGAGAACCACATTTTTGGTGTAGTACGAAAACTCTTGATATCGTGTTACCAACGCAGATCATCAATTTGTCCCGCTTACAGCATTCGCGGAACTTCGATTTCGAACGCCGTGCCCTATAGGCAACTTCTCGGACACATCGGTCTTACGGCTCTGCCTAAGCACTAGGCGAAATGAATTCTAGGCGAACTGATGTCATGGCGAACTTCGAAATGGCTGCCCTATGAATAACATACTGGTTGTTACTGTCAAATTTGTTCTGGCGTAGTTCCTCTTGTGACAAATTTCATCACTATTTAAATGTGACTTTTACCTCATAGGTTTGTAAGTCAAAATACATTGTCTTTTCTGAAAGACAAACCACTGTTTAAAAAATGATAATCAAATTATCAAAATTATGTTTCCATGCGGAATTGAAATCTATTGAGGCCAATTGCATTCTCAATACGATCCGTGATTCCATGGTGAATTCAATCCGGAATGAGGTCGATTTGGATACACAAGCTTTTATGTTCGTCCCCTTTATTTATGTTAATGAAGCTGTAACAAATAGGTCTTGTGCGTATTTTAAGTAGGGTTTAGGGTTGGCGTATGTGTTTAGAAAAATATATTGCGAAATTATGGAGACAATAAAAGTGACTTGTTTTGTTACTCCACTTCCGCTAAGAAAACAAAATGACGAGCGTGTAGCGTGTTACGAGTACATTTTTGACGGATTCAAATCGACTTGAATGCGGTAGGTGTTTCCAAGCACCGATCCCACTTCTAAGAAAATTGGATCCAAAATTCAGTTCTATCGGATTCTGCGCCTCCATGCAGTATTCAATCCGGAATGAGAACTCAAATCATTTTGAATTCTCCATGTAAACGTGGTAGCCGTGTCTCCTGGTAAAACCAATACAGAACCCGCGGCACAACGAAGTCCTATAGCGACACTCATACTGTGGCGCTCTCTGCAGATTAAATCACAATCTCAAACCCTACAAAGATTATCGTTACTTCAGAACAGGGGATTCCTTAAAGGGAAATATCAACCAATATCTATCTTACTATCAATCGACTTGTAATTGATATCACAGTGCTTCAACCCTTATCTCAAAATAACTTGAAGGGGACAGTTAAGATGTGTTACAGTTAGCCGCCATAATTACTGTGGGTAATTATTATTTATTGACGTTTGAAGTTCGCAGTCAGAGCCAAAGTTGTATCTTACTGGATAATGGAGCAAAATGAATGCGCTTTCGATACAAAGGATACATGTGGATTTTCAAAGCATTGATGAAATTTGTAATAGCTGAATATTACAATTTGAAAATATGTTCCGAAAATGGGGGATGTAGGACAGAAGACGTTTCTGCATGCAGACTCATTACGATGGCATGATGTTCGTGATTTCTTAGCACTGGGATATGAATCATGAATGTGGAATTGGAACCGTGCACCTCAGTTATAGTTTATGCTCACAACTTGATTACATCTCTGGTGGTGAAGATTTAATTTATGAAGAGAGCCTTCAGAAACAAGGCCCAGAAATAAATGAAACCATTTGTTCCCGTAAAAATAATGATCTCTTTATAAGGGAGAAAGAAGCAGTAAAGCAAACTTCAACAACAATCGCAAGCATATTAATTCACTGAAGTTTAAAAGATCTGCCTCAAGATATAAATTGTAAATGTGATCGAGGAAAATGGCTTAATCCCACATTACAACTTGTGTAAGTTACGATGCCATTAACATTATTGCTTTATTATTTCCACTGTCAGTTTCCGTGCTATGCTCCAATTGGCGCACCATCCCCATAGATTATTACAACACATAACAGAGATAAAACACAACCTGTGTATAAAGCAGCACACACTATTCTACTACTAATGTTTACAGTGCTTTTACTAAGTCGAAATTCATATTAATTTATCTATTAAGTATAAGGAAAGTATTGTATTTCACCCAAAATTTCGATGTGGAGATTTCACTGTAGATATATGTTTTGAGGCCCCTTGAATAAAAAAGGCAGCTTCAGAAAAATGACCGTCCGCGCGTGGTGGTGTTGTAGTGTTTAACGCCCGCTTTTACTACTCCGGCACCGCAGGCGGTGACACTGATGATACATGAAGATGGAGCACCGGTGGAATGAGATGGCGGGGGAAACCGGAGTACCCGGAGAAAACCCGCCCTGACCCCGCTTCGTCCACCACGAATACCACATGCGGGTCCCTGGGATCGAACCCGGGCCGCCTAGGTGGTAGGCGAGCGCGCTAACCGCTCGGCCACGGCGCCGCCATGTGCGCACGTGTGAAGATCGTTTTAATAAAAAAAATAAAAAAAAATAAAAAAAATAAAAAAAAAATTAGAAAAAGGTCCGTGTGTGTGTGTATATCAGTCTGTCAGTCTGTGGACAGCATAACTCAAAAACGAAAAGTCGGTTAAAAACCACAGTTGGTATTTAAATTTAATGTCTTTCAAGGATGCGACACGAAGATTTTGAAGAAAATAGCCCCACCCTAAACTACCCTTTACATAGAAATTTTTTCGAAAATTTTGATTTTCTTGAAAATGGCTCTAACGATTTTGATTAAAATGTCATATGTTTGAGATATTTTGATGACGAATGAAATGTATATCTTGAATTTTCTGGCTATAGCCCCTGTAGTCGTATTTACTCTGGACAACTTTTCCATAACTGGTAAACCGTTAGAGATACACCAAATCATACTATACAAAAAATGTAGAACTTGCTAAAATACACAATTTATGTCTCAATAAATTTTCTTGTGGGGTGAACCATTACAGAGATATTCCTTGTTATGTGTGTGAGTTTCGAAAAACTTAGAACTTTCGTGAAATGGATCATCGTTGTTCATTTTTTTATATGTTAAGTGTGCAAAGACAACAGAATCCCAAAGCTTTAAAACATTTAACTATCGCAGAAAGCCTACTGTATACTAAATTCCCCTTGCACCTACAAGGAAATAAGCAATAAGATAATTTGTACAAATGTTTATCTCAACTAACATGAAGATACAGGAATAAGAGTTTGTAAGAATGGTTAGTACAAGAGTAGAGAAAGTCATGTGAGTGCAACACATCAGATTTTTAGATTCAAGGATGTCAAATTTTAATTATTTTGAAACTTGAAGGTTAAACCAATTTTACGGTCAAAATGTACTCCAGTCTAAAATTGTTCACACGTCTTTATTATTCCACAGCGACCTCCTGCAATGGCGATATGTAGTTGAAAGCATGTAATTCAGTATGTCCACACCGAACCTTCGTGTTTCATATCCAACACGAATGTCAAGCAAATACCCAAGAGATGTTTACAATGGATGGAGCTATCCCATTATTTCCGTGTCCTTTTTTTACAGGCGCTTCCCTCAGTTTCACGTTTTACCACTCGCCTTCTTCGAGACGCGCTAAGGACCTCGTAAACATTGACGAGCTACTCGACGTCGCATTACCAAGGATGTTTTACTGTCAGGAAGATGGTCAACTGAGCCCCGTATTTGGTACTTAGGCGTGCCTTGTAATCGAATAAAACAGGTCGCCGCCGTCATTCATGGACAACTCTACCTTTTTTTAGGATGGAAAGATCTTTTCATTACTCGTGGGGGGGCAGCATCTAAATACACTTATGAACACATATAATAATGCTATTGACACAGTGGGTTACTGTTTAAACACCAGGTGAGTCAGCTGCCCCTTATTCTCGAGTTTTATGCAATCCGCATTTTATAGTCCAACATGAAAACATCGACCCCATTACTAGGTTCTACCCGCGTATTTAACATGGATGTTAAACACTCGATGAAATTAGTACTAATATAGTTGCTATCACACCGTCTTTAATATATTCGTAATTAGACAGCTGACGTTTGCACTTCTGCAAATGTTCACTGGAACCAGCGAGTATTACATCTTAAACGGAATGCTTACTTCACACGTTGCTAGGTAGCTCAGTTGGAACGGGCGCAAGACTCTGAAGTAATCTGTCTGCTGTGAAGGTGGTTCGAATCATCTGCATGTACTAATTTTCTTTTTTAACCGTGCAATCCTCACAATTTACAAACTATTATTCTGAAAACTGTTATATTCATTTTTATTGTTTTATTTATGTTTTATGATATTGTTTGATGTTTCTTTATTGGTGAACTACAATTATGCAGTTGTTTAAAGACACCTATATGTAGGTGCAATTGAAATAAGGATCATCCATACACATTTGAACACAGAAAGCAAGGAAATTACATTGTCAGAGTTTGACATGGAAGTTAAACTCAATTTTGCACACAATGAATTATTGTGCTATTAAAAATGCAAACAACCAAAAACGATTTAAATTATGTCCTAAACCCTCAGGGACTTCATAATTAAATTATTGTGAATTCGGTTTCCAAGTTTTGATGAACATAAAAAAAAAAAAAATACTTACAATGCTGAGACTCGAACCTGTGTCACAATCCTATTCAGCTATTTCGAGACTTCCTGAAAGCACGTAGCACGTCCAATAGTAGGACTTGTATGCCTGGTGCTATGCCATTGCCACCTCGAAAGTTTTCGGGCTTGATTTTGCCTTTTAAGACAGTTTTAATCATTTGCTGGGCGTTTTAATATTATTACTTAAATGGCAAAAGCTGTTATGCATATTAATTGAGATTCACGAGGCGTAGTTCACGCAAAAATGCAAATAAACTGTTGTTTAATAATATGTTCGTTTTGACTGTACGGGTCCATGATGGATGAGGCGTGTCTAAATTTTTCCTAATTTTTGGCAGCCAATCTCTACTCTAAGCACAAGAATCCACCAATTTCTTTTTAGCTGACATTGTTAGTATGCTCATATTATAGGTCCATTTTTTTCAAGGCGTTTACTGAATTACGTTGCTATGTATACTCTAATAAAAAGTTTGTAAAATCGACCGGGAACCGGAATTCGCTTTCAGTAAACGAGTTGTATGTTTTTGAGGTGTACTTTAGCAAGGAGTACGTTCTGTCCCTTAAAGCACTGTTGCTCTCAATTTTGTGCATTCCTCTCTTTAAGAACGTCAAGCAATATATTTTAGTAAGCGCAAAACTGGACTAAAACGCACTTGCCGTTAGATGGGTGGCCTACCTTCCAAAAAAATAAGGCGCGGCTGACTCACCTGGTATAATAAAAATCACAAAATTTTGAAGAAAATTCCTCCACTCTAAAATGAACGTTCCATGGGAAATTTTTCGAAAACTTCGATCTCAAAATTGACTAACGATTTTGATTAAAATGCCATATTTTAACATATTTTTATGGATAATGAAATGTATATTTTGAATTTTCTGGTTCTAGCCTATTAGTCTTGTTTACCCTTGATGACTTTTTGCATCACTTGTAAACCGTAAGAGATAGACCAAATCTTACTATACAAAAAATGTACTAGCTAACTCTACTAACATGAAGATGTACAAGAATGGAGAAAGTAATGATTTTATAAGATTAATATTGATAGTAAAGGCTTAATCAGATAATTGTTTTTGGTGAGTTGTGTGCTTATTTCGGCAAGCGAAACCTCAGAAGCTCTCAGTCAGAAAGCGACTTGGGAGTCCTAGTTCACAGTCCACTTAGTGGAACTGGAGTAACCGGGCAAGTTCTCGAGAGACAGAGCCGTCTTGACGTCATGTCATCCAGGTGTGGGGCTCTGCTAAATGTAATATTGCCTCTCCTAGGGGACATGTAGTACTTCCTGGACCAAGTTATGGCAAGATATAGAGCATATCCTTGTTGATGTGCCGTTCGTTCGTTCGCTTCCTTCCTTGCTTCCCAAAGAGACTCTCGTAAAATATTGGCTAGCTGGGGGAAGTTTGTACTTCTGGGAGAGATGTCCCCTAAGGTGGCATTATTGCGACATACACCGCTTTATGTGCCGATCCGGGACACGAGGGATATAAATTACACGCTCACTTATTATTTATACTCTTCGTAAAAGTCCACGTGTATTGGGGTTAACACACATCGATAGCAGGGCTATCGGAAATAATCAAACAATATTTTACTCACCTTCAAGTAGGCACTCATGCCGTAAAATTTACTTTCCTTTACATGTATGTCTGCTTCGCAAGAATTTTACACTTATACCTTACATATGTCTTATTATTTGAAACATTACAAGAAAAGCGAGTAGGGAAACCATATAATTTAATACCACGCACAGTAAAATGGGTAGCAGAAAACACTTCTCTAAGAAAAATATGTGTTACACTCACATGACTTTCTCTACTCTTTTACTAACCATTCTTCAAACTCTTATTCCTATATCTTCTTCGTGTTAGTTAAGATAAACATTTGTATAACTTATCTTATTGCTTATTTCCTTGCAGGTACAAGGGGAATATTAGAATACAGTAGGCTTTGTGCGATAGTCAAATCTATTAAAGCTTTGCGATTCCGTTCTCTTTGTACACGTAACATATAAAAAAATGAACGATGACCCATTCCACGAAAGTTCTAAGTTTTTCGAAACTCACACTCATAATAAGGAATATCTCCAAAATGGTTCACCCTACCAGAAAATTTATTGAGACATAAATTGTGTATTTTAGCAAGATATACTTTTTTGTATAGTATGATTTGGTCTATCTCTAACGGTTTACCAGTTATGCAAAAGTCGTCCAGAGTAAATACGACTACAGGGGCTATAGCCAGAAAATTCAAGATATACATTTCATTTGTCATCAAAATATCTCAAACATATGACATTTTAATAAAAATCGTTAGAGCCATTTTCAAGAAAATCATAATTTTCGAAAAATTTTCCATGTAAAGGGTAGTTTAGGGTGGGGCTATTTTCTTCAAAATCTTCGCGTCACATCCTTGAACGACATTAAACTTAAATACCAACTTTGGTTTCTAACCGACTTTTCTTTTTTGAGTTATGCTGTCCACAGACTGACACACAGACACACACACGGAGCTTTTTATAAAAAGGTTTCTTTTTTGGATTCAGGGGGCCTCAAAACATGTATTTCCGGAAAAATCTCGACATCGAATTTTTGGGTGGAATACAATACTTCCCCTACTTACCAGTAGAAAAAGTAAAAAATACTTAAATGCGCCATTTTATGCTGTCCACAGACTGACACACACACACACACATGGACCTTGTTTCCAAAAAGGTACTTTTTTTGGATTGCGGAGTCCCAAAACATTTACACTATATATTATACATAGCTATTATACTCCATATTTCCAATATATCTACAAGGAAACGTAATGAAATCTTTTATACGAACGTTCATTTCGGTTAAGTTCTGTGAGAGTATTTTGTGAAGAATTTATTGAGAAAGACATTTATTCATCATGGGATGGAGGTTTCCCTTACACTTGGCTTTGTTTACGATTAATGAGCATATTATTATTGTTGGTCATGCTACCTTATTAACCCCTAGCTGCACCATTCGATCATTTGCCTCTTCATTACTCCATCATAATGCAGATAACGATTTTCGATACAGGCTGCCAACGCCGCAGATTAAAGTTGAAACCGATAAAAGCAGAAATGCTGCGACGGATGGTTTGTTTTTAAGCCGACTGGCTGACTGGCCGGCCATACGTGTGGATGTTTACATTTTTTGTTCGGAACAGCTAGTCATTAGAATTCCCTTGTACCCCGCCCTGTCCCGACATCGGCTTTACCTAACAACCCCGCTAGCGTATTTAGGGAGATTTACTTTCGTTTTTGTTTTCCAAACTATAATCTCCCGTTCCTGGCCATGGTTTTTGTGTGTGTTTTATAATTAAGTTACCATGTCTTTTTCTTCCTCCTTTTTTTTTCCAATTTCGTAGTAAATTATTATTTTACATTTCCTTGTTAGAAACGTTTGTTTTTTTATTAATCTCCAAGCTGAATTTTGCCTCTGAGTTCCTTTATTAGAAGGGGTTACAAATTCCTAAACTAAAACATGAAAGCCTAACAAATTGTTAATGACTTTTACTTTTACAACGATAAAAAAAAAAAAAAAATTAATTATATAACTCTTTGAACGATCGTGTTTAATTTTTCTGCATTCACATCAGCCAACCTTAACTAACCTTTCTGTTTTTGCAGCTTATAAGCGCTATTTACAGCAACAACCATAAGCTTTTACATATTTTATGCTCCACTGTGTCTAAAGTGCAGATTTCAAAGCTTGAACTAGCGTGTGTAGTCCGTGATAATAGAGAATAACAGTATAAACAAGCGAAAAGGTCTTAAATGTTTTGCACTTTACTTACAGGGCCTTTATTTTCCATATTATATGCTTTTGTATATGCTGCTATTATCTAACTTTACGGATTACAGATTCTTATGCCAAAGACGGATTAGTTGGGCCACGTGGTGTAATATTCTCTACGTATTATTGGTGTAAATTAGTACGAGTTAGGTTTAAGTGAGACATTGAAAATGTTATAAGCAAATGTGAAGCAAGCCCTAATATGCAGGCTGGAACAATAACCTTGCTGCATCCCTTAGGAGTAAAATAGTAAAACGGTTAGGTTCCAGATTACAATAGCATAACGGCTGACAATTCGCAGTCCATGCAGAATGTAATATGG
This sequence comes from Tenodera sinensis, assembly GCA_030765045.1. NCBI lineage: Eukaryota > Metazoa > Arthropoda > Insecta > Mantodea > Mantidae > Tenodera > Tenodera sinensis. The sequence goes on along the minus strand of CM060966.1, from coordinate 158,065,610 downwards.
TTACACCTCCATGAAAGGGGGAGGAGTGCTGTTGGAGTAGCTGCTTTTGCCCATTGATCACGCTGTGGAGGGACAGAGAGAGAGAGAGGTCTAATTGTGTGTGACCAACGGGAATCAATGGAGGCACACACAGAGGGAAGGAGGGGGGAGGCAGTTAACAACGGTACGCTGTAATTGCTAAGACTCTGGGAACCACCCCCATCACTGTCTCTCTACTCAAAAATGTACACAAAACAATCTCTGTGTGTCCCATAAACACCTATATTGTTCTCTGCCTAAAAGAAGTTTAAGACAATTAGCTTATTTCATTTGGGCCACAGGAATCAAACCCACACCTCCTGAATATGGACCACAGACATTACCCCCTGAGCCAACCCCATCGACATCTCATTCTTTAACTGCAGCACTGAGCGATTGTTGCATTCTAAAAATCACTGTAACAACAAAAATGATTTACACAGCTAAACTCTTAATGCAACTAATTATCTTAACGAAATTTGTTTCGACATAAATGCTGTTAATTGAGAGACACGGAGTGTGACAGGTGGCAGCCATGCAGAACCTGATGTTCATCTATTATTAGTTTTAATATGACAAAAACAGCGATGATCAAATGGGTATGTTTTGGCTACGCTTTGTGCCTATAATTGGTTGGAAACAGGAACGGATGATTTAACCCATCAGTATCCGATGCTGAGTTAATTACAGGGGTGTGTATGTTAACTTAAAAACGGCCTATGTTTGTCACCGATTTTCTTAATAAAAAGAATATTTATTGTCAGTTGTGGTAACCTGGGATACGAGGGCAACTTTAAAGTTTTTTAGAACATCAAGCAAGGATTACTTTAAAAAATTAAAGGTATTCTTGTTTTCCAAATACTTTCCTTTAACTCTTACTTTCGATGAAGCCAGACCTTAAAGCGATTACCTATGTGTACCTACCCAAGGACTTCAAAAACCAGGTTTTCATAATGTTTCACTGCTCCAACTGATAACAAATTTATCTTAACTTTTTGGAAACAAAAAAAAAACAAACAATAAGTGATTTGACTCATACCAATATAGTCTGAATAAGTTTATAAGATGTCCGAGGATCAGCATTGCTCAAACAATAGTAATTTTTTAATCAGCAACAGCCGTTATTAAGCGTCCTTCCAAAATCCAACACTAGAAAATCTGATGTGTTGCACTCATATGACTTTCTCTACTCTTGTACTAACCATTCTTACTAATTCTTATTCCTATATCTTCTTCGTGTTAGTTGAGATAAATTTTTGTAGAAATTATTTATTACTTATTTTCTTATAGGTGCAAGGGGAATATGGGAATACAGTAGGCTTTGAGTGATAGTCAAATTCATAAATGGTTCAGTCCACAAAAAGTCAATTTCGACATAAATTGTGTTTTAATGAGATCTACATTGTTGTATAGTAAGATTTGTTCTTTCTCTTACGATTTACCAGTTATGCAGAAGTCATCAAGAGTAACAGGACTGTATGACCTAAAGCCATAAAATTCAAAATATACATTTCACTTGCCATAAAATATCTTAAATATATGACATTTTAATCAAAATCGTTAGGTATTTGTCAGAAAATAAAAACTTTCGAAAAATTTTCCACCTACAGAGTAGTTTAGTGGAGGAATTTTCTTCTAAACCTTCGCGTCGCATCCATGAAGGATATTAAATACCAACTTTGGTTTTTAAAAGACTTTTCGTTTTGAGTTATGCTGTTTACAGACACACATACAGACTCTAACTGTTTCTAACAATGCTTCTTTTGCATTTAGGAGCCTCAAAACTTACGTACGATGAAATCTCGAGATCGAAATTTTGGGTTGAATACAATACCTCCCCTCCTTAGCAGAGAAAGTAAAAATCAATTTTGAAGAATGCCTATAAAAATTGTATAGTAATAAACGATAGTGGATAGAGCAAGTCATATGAATACAACATATCAAATTTTTATAAACAACAGTGATGAACTCATAGGAACCGAGTGAAAATATTCAAATAAGAGAGGTTGGAAGAATATTAATTTACCAAAAGCAATATTTCGAAATATCGTGTTGTCCATCATTAAAGCCTTGGGATTTTTAATTGCATCGCTGATGTACTTCTAATTTACCCCGTCCTTGATTTTCTAAAATGCCTGACATTCTTCTCTAGAAATTTAATTATTATTTTACAGGAATGCTATTACAGGGTGTTGTTAAAATGGAAGGACAAAGCATTTTTAACGATAAATGAAATTCTTTGCTGTGGTGTTGGCCACGTTTTGCCCTATCGATATAAACACCAGCTTTAATCCAAGCTAATTGTCCGTATATTTATAACATAGTCGTTACTTCTCCCATAAGCTTACCTTAATCCCAGAATCCTGCACTCTACATTCACTGTTTCTTTGGACTCACAAAACAATTATATCAAACGTTTAAGGACAGCTGCATATTCCACCGAAATACACAATATCTTAAAATATTTTGCCCAACGGCCTTATAATTCATCAAAATAGCATCTTATTAAAGGGTACATTTTAAAAAGTACTTATGTAGACATTAATTTTTAAGGAGTTATAATTTTCTTTGTTTAATAAAAACCGAAAAGTCTCATTTTTAACTCTTTTAGGAGATGTGACTATAAAAGTCTGATGTGTTGAACTCACACGACTTTCTCTACTCTTGTAGTAACCATTCTTACAAACTCTTATTCCTATATCTTCTTTCTTGATAGTTAAGATACCTACACATTTGTACAAACTATCTTACTGCTTATTTCCTTGTAGGTGCTTTGAGATTCTCTTGTCTTTGCACATTTAACATATAAAAAAATGAACAACGATGATCCATTTCACGAAAGTTCTAAGTTTTCCGAAACTCGCACACATAACAAGGAATATCTCCGAAATGGTTCACCCTACAAGAAAATTTATTGAGACATAAATTGTGTATTTTAGCAAGATCTACATTTTTTGTATAGTATAATTTGGTCTATCTCTGTTTACCAGTTATGCAAAAGTCGTCCAGAGTAAATACGACTACGGGGACTATAGCCAGAAAATTCAAGACATACATTTCATTTGTCATCAAAATATCTCAAACATACGACATTTTAATCAAAATCGTTAGAGCCATTTTCAAGAAAATGAAAATTTTCGAAAATTTTTCCATGTATAGGGTAGTTGAGGGTGGGGCTATTTTCTTCAAAATCTTCGTGTCGCATTCTTGAAAGACATTAAACTTAAATACCAACTTTGGTTTTTAACCGACTTTTCATTTTTGAGCTATGCTGTCCACAGACTGACTGACTGACACACAGATACACACACGGACCTTTTTCTAAAAATGTCTTTTTTTTTATTGAGGGGGCCTCAAAACATGTATTTCCGGTAAAATCTCGACATCGAATTTTTGGGTGGAATACAATACTTCCCCTACTTACGAGTAGAGAAAGTAAAAATGAACAACGATGTTGCATTTGACAAGTAGAAGTTATCCAAAACTCACATTCTCCGAAATGGTTCACTCTACAAAAAATTATTTCAACATACAAGGTGTATTTTAAAAAGATCTACATTTTTGTATAGTAAGATTTTGTCTATATCTTACGGTTTACTAGTTATGCAAAAGTCACCCAGAGTAAATACGACTACAGCGGCTATAGCCAGAAAATTAAAAATATATATTTAATTTTTCATAAAAATATCTCAAACATATCCAGATATTGGGTCTTAAGTATGAAAGAGAGCCCTGTTCTGTGGTTACACACGCTAGGATGATTTGACTTTTTCTCTCTAACGCGGGAATTGGTGGAGAAAGTAATAAGACACATATTCAATGCCTGTCATAAATATTAGCACTACAGAAGGATTTATTTTGGCTGAACAGCGGTCCCTCAGTGTTTATTAGCAAGGGTATCAATTATATACAGCATTATTTATTTTAAGCATATGGAGCAGTTGATATTAATTTTTACAAAAGTAAATATTGGGAATTACATTTAGGGGCGTTCTCTCTGAGGCGTGATGTATACATAGTGATATTTGTATTGTATTTTTATCAGCAATGCACACGGACGGATTTTTGCCTGCGTTTCCGCGCGCGGTGTTTGTGCTGCCACCACTGTGATTGTTATCTATCGATTTGAATACCAAATGAAAGGAATACCAGTCATTTATTTCATATAATTTATCTACCTATTTTGGCACGGTGTGTAACTTCGTGCTTTATGAACTGCTATCATAAATTACGCTTCCTTTTTAATGCTTGAGATCATCTGTTTTCTAATTCTTTACTTCCACTACCACTTGCCTATGGTAGATAGATTAAATATTGTATTCCATCAAAAAAGTCAATATCGTGGATTCTCCAGAAATACATTTGTTCAGAATCCTACAAACCGATAACAAGGACTATTGTGGACTATCCGCATATACAAAAAATTGTTTGGTTTAAGTTTTCTGTATAAAAGAGATCTAATTTTTATGTGTAGAAAGATTTTATCTCTTACGGTTTATAGTTACAAAAAAGTCAGCCAGAATGAAGAGGACTTCTAGGGACATGCATTTAATTTGGCACAAAATAATTCTAAATATATGCTATTTTAATCAAAATCATTAGAGCTATTTATGTGAAAAAAAAATTTCAAAAAAAATTTCCATGTAAACGGTAGTCTGGGGTGGGAGGATTTCTCTGAAAAGTTCATGTCACAACATTCTTGACAAATGTTCACTTTAAATACCAAGTTATTATGTTCACAGGTAGACATACATACAGGAAATTTTCTAAAACCCCCCTTTTTTTTAATTCTGGAATTCCCAAAACATGTATTTTTTGTGATATCTAATTTTTAATATTTCGATTAAACCAGTAAATATTTAAGATAATTAAATACCTTATTATACTTGTAAGAATTACAATAAGTTTAGATTAGTAGTTAGAGAATTATTGTGACGCCGGTCGTGACGCACAACGAAGGATAGTCCAGTCCAAGCTACTGCACAGCACATATCAGGCACGGCGTGGACCAAAAGCTCTTAAGGTTAAGCTTCCCCACACCAGTCACGCGAGCAAACACGTTGACAACAATGAACGCGGTACGTCAAAATAGGGGCCTTTCGGGTCAATGTCGGAACGCCGATGTATTTGTAGACATTCAAGAAAAATCTGACACGTCATCATCAGTATAAACTTTGCGGATCACGTGAAGGCGGGAAATTTTTTAGTCAGAATTAGTCGTCGGAATTAGTGTATGAGACATAGAGAAATTAAAAAAAGACTGAGTCAAGGTTGCGAGAAGAAAACAGTTGTGAGTTGTGATATCATGAAAGATGTGTGTTAACGTCAGTAGAAGAGAACTGTTTTTTGTGCAAAAGTTAAGAGAAAAATAGTTAAACTGGGTTTTGAAGTTTTTGTCACGCTGGTGTCAGAAGTGGGATTCCTCAAATTGCCGTTTTGTTATTAATTCCTTAAAATGTAAAATGAAAAGGCTACGATTCCCTTCATTTTGTTAACTTAAGCAACAGTCGCAGGCATTTGCTATGAAATAGTTTGGCACATGGTGATTGTGCAGAATTGACGTAAGCTGGTAATGCACGCGGAGTTATCGATTTTAAGCTGTAGGTATATAGTTTATGGCAGTTTTACGAAGTTGGCTACCGGACGGTATTAGCAGCTAAGCAGGTGTAATGGATGTGGAACAGACATAAGCGGCTCTCTGACCTTTTACTGCCTTTCCCATTTCTTTACGAGCACATCAACTAATGCTCTGTAACAAGGGCGCCACACTTTATCTTCAGACAATCTACACCTCTACTTGCATTCGTTTCAAGTCATTAGCGAATGACTAAAAATATATCATGTGTTGTATTCATATGAATTTCTCCACTCACTATTGTACAAACAGCACCACAGAAAATATTCGGCGGATTTTGTATCGTTTCCTGGGGTCTTTTGACGCTTGTTCTTAACTTACATATCACAGACGAAACAAAGAGGGAGGAAAGAGGGGAGGTTGATGCCTGAGCTTTTCCTGAAAAGATCCATGATACATATTGAAACCGAAATTATGTCAATATATATTTGATAATAGAAAGAAACAAAAGGAGATTCTAGTCAATAGTTAAGGGGAAGACGTAATAAAGCTGAATATGATAAAGTCTCAAGAATGGAAGCCTAGGCAGATTTAAATGAGTGATAAGGTTACAATTGTTGTTTGTATGAAGCCATAGTGATCCCGCGGGCTGATTCCTATCTTACCATGACGTATTCTAAAGTTAGCCAATGGAAATCGCTTCCACGCAAAAACAAATGCAACGCAACACACATACTCGTCTTGAATCGAGCCGAGAGTACACGTGCAATTTCTGAGTTGTACGTAAGCTAGCACGTATACATAATTCGGCGGTTGCTAAAGGGTGACAAAGTTAGTGTTATAACGTTGTAGTTGAAGTTACAAAGCTACATTCTATTTAAATATCGTCGGCAGTTCTCTACAAATCTGGAAATTTACCAATAAAGTTAAATGTTGGTTAATTCTTCTTTTGGTTCCATTCCTACCATAACTCACGCATACCCTGTAGATTAGGACCTCTTGCTAGAGCTAGTCCGGACACCAAACACGAGATCTTATAGGTCTTAAAGGAGACGTCTTCGACGGAGAGGAACGTTTGTGTCAATCTATTGTAGGAAATCTTGACATCGAATTTGTGGCTTGAACATAATACTTCCCCTACCTATATACGTAGCAGAGAAAGTAAAAAAGCGTAGTTGAGATTTTTTTATAAAGGTGATAGTTACATTCGTAAGTCACTTGACGTCATCAACCATTAACAGCTGTTGATCACGTGCTCATTTCTTGCACTGTAACAATCGCTTTGAGTTCCTGTTTTGTCAGTCATAAAAATATCGTTCTGACATTGCATGCGAACAAAGGACTAATGTTTCCTTACGACTCCTTGAACGTTCGAGGCCACATCTGTACTTACCAATCTGAAAACATAACTTTAATAAGTACGCAAATGAAGTAAATATTGATTTAATGCTGTTCATTACATTTACCTCAATTACCAATAAAAACCGCACCAACAGCCTCAACACTGTATATTATCCTGGTGTAGGGGTATAGATAATATACTCTTGGGAGCTAATGTAGCTACAAACACCAATGAAAGGTTTATATCAACATTCACATGACTTTCTATGCCTATTCTTCAACAAACTACTATTAAAAAGCATATTCTACCTGTCTGGTGCTAACGTATAGTAAAGTAGCGGAAATATATGTTTCGAGGCCCCCTGAACAATAAATGCCATTTTTAGAAAAAGGTCCTTGTGTGTGTGCCTGTCTGTGTGTCTGTGGAGAGCATAACTCAAAAACAAAAAGTCGGTTACACACCAAAGTTTGTATTTAAGTTTAATGTCTTTCAAGGATGCCACTAGAAGATTTTGAAGAAAATTGCTCCACCCTAAACTACACTTTACATGGAAAATTTTTCTAAAATTTTTATTTTCTTGAAAAGGCTCTAACAATTTTGATTAAAATAACATGTTTACGATATTTTTATGACAAATGAAATATATATTTTGAATTTTCTGACCATAGCCTGTGTAGTCCTGTTTACTCTGGATTATTTTTGGATAACTCGTAAACAAAACCTTACTGTACAAAAATGTAGATCTCACTAAAACACATTTTATGTCTCAATAATTTTTTTGCAGAGTAAACTCGTTCGGAGATATTTTTATCAGTTTCGGAAAACTTATATTTCGTCAAATGCAACATCGTTGTTTATTTCTTTATATTAGCCGTGCAAAGAGAACGGAATTTGAAAGCTGTAAAAGAATTGACTATCGCTCAAAGTCTACTGTATTCCCATATTTCCCTTACACCTACAAGAAAATAAACAATTTCTGCAAATGTTTATCTCGACTAACACGAAGATATAGGAATAACAATTTCTAAGAATGGTTACTACAAGAGTAGAGAAAGTCATGTGAGTGCAACACATCAGATTTTTTAGAAATGATTTTGGTATAAATTTCGCTGTTGTAGGTACAGTCTCGCCCGTTAATGCTGTCACAATGGAAGCGGTGTGAGACCCAGCATTGTGTCGATGGGTGTCTGTTTACCTGCGTGATGCTGTAAATAGAACTTCCCCTGTAGTCGGCATTTATACCAACACATAGACAGAAGTCTAAGCTTTGGGTGGACATTCAGTTTTTTCGCTTGTTCACACTGTTCGTTCCGAGCCTTCCCAGCTAGACGCTAGTCCGGTGAAAGGGGGTTGTGTGCTGGTTCCTAAAGTGGCACCTTAGCTTGGTGAGATGTCCTTGCCAGTTTACGCTGTTACTTGCCTAATTAACTGGGCTTTCTGACTCCTCTGCGGACGTGCTCGATAGTCTTGGGAGTTAAACTGATTTGTCTTTTGACCTCAGATCTCTTTAATATTGGACTGTGTTCGCATCCAATTTATTTAAATTTTTATTGTATTTTGACCATTAAAATTGTTCCGAATTATGCAATCTCAGACAGATTTACAGCAGAAGCTCAGAATGAGCCGAAAACATGATTTGTTGCCTCATATGAGTTTTTCTACTCTCTCTTCAGCAAACTGTTCTTATAAACTTCTGCAGACATTTCCAGAAATGTTTTTATTACATATCCCCTTTGCGTAAGAATAAATATATGGGACTTCAATAATCTTGAGCGACAGTCAAATATTTTAAGAGCTGGTCGCCAAGTGATAGCTTTGAAATTCCGTTCTCTTTGAATGACCAGGAGTTCGAACGGAAAAAAAAAGTACAAACATTGGAAAATTCAAACAAGTAACAAGGAATATCTCGGAAATTGTTAATTCCACAAAACAATTGATATAAATTACGTGATTTAACCAGATCCACATTTTTATGTGGTAAGATTGTATAAATAACAAACATGCTGAACTTAAATACCAATTATGGTATGTAACCAGTTTTCACTTTTGAATTATGCCAACTGCTCGTAGACACTTCCACATACATACGGGCCTTTTTCTATTTTTTTAAAGATACAGGAGGCCTCAAACATGTGTTTACGGACTTTTGGTTCGAATGTCTTTAAAGGTCTTTAAAAGTATTCCGTTTTATATGACGTTCCTTATTATTGTTATTACTATTAGTATCAGTATAATTGTGGTTGTTTTTGCACTAAATATTACACACTGTGCCTTACTTTTCTGCTCCAATATTTTCAAAATATTTCAACCCCTGGTCCAGGGGAACTTAGCTGTAAAAGGGCGTATGTCTGGCAAAGAAAGTTACAGAAGCGAAAGCACAGCTAGTGACAACATTACAAAAGCGTATTTGCTTTCAAATCCCCAATACGAAGATTCCGTGTGATGATATTCCCCCACCGAGCCTGATTGGACATCGCAGCTTTGGGGAAATGTGCAACTGCTGGCTTTGCAGCAATCTGTTGATCAGTTTGCTTCCAGTCGGCAAAGGCCATTATTTGTAAACCATCTCTCACTCTGATGAACTCCTTTTTTTATGAAGGTCTCATTAATAATTACACTTAATCTTTTAGCTTTCAAATAGATGACGTCCGTTTTAAGCTTGTGAATTTGCAGGTGAGTAACATTACGATAAAACATGGACCTCTCTCTAAGCCCTCTTTGTTGCAGGAATGACAGAAGCGGAGCCAGATATTTTCAGTTTACTCTTGAATAACTCATGCACACAGGGTGGACAATAAGTCATCATCTGATAGATTTTGTATTGGAGTAACATTGTTGTACTGTTGCTCCAACGTGTATGGAATATGGAATATCTATCGCAAGAGGAAATTAACTTGCAACTATTCCTAAACTGAGAGGAATAATTTCTGCCTTCGATACCCTGAGTGGTGTTTCTTCACCGAGAGCGCCCAGTGAATACTGGTGTTCTATTTATGAACCATATTTTTACTTTCTCTACTACATTAGTAAATAGGGGAAGTATTTTGAGAGAAAGATCCGCACGCGCGTTTGTCTGTGCGTGCGCGCGTGTCTGTCAGTCTGTGGACAGCATAACTCAAAAACGAAAAGTCGGTTAAAAACCAAAGTTGGTAATTAAGTTTAGTGTCTTTCAAGGATGCGACACGAAGATTTTGAAGAAACTTGATCCATCCTAAACTAACCTTTACATGGAAAATTGTTCAAAAATGTTGACTTTCTCAAAAATGGCTCTCATATTTTTTGGCAAATGAAATTTATATTTTGAATTTTCTGGCTATAACCTATGTAGTCCTGTTTTCTCTGGATGACTAGTAAACTAGTAAACCGTAACAGATAGGCCAAATCTTAGTGTACAAAAAACGCAGATCTTGCTAAAACACAAAGTTTATCTCCTAATAAACACTTTTTGTAGAGCGAACCATTTCGGAGATATTCCTTGTTACTTATGCCAGTTTTGGAAAACAAACTTTCGTGAAATGGAAGATAGTGATTCATTTTTATATCTTACCTGCGCAAAGAGAATGGAATTTTATAGCTTTAAAAGATTTGACTATCGCCCAAAGCCTACTGTATTCCCATATTCCCCTTGTACCTACAATAAAATAAACAATAAGATAATTTCTGAAAATGTTTATCTCGACTAACACAAAGACAAAGGAATAGGAGTTCGTAAGAATGGTTAGTAAAAAAGTAGAGAAAGTCATATGAGTGCAACACATCAGATTTTTCATATTATAGTCATATTTCCTCATAAATTTTCGTATTTTTATCATATTTTTTTCCGTTACAATGTTGCATGCAAATAGAAGATCGTTCCTTTTGGAAATTTAAGAATATATGTAATTTGCTACTATAATTCTTCTTTTTGATTGCGCTTCAAAATGTGACATTTATTTCATTTTGTGCAGAGTCGAGGGTTAGCTTTGGATTGAGCAATTAAATAAATTCAAAGTACAACAATAAAATTAATGATTGATTTATTATTGAGTGTGCTGGACTTCTAAAGATATTTTCAACATAATGTTAATTTAAGCAGCATTCAAATGTTGATGATTTCGAAAATGGACCCAAAATATGTCAGATTATATTTATCGTCATGTTTTTTACTCTTTCGGTGAAAAGTGTTTGCGTATTTCTAACATTTTTAGGTAATAAACACCCGGGCCCTGCTTGTCGCTAATCGCAGAGCATTGAGTTCTCTTATTTTGAATACGGCCGCAGCTGCCTCAGCGCCATCTTGGCGTGCAAAAATGGAAAGAAGATTGGGTACAAGTGGTTTTCTTAAACACTTGCGAGGAAAGCCTTTAACGAACGGTGAAAAGGTTATTAAATTGAATGTATTCGGAGAAATATCTTATAGCTTATATCTGGAGCTTAGTGAACAGCGCGGAGGAATACTTCAATTTATTCTAACAGCAAATATATTATAGCACTGAAATTCTGATGTCGCCTACTGCTCCGTTGTAAACATCTCATTGTTAATGCTTTTTTAAACCGTTGTATAAATAACTGTTCTCTGTGCTTACCAACTAATTGCCAGGCTGTACAACTCAGTGTTCACGACTAACGGAATTACGATAAAGTAAAGGGATTATATTTTTGGTTCGTTGCCGAACAAAACTAGAGTTGGGTAACGTGTAAAAAATTAAAGCAACATCTCTTCTCTCAGTTTGATTAATGGACGATGTTTCAGGACAACTCCCTCGCAGCAGGTATTGCGATATAGAGCTTGTGTTCCCTGTCAAAGCACCATTTATCAAATATGTCGCTCGTCGGTACAACACGTTCAGATATAGCTGTCAGCAAGCCATCAACTTGTTTATCCCATCAACCTCAAGTATTATACAAAACTCTGCAACATAATGGAGAAGAACTCCACAAACTTTCATACTTCAGGGAATGAATGTAAATAACACTGTAACTGGTACCTACACACTTGGAGTTCGAGAAGATGGCTACATTCATACAGAGTAGAATAAACACACAAATGTAAAACTCGTGCCAATATAATGCATACTGATTTATGTGGATAAAACCAGCCCTTACTTGGTTCAAGCACTCCACTTAATATATGCCTTGCTCTCCCCTTTTCCTTCGCTCCTGAGCCTGTCCCCGACCAGATTTCACCGGAAATTTATTTTGGGAATCCCTTAAACAAAGAAACATTAGAGAAGGGTCCGTGCGTGTGTGCGTGTGTGTGTGTGTGTGTGTGTGTGTGTGTGTGTGTGTGTGTTTGTGTATGTGTGTGTGTGTAAACAGCATAACTCAAAAACGAAAAGTCGCTTAAAAACCAAAGTTGGTATTTAACATCTTTCAAGGATACCACACCAAAATTTTGAAGAAAATTCCTGCACCCTAAAGTACCCTTTACATGGAAAGTTTTGATTCTCTCAAAAATGTCTCTTAACGATTTTGATTAAAATGCCATACGTTAAACATACTTTTATGGAAAATGAAATGTATATTTTGAATTTTTGGCTATAGCCCATGTAGTCCAATTTACTATTGATGACTTTTGCATAACTACTAAACAGTAAGTAGACCATATCTTACCACAAAAAAATGTAGATTTTGTTAAAATACACAAGTTATGTCCAATGCATTTTTGGGGGCAGAGAATCATTTCGAATATATTACTTTTTATTTGTGTGAGCTTTGAAATACCTATGCTTTTCTCAAGTGGAGGGTCGTTATTCCCTTTTTTTTTTTAGCTCTTTGCCCTATAAAGAGAACAGAATTTCAAAGCCTTCATTTAGCGACTAGCTTTAAAAGATTTGACAATTGCTTAAACCCATATTCCTCTTGTAACTGCAAGAAATTAGTCAATAAGATAATTTCTACAAATGTTTATCTAAAACTAAAACGAAGAAAATACAGGAATAAGTATAAGAGGTGGAATCAGCACTGAAAAATTCAACGCCATAGCCGGGATTTGAACCACCGATCTTCCGCTTATCGAGCGGCTGCTGTAACCACTAAGCTGCCGTGGCCAACTTGCCAGTACGACATTAAATTCCCCAGCTGATTCGCACTTTTCCCGGTTAGACCACAAGGGAATCTCACATCAGAGATAAATACCCCAAGGGCGACTTACAAATTGTAAGTACTTTATGTCCCGGATTTAAGAAACCTTTAGATGGTAATTAATATTTATTTATTTATTTTCAGTACTTCAGTAGAGAAAGTCACGTGAGTGCAACACATCAGATTTTTCTTAGTTAATCTCCAATCTTGGCAAGTTAAGATTTAGGTTTCTGTAGCTGAGAGAACACTTAGTTCTGGAATGGGTGAATCTGAGCTACAGAATACTGTTAGCACCTCTCACAGGGTGCACAGGGACCTCCTCTTAATTAAATACTCCGCATCCACTGGTTTAATCTCCTTGAATTAACCTATTAAGGTCTCATAGCCTGGCTATTAATTAATGTTTCTGCATCTGTCGAAAGCACAGAGTAAGGGATACAGCCACATAAAACGCGCATTGCTGTGAATGTGTCTCCAGCAAATGAACAGTTAAAATGAACAAAAATTATTTAATTTCGGTGCTCTACGGTCGTATAAACAGCACTGTAATATTCACCAAAGCGATGTCAGTCTCGCCAACTTAATTAGCAATTTTACAAATAAACAAGGGAAGGTAGTCATGGAATAAATACTCTATTTACCTGAAACTTATTTCAGCTCATTTAAAAGGTAAATAGGTATATCAAATGAGGTTGAGGTCCCTTAGTGTGCGTATAAAATTACCAACTTCAACATTACACAAATGTAATATTCATGCTTTGAAAAGAAGGATAGTTGGCGCAGCTATAAGTTAAATATTGTATGTTACAAGAATTAAGTGATGAAGGATTAGTTTCATGTCAACGTGTCTATAGAATGCAGTCCTTGTAGCGTAAATTACTATTCTTAATCATTCAGGTAGTCTGTTTACACAGTGAAGAGAAAGACAGGGAGAAAGGGGGCGAGAGAGGGCGAGAGAGGGCGAGAGAGGGCACGAGAGAGCGTGAGAGAGGGCCAGAGAGACAGAGTTTGAGAGAGCGACGGTGAGAGAGTACTTGAGAGAGCGAGAGAGCGAGAGAGCGAGAGTGTGCGAGAAAGGGAGACATTGAGAGCGGGAGAACGAGAGAACGAGATAGAGCGAGAGAATGAGACAGCGAGGAGGGAGGAGAGAGCGAGAGCCAGAGAGAGAACGCGAGAGCAGGAGTCAGAGCGAGAGAAAGCGGGAGTCTGAGAGCGAGATAGCGAGAGCCAGAGGGACAGCCAGACAGAGTAATAGACAGCAAGTGAGAGCGAGAGCCAGAGAGTGAGAACGAGAGAGAGAGAGATAACTTGAGATAGGGCCAGAGAAAGAGTGAGAGCCAGAGAGTGAAAGCCAGAGAGCGAGAGCCAGAAAGCGAGCGCCAGAGAGAGCGAGAGAGACAGCGAGTACCAGTGAGTGAGAGAGAGCGAAAGTCAGAGAGAGTGAGAGGGTGAGAGCGAGAGTCAGAGAGAGCGGGAAAGAAAAGCGGGAGTCTGAGAGCGCGAGAGGGGAAAATGGGAGTCTCTGAGAGCGCGAGAGAGTGAGAGAGAGCGAGGGATAGAACGAGAGGATGAGACAGCCATAGAGAGAGATAGGTCTTTCGTAAAACTTCTTTGGATTTAGAGAATCCCAAAACATGTATTCCCGGTGAAATCTGGATAACGAATTTTTGTGCGTAATACCATATTCCAATTGGACTAAGGCCGCTCTTGCGCTGTTATTGCAGGCAGAGCAAAGAGGAGAAACGAAGGATATTTATTGCACTACAACCAGAATTATTGCCAGCTATCGTCATATGATGCTAACGGAATTTATAGGAACCCCTATTTCTTCTCTCGTGCTGGACGCCAATGATATGAAAAACTGTCATAAATTCTTCGACGACAAATCATGCCCAGTTCCATTATTATCTTGACCGCATCAATTCATAAGATTCCGCAATATGGTCAGTCCAGTCGAATAGGGGAAAATAATTAATGATAGAGTTATACATACATTCTCGAAAAATCTGACATGTAACAGTTGTAAGACATTTTTATGCGTATTATTTATTTTCATCATTTTTTTAAATATTATTAAAATTAAACAATGGTTTTATCTCCTTCCTGTTGTGATAAATAATCGCTAAATTTGATTTCGTTCAGGAAAACATTTCATAGGCTCAGAACTGAAAACTAAGTTTCTTACGACATTTTTTATGCCATCTCCAATCTCTGTTTTTGTTGATCCGAACGTCCGGTCTTATAAATAGGGCTAGGAAGTTCATGCATTTGCATGTTTTTCCATAGGGTTTAAAATGTATGCCTTTACATTATGTGCACGAATTACGGAATTTTCAGTAATTTGGACATGATTTTATGGTGCATATAACTGCATATTTTCTTGATTTTTTATAAATGCATATTATTTCAATACTATAGCCCCTATATTACACATTTTAATGATTTTTATGGTTTTTTATTACTTTTTTCTATCTGGATAATATTTTTCATATTGGCAGTACTGCACATGATGATGCAAGTCACGAAGATTTCAATATTATTGCCCCTATATTACATATTTTAGTGATTTTTATGCTTTTTTTATTTTTTCATCTGTATAATATTTTTCATATTGGTAGCATTTCTGAAACAATGGTTCTGTCCCATTGGTAGACCGATTTGTGTCCAGTACGAAGATAATTTTTGTTAAATCTCCTAAAAGGGTTAAGTTGTTTAGATCAACAGCACCTAATATCTGACTTCCTCCTGCACCAGTGTTAACTGATGGGGAACATGGGTCAATGCAGTTTTATATTATGCTGAGCACATAGAAATAGCCGAAGAGGTTGTTAATTCATTGGACTTGAAAGATGCTTCATCAATAGAAACTGTGCAAAATATTCTGTCAGGCACTGGTTAAAAGAGGATCTTGGTTTCATACCTGCCCATTTTTCTTTCTTACCAACAGCCATAACGGCATTGGAAGCTGTAGGATCTCCTTTGCATGAATCACTTACTGTCTTTGAAAAAACAATATGTGACCTAAGTTCGGTTCCTGGTAGCATAGGACAAAAGTGAAAGAGAAAGTGAATTATGTAATTTCAAAAAATTCTGGTTATAAATAGATGTGCGGTATTCGAGACATCCTCAAAAGAAAACCATCTGTGACACCAAGAGACTTGACTCTCTCTGTGAAGCAGTTAACATCATTTAAATATGCCCCGATAACATCTTGTGACGTGGAGAAGTTTTTCACGTAACAAAAGTATTTTGCGAGACAACAGACGATGCTTTACAGTTGAAAATTTGTGCAAAGGTTGGTTGTGAACTGCAATTTAGCAGTTAATACTAGCAGCGGGACTACTTCTGTTTCAACCTCTTTATTTATTATACTAACTCGTCTTGTCTACTGCAAAAAGACATTAATTGTTTTAATTAAATAGTAAATATTTCTTGGCATATTTTCAAGATTTTAAGAGCATATTTGCATGCATATTTCAGTGTTTTTAGGGCATGAACTTCCGAGCCCTACTTATGAGGGATATTTCTCTCAGGGTGTGCGTGATTAGGTTGGGAGACCTGGTCCGGGGTGCACTCAGCCCGAAACGAAAAACTATAGGTTACTTATTTTTGAACTCTAGATTAGACATTTAAAAGGAAAATACGTTTTTGAAACAGTCCTTTTATAAGTTTTTGTTCAAAAGCACTAGCATTCTCACTCTTTCTGGGTCAAGTCTAGTTTTTCTGTCACATTTGAGTCCTGCTGTGTTGCAGGAGAAATACACAAATATTTAGCGGCTAATTTTTTTTAGTTTTGGAAATTTTGAACTAGTTTTCAAGTAATCCAGTGCACTAGAAAGATATGTCGTTGAGATATGCAGTGATTTCTTCTTGGGAACTGTTAACTGGCAGTGAATCTGACACAATTATTTTCTTGCATAATGTTACTGTATAAGTACCACATTGAATTTATGGGTTCAATGCAGTCTTTAAGTTAAATACCTAACGTGTAAGGACTTGCATATTAATATTGTAAAACCAACTGTTACGTTGCTTTCAATGATCAGGGAAAATACTCGTTTCCTAAAAGAAACCATGTTTGCAGTATTCAGTAGTGCCACCATCACAGTGCCACATGTCAATGTCAGTGATGAAGATTCTGCTGTCGCACTGCACTTGGACGAATGCTGAATAACTTATAGCACAATGTCAAATATTGAGTTGCAAATATGATGACACATTCAGCGTCCTGCGTGTTCCGCGAAGTCAAAGCTATATTCTTTTTGACGGGTTTTCTATTTCGTACGCTGAATTCAAAAGTACAGGGCCGTCAACTTAGAAACAGTTAAGGAATCTGAGAACTCTCAAGAAATCTCAGAAACAGTTTGCAAAGTACTTCTAGAAGTAAAGAAAAAACCTGATAACCAGAGGCAAGAGTTTTTGTTTTAACGATAAATGAGAAAGTTGTTCAATTACAGAAAAATGGTTTGCATGCATTTGACATGGTTTAGAAGTGATAGCTGGGATTATTTCTTTCGCGAATTTTTGCAAACTTTTCATATTTTCGAGGATATTGTGTTTTAGCGATAAAAGAGAAATATCTAATTTTTTAAAATTTCGCTTTTTTACTCATTGCCACATAACAATGAAAGAATTCACATCTAATTGCGCGTATCACTGAACAGTATAATTCAAAAACGAAAAAACTTAACTTGGTATTTAAGTTCAGCGTTTGCCAAGAATGGGACACGAAAAATTTCTTGAAAATCTCTCGTCTCAGACCACACGACCATTTTTCGAAAAATGCAAGTGGTACTAAACAAGTCACTAATGAACATATGTGTAACGCATAAGATTTGTAAGTCCTTTCTTAAATCAAACGCAACGTACTGTCACCGCGCTCAATTGCCGACAACAGCAGTGCCACCCATCGCATTATTGTCGGCACTACCGCAAAGGAGCCGAAGGAAAGAGACAGAGAATGGCCGCATTGTTGGGCGCTTGCCGAAAGAGAGAAAGTGATAGAGGCTTCTAGAACTGTCTGCTTTGTGTTTCACCGCTAAATAAGTGAACGTTCCTGAAGCTTCCAGATAGTGCCTGGGAGATATAAATAGCGGTAAAGTGTGAGAAGAGTCAGTGAGACGTATGTGAAGGTTGAGTAGTCGTGCCGACGGAGACGGACAGACGATGTGGAGAGTTGTGCCGACGGAGAAGAGTTAGTTCTTTGTGTTACGAGTTCGAAGCCGTGCTGTTGGAGAATCGGAAAAGACTTTCTTGCTGTTGCAACGAGTGTACAAAGTTACTGTTTACGGAAATAAAAGTGTTTATCTCGACTACATCAGTCTACTTTACTTTTACATCCAAACCAAAAAAAAGTCACACTGGTGTCAGGAGTGGGATTCGTCGAATTGCTTCTAGTTTCATTACATCATCAGAAGTTGCAACGTTAGAACCAAGATGGAGGGAGATTCGGAAACCAGGATGATAGCAATGATGAAAGAATTATTCGCCGAAATGAAGACGGAAATGGCTGAAATGAAGACGGAAATGGCTGAAATGAAGACGGCAAACGACATCCTCACTGCCAAAATGGAAACATCAAACCACAACCTCGCTGCCAAAATGAAGACGGCAAACGACAACCTCTTTGCCGAGCTGAAAGAAGAAATAAAGACGAGAAACAACCTCGCTGCCGAGCTGAAAGAGATGAAGACGGAGCTATCGGCGAAAATTGACGGCGAACTGATTGGCGTGACGGAAGGCGTGGAAGAACTCGGCGAAAAGGTGGAAGACCTCTGCCAGCACGTGGACGTCGTGGAGGACGACGGGGAACGTCTTGGCGCCCTGGTAGTAAGAGTTGACGAGAGCGTCAAAGTACTGGATGCCAGGGGCAGACGGAATAGCGCGGAGCCGGGGAGGGAGCACCTAGTGGCCGAGGCGACAGTTGCGCCCGTTTCGGATGATATGAGGGAAGACGTGGAACAACTCGGCGAACTGATTGGCGCGAGGGAAGACGTGGAACAACTCGGCGAACGGATTGGCGTGACGGAAGACGTGGAACAACTCGGCGAACGGATTGGCGTGACGAAAGACGTGGAACAACTCGGCGAACTGATTGGCATGACGGAAGGCGTGGAAGAACTCGGCGAAAAGGTGGAAGACCTCTGCCAGCATGTGGACGTCGTGGAGGACGACGGGGAACGTCTTGGCGCCCTGGTAGTAAGAGTTGACGAGAGCGTCAAAGTACTGGATGCCAGGGGCAGACGGAATAGCACAGACCCGGGGAGGGAGCACCTAGTGGCCGAGGCGACAGTTGCGCCCGTTTCAGATAACGAAAGTGTACGTCTCGGGGAAGACAAAGGGGCAGTTCAGGGACGTCGTCGGGGATCCTCTGGAGGAGTGTGTCGGGTACGTAACCAACCAGGATACGACGTGGAGGACGATCAGCAGGGAAGCGCACAAGCAAACGAGCATCACGCGAGAACCGACTTGGCATGTGACATGGGGGGACCGTCGGAGCCATCCAATCACCTGACGCATAGTGCCGTGAACGGAAGAAGGGTGGACATCATCGTGGACGGCAGGATACAGGAGAGGCCGTGCCGAGCACGAGTGAACACGAGTGCAGCGGTGGACGCGACTCGCGCGGATGTGGTGGGGTTTGTTGCCGGACCCATCGGAAGCAAGGTGGCTGCGAAGGTGCGCCAGAGAGGTCGGCGGACACGGTACCCAATGAGCCGTTTCCAAGTGCGCAGGATGGCCCGTCAACACACCAGGAAGAAGGGCAACTGGACGAGGGCCCGCCAAGACCGGCGGTACTGTTGCAGAATTTCGAAGCAGGATGGCATACGTCGTCCTACCCGGACCAAGGGACACTATCCAACAGCGATACCTAGGATCGTGCCTCCTGGAGAAGAGGTTCGATGGGTTAGTCCACCGGGGCGCAAGGGAGTTGCCGCAGTGATAGTGCTGGTCGGGACGACCAGCTCTGAGGAGGGAGCAGTGTCACCGCGCTCAATTGCCGACAACAGCAGTGCCACCCATCGCATTATTGTCGGCACTACCGCAAAGGAGCCGAAGGAAAGAGACAGAGAATGGCCGCATTGTTGGGCGCTTGCCGAAAGAGAGAAAGTGATAGAGGCTTCTAGAACTGTCTGCTTTGTGTTTCACCGCTAAATAAGTGAACGTTCCTGAAGCTTCCAGATAGTGCCTGGGAGATATAAATAGCGGTAAAGTGTGAGAAGAGTCAGTGAGACGTACGTGAAGCGTTGAGTAGTGCCGACGGAGAACAGTCAGACGTATGTGAAGCGTTGAGTAGTCGTGCCGAGGAAGAAGGGACAGTTCTTTGTGTTACGAATTCGGAGCCGTGCTGTTGGAGAATCGGAAAAGACTTTCTTGCTGTTGCAACGAGTGTACAAGTTACTGTTTACGGAAATAAAAGTGTTTCTTTATCTAGACTACATCTGTCGTATTTACTTTACACCCACACCTAAGTCACAGTACAAATAATGAAACCGCCACTGCAACACAATGCACGGCTGGGGGTTGAAGAAAGGCAAAGTCCAGATACAGTGGAAGGAGGTAGAAAAAATTATGGTCTCTCGCTGGCAGGGGTTTAAATATTTGACTCCAGCACAAAAAGCGGGAATGTCCATGAAAAACAGTGCATGAAAGGGGAGTGCCTTGTTGTGTGTTTGCTACACTGGATTAGCAACAGCATATTACAGTTTTGGCATTGACCATTAGTCATGGGGAGAATCGAATACACTTTATTCTAATACTTCTAAAAATCTCAAGATATTCCTTGTTATTCGTTTGAATTATAAATACTGTTCTCAAATAGTTGTTCCTATTTTATCTCTTGGCAGTATAAGGAGAACGGAATTTAAAATCCAACACATAGGGGCGATCTACGTATAGGTTAAGTCGTCCACCTACAAGGAAATACACAATCAGACAGTTTCTGCGAATCTTTATCTCGATTAACATGAAGTGGATAAAAGAATAAGAGTTTGTACGAATAATTTGTACAGTAGTGAATGGAGAAAGTCATGTGAGTGCAACACAGAAGCATGGTGAAGAAAAATACAGGTTGTAAGTGAATCAAAGCTGTATCCTGCTATTTTTCTGTAGTTTGCTTGAACATTTGCTGACTTTTTAGCAATTTTCGGCATATATTTTCAACACTAATTCACAAAAATTCGAATGCTTCATGCTGTTTCTAGATACGCGAGTTACACAACCGCATTTCGTTTTGTTCATTAAATTCAGATTAAATGTAAACGGGAAAATGCTATTTTTAAGCTTATCTCTTGGCCTCATTATTTAGAACACAGCGAAAACAATGGTTATAGGAACTCGTTAATCATCCGCGTATTTTAAGATCGCCTAGCGCAAATCTGATGTTAATTAAAACGAGTTTAATGTAATGACATTGTTGATTACAAAGGCTTTTGCTAGCGCAGAAAGGCTAAGTGTAAAGTTCATAGTGAATCGTTAGTTTGGAAGCAATCCCATGATTGTCGTGCATAAGGTGGCCCATAATAGAGCGTAACTGTTTATGTTGGTAGTAACTGTCTGTCACCGTGACCTCTAGTGGCGTAGCGTGGTACATGCACTTTGAACTCGTGTTTCAGGGTACGCATAGGTGACATTGCGAAATTCTACAATTATCAGCGGATTTTGTTCAAATTCATATCAGATACATGGTAGGAATAATGTACGTACAAAATTTCACCGCAATATTTTTAACAGTTTAAAATTTATTTTATTTTATTTAGCTATTTTTAACACCGTACCTGAAATGCTCCAAACGATGCAGATTTAAAAATTTGGATAATTTTAAATATGATTCTGGGTAATTGTTCACAAAATCGGCCGCTCGAGAAAACGAATGAAACAGTGTAATGGATGCAGCTTTTATTGCTGATTACGATTTTGGAAGTCGTATAGTGCGCTGAAGCTTCGTTTTTTATTTATGAGCAAATTACGTATGTACTTGCGATGCAGCGGTTTTATTTCGCTTATGCGGCGGATATTTAGGAAATAAATGTTTATCAACGACTATAATATATGTTAGAATGATTGATTAATGCATTTACGTTCAAATTGTTATTGCTGATTACAATTTTGAAAGTTTTATTTGGCGGTCAAGCTTCGTTTTCGTTTACCCTGTGTTAGGTTAGGTTTAGTGTGTGTAGTGAGTGGGGTTACAGGGTTCTGTGTTATCGAAATATTCACAACTTGGGCTGTGTTTATGACACAATTTCAACGTAAATGCATTAATCAATCATTCTAGCATATATTATAGTCGTTGATAAACATTTATTTCCCAAATATCCGCCGCATAAGCGAAATAAAATCGCTGCATCGTAGGTACGAAATTTGCCCATAAATCAAAATTGAAGCTTCAGCGCACTACACGACTTTCAAAATCGTAATCAGCAATAAAAACTGCATCCATTACACTATGTTTAAGCCGATTTTGTAAACATTTACCAAAATTAATAACTTTCAAAAAATATTTTTCCACAGTTTTTATAATTTTCATAGAACTTTATAATTCGCCTACTGTTTAATATTAAAATTTGCACCGTAGGGGCCTAGGTACAATTGTGAAGGGGGGGGGGGGAGGAATTCAAGAGAAAAGACCATAATCAGTTTCAAACACTTTAACATTTATGGATCAATAAGGTATACATTTAGTAACATGAGTGATTACTAGGCATAGTGTGTCTTTAGACAAAATAGAAGGCGAAACGCACAACAGGAGTGCAGGTGAGAGACAACCAGTTTACATTACCCCATTCAGCTCCAGCCAAAACGAGGAGTTGGGCAGTATTCGAGCCTATTTGAAAATCTCCAGATGATTCACGTGCATATCTTACGGTTACGAGAATTACTTCCTTAAACATTTAATTACTTCGTGCTAGAAGCACCACCCAGGCAAGTACAGCCATTCTAAAATACATGCCCTGGGCCTTAGTGAAAACAAACAAAAATGAAACCACTTACCCTGTGCACCAAGAAAGAAGAGACACACGACTGGCTTGTCTACACAGTGCCAAGACCGAGAGGAACCCAAAACAACTAGCGAATCCCAGCGGGAAAAACCCGAGTCGCGAAACAAAAGGTATACTACCATAAAACAAACGAAGTCCGATCAGCACAAATTGCAGAAAAACCACTCCCATTTTTTTTTCTTTTGCATTATCAGTTTGCTGATTACAAGCACTGGGATTCATATTCTGAGCAGTGGGTTTCCAGGAAATGCAGCGTGATCTCTGCAACACCTGTTTTCCCGTAGTGAATCACACGGAAGCAAATGAGCAAAGTGCATACCCTTGCTTTTCATTTCCTGGACTATATCTCTCTTACACGTTCACACCAGTTACTGTTCAAAATGCTGCTTGTTGTACCCTGATAGGTGCAGAAGAATTTTAAAAAATCTTATGTGTTGCACTCACATGACTTTCTCTACTCTTGTACTAACCATTCTTATTCCTATATCTTCTTCGTGTTAATTAAGATAAACATTTGTACAACTTATTTTATTGCTTATTTCCTTGTATGTGCTAGGGGAATATTAGAATACAGTAGGCTTTGTTTTAAAGCTTTGAGATTCTGTTGTCTTTGCTCACTTAACATATAAAAAAATGAACAACGATGATCCATTTCACGAAAGTTCTAAGTTTTCCGAAACTCACACACATAACAAGGAATATCTCCGAAATGGTTAACCCTACAAGAAAATTTATTTGCACATAAATTGTGTGTTTTAGCAAGATCTACATTTTTTTGTATAGTATGATTTGGTCTATCTCTAACGGTTTACCAGTTATGCAAAAGTCGTCCAGAGTAAATACGACTACAGGGGCTATAGCCAGAAAATTCAAGATAGACATTTCATTTGTCATCAAAATATCTCAAACATATGACATTTTAACCAAAATCGTTAGAGCCATTTTCAAGAAAATCAAAATTTTCGAAAACTTTTCCATGTAAAGGGTAGTTTAGGGTGGGGCTAGTTTCTTCAAAATCTTCGTGTCGCATCCTTGAAAGACATTAAACTTAAATACCAACTTTGGTTTTTAACCGACTTTTCGTTTTTGAGTTATGCTGTCCACAGACTGACACACATACACACACACACACACACACACACACACACACACACACACACACACACACACACGGACCTTTTTCTAAAAATGCTTTATTTGGATTCAGGGGGCCTCAAAACATATATTTCCGGTGAAATCTCGACATCGAATTTTTGGGTGGAATACAATACTTCCCCTACTTACCAGTAGAGAAAGTAATATAAAAATAACCATCACTGCCAAACAAACAAACAAATGCTTCTTCTTTCTCTTCCGCTACTTCCTCTTCTTCTTCTACCAAAGCAGTATTGGGTGTTATGCCAGTTCTGCGATTACGAAAACTGGTATTTCCATGGTTTAAAAGGTCTTCCTTAGATCTCTTTAACCTTCAGGTTTAAAGTGATGCATTATTTTTGGTAAACGTGAATTTGGCATGCTCTGCATATATTGTAGCCATTTAATTTCATAATTTTGTATATCCTCAACCATTTCACTACAATTCCACTCTCATCCTAATCTCTTCGCTTCTCTTTCTATCTCTCAGCGTTAATCCAGTTAATGAATGAAGAAACCTCATTTGTAAGCTTTATCTCTTGCTTTAAGTGTCCAACTTTCGCTTCCATAAAGGAGAGCCGGTGTTTGCTAGGATATTCTGAAATCTTAGTTTAATTTCTTTTCTTCTTTGTTTTCCGAAATTTCTTCCGATTATGCCGTTTAATTTATTATATTTTCCGGATTTTTTTCACGTCTTTTTTATGGTCAAACTGTGATATTTGACAACCCAAATAATTCAAAGCTGTTACTTGTTGAATTGGCTTATTTTTTATTATTATTTTTACTCTCGAGCGTTTCTTTCCATTAATAGCCATAGATTTAGTTTTGTTCTCTGACATCATAACAACGTCAACATAGCAGCATGCGCTGGTGCCATTTACAGTATAAATAATGCACTATAAACAGACACAACGCTCCATTTCACTGGGTCATCCATTATGCTGTTGAATCCATTGCCAAATAATGCTAATTTAAACTTTTTCGAATTTGTTTATAAACATCATATCAATTGTTGATAAACAGTATATGATAACAATGTCATATTTATAAATATTCCTCACATATGTGCATTTCCCTTCAGAGAAAAATAAAATTGATATTCCATATATTTTCATGGCCATATCTCCAAAAAAAATTAAAAATGAGGATTCTTTTTTTCGGTTTTTTCTAAAACTGAAAAAGTCAAACTCCTTAAAAAAGACATCTACTCGTACATAATTATTTTTTAAATGTACCCTTTAATAAGATAACTTTTTAACGAAATATAAGACTGCTGGACAAAATACTTCAAGGACAGAATATATTTCGGTGAAAAATACAGGTGTCCTTAAACTTGCCGGTCTAACTTATAACTAATTGCTGTTTCCTCAACTCTTAATTTTCCTTGTTCACGGCTTCTTGATCAGGTGATCAGCGCTCTGGGTTCTCAAACCTGAGGTCCCGGGTTCGATTCCCGGCTGTGTTAAATTATTTTTTTCTTTAACCAAACTAATTCCCTATCCTTCACAGTGTCTGGAAGTATAAATATGGAAGCGAAGCGAGTGTGCTTAGTGTTAAAACTGATAAAAATCAATGCTAAGGAACGCTACAGTTGAGCGAGAAATAAGACCAATTGTTTCTCAAGTCAAAGTCCCCGAAATGACCGGAAAAGTTAAAGGGGGCCATTCAAATTGAACGCTATGAGTGTCTCAATGAAAAATTATACAGTGTTATATACAACGTTTTATGCAATTTTAGCATTAAAATAGGCAATAATAATTAATACATTTGTAAATCAGAAACTATGATGTATCAGAGATATCACAGATGTATGACGTAATATGGTTACTATGGATGGTTATGATAAAACTATTGAAAATATAGATTGTATTCCGCTTAACATTTGAAATAAGCCAAGAGTGCTGAGAGATTATTAATTCCAGAAAAATCAAAAGATACACAGCTTGTTTATCGTCCGCCAGGACCTCTGCAAGTCCGACAGGCAGGTGCAGAGAGTTTAAAAGATGCATTAGGGAGACATACTCTAGCTATAGAAGTGATTTTGGTTTTGTTACAGGCACATTGGACAAACTTATGTTGTGGTGTTGATGACGTCATTGCTATCTTGTTGCCCTGATTATTACATCAGTCATTTTCTGGCACTACTGCCAGAAACAGGGTAATTTCGCACGATTAATGCTATCATAATTAGCCATTTTAATGCTAGTATTACATAAAAATATTGGAGCTCTTGTCTTTTAGATTATGCACTTATTTTAATATATTGAAACTGTTAATAAAATTTTTAAAAATCAATAATCTTACTTATTGTTATTTACTCTAATATATTTCTTTTAGATAATGTTATAATATTTAATGTGGGATAGATGTTTGTCTTACAATCTTGTGAACATCTAAAGCATAATTTATTATTCATCTTGCATGTATCGGGGTTGATGCCAGTTGAAGTAAAAACACTCAAATCTCCTGTAGTCTTTGCTTATACACGTTCTTCATATTTTTTTAGTGGCAGAGTCCACTGTATTGCTAAACCCATTTCGTGAACACCGAAATGTTGCTTTTTTCTTTCCACGTAGACGATATTTCTCCTCAAAACAATAGAGAATCACGTCTAGATGTTACGACAACAATGTCAGAATCACTTTCTACACTCGTTTGTCAAACCTGCTCTAATCTAGCCTCTCTTGTTTTATAATATGAGGCACTAAATGCGATTTCCATTTAGATAAATTGCCGCCTTCTGACACTTGATGGTGGGTTGAAGAAATCAGTGCGACGGGGAGGGGGAGGGGCGGGTTGCACTCTCTTTCTCTGATGAATAATGAATGCCTTTTATATATCCTATATATACAAAACTTTTCCTCTCACTTCTTCTTCTTCCTCCGCGTCACACCCTTTCCCAATTTTCTTGAAGATGCTGGGAAAGGCAGTTTAGGGCTTGGAAATACACGGGCAATCCGTGCTGTGTTTAAAATTCAACGCCAAGGTTCCATAAGTTTTGTCAAGAAGTTGGAGGATCATAGAGGGCTTTGGAGTCCTAAAACTCGCTTGTTTGGGCTAAACAAGAGCATGAACTGGGGGATAGGTGGAAGTTTAGTGCGAGATACTGGGTCACGCGAGTATTGGGGCAAGCATAAAACAATGATTAGGCAGGAACAAGCGCTTTTATCCATGTGCAATAACCGCAAATAGCCTCCTATTCTACAGGGCTTCGGTTTAGGGTGTTCATAAACCAGTGCCTAATATCTCTAATCATCTCAGGTATACCAACTGCTCCAAAAACGTCAAACTATGAACAAAACTTCGAAATAAACTACTGTAGGGTTGCCCCGGTGATGGGTATGTTACCTCCCAAATCCTGGGTTTGATTTCCGGCTGATGAATGGGAAATTTTATTTAGCTAGGATAAAGAAGGACTTAGCGGAATCCTTCATTTTGGTCAAACATGAACTAGTTGCATATTATGTAACCTGAGTCCATCTAGTGTTAGTTTATTGAACTATTAAGAGTGTAGGATAGCCCCTCTGACATATTGGAGAGATAAATTAGTCTTTTGAAGAGCTTTCAGGTATTCTGAGTGGAATATGGGGCTATCCCACTCCTGTTTGAAACCTTTGTCCTGATAGGTCAGCTGTATACTGCATTGGCCAATGGGAGATCAGCTTTCACATTTCATGGTTTGGAAACAAGATGGCTGATGATGAAAGGTTTGTTGTGCTTGTAAATGAGGAAAATAGAAGTAAAAAGAGGAAGAGAGATGTAGAAAAATGGAAATACAACAGCAAGAAGTTAGCACGGAATAGTAGAAAAGAATATTCTACACGAAAAGGCAAAATTGTGCCTGCTAAAGCATTTACCAATATCCAATGTTTCAAAACTGAATGGTATGGTTATAAACACATTACAGAAGAAGAGAGTGATGCAGATTTTGGCATTATTGAAAACTTAAAACGACGTACCCAGTATGCGTATACACCTGAGGAGTGAGCAAATCTTATACGAAATGCAAGGAAGCAGAAGTAATTCTCTGTACTGGAAATGAAGAGAGAAGATTTTGTTAGTCTGACTCCATTAACAAGTAAATTAACAAAAAGAAACAAATTCCGTTCTGGCGTAAATGTGGACTTCCGGAAAGCATCCATTCTAAGTTTCAAAGGAGGGCATAAAGTAGAAGTGTGTTTAGCTTACAGTCAATTAGGCTCTTACACTACCATCAGTTTTCAAAAAGGAAAAGGAAAACCACAGAAAATATCAAACACAGTCTTCGAACCAAAGTACACTAATGGGAGGTCAATCAAAGAGGCAAAACATCGAGACATAACCTCATTGTTGAAGTTAACACCCCCTGTGTACCATGAACTTTATTTAAATTTTAGATCAGACAGAATGTGTGAAGTGGGAGAGAAAAATGAAGATGAAATCATTTGATTGTGATGTTTGGAAGTTGTGATTGTCACTTTTAATGTAGAATATTTTATGCCGTCTTCAAGTTAAGTAAATATTCTTTATGCTATAAACTAACACACTGTGTCCTACATTTACAGAAAGTTAGTTCAAAACCTTCCTAATTTAGTACCAAAATTATTTAGTGATGGGTAATTTTTTGTTTGAGTTATGGAAAATCTAATAAAGTACTAAATATCTGAGAAACACAATTTTGAGGGATACCCCCTTATTCCACTAAGCCCTTCGATTATGAAGGTGACCTTAGAATAATTTTTAGAATTTGGTTACTATTCTTCTGCCGTCGTAAGAAGCACGCTTTTGTATCAGCAATTTCGAGGACATCTCCAAGCACGTGACTGCAATGAAAGCTGTGATTGGTTTGAGAACGAAGCACTCAATTTGTTAATTAAACCCAGTATACTCGAATTTTTGGTTTTGTGAACATATGTTTGGAGGCAGTCCTCTTACTTAGTGCCGGTCTCGCCGATACCTTACATTCTATAATTTCTAAGAATGGTTACTAGAGCAGAGAAAGTCATGTGAGTGCAACACATCAGATTTTTATTGAAAAGTATTACTTCAATTATTATTATTTTAAATTTGTTTTTAATTATCAGTTTTATGTATCTATTATTTCGCAGTATATAAAACCAAAGTTTGAATAAAACTGCTTATATGTGTAACTGTAACCTCCGTGGAAAAACGGCATACGTGACTGAAAGTTTTCCTTCGATACCAAACTTCAACCTTAACAACCGCTAGCACTTTTCCAATAGTTGGCAGTCCATTGTCCAAGTAAACTGATGCACTTCAAAACGCTCAGCGTTACTTACTAAGTCATTAGACTCGTTACATTTCATGCCAAGCACATTTCTTTCTTGTTACCTTTTCTGTGAAGGTGACAATAGCTTCCTAGTTTTGTGTTTTTCCACGCAAAATAAACAACGATGTTCCATTTCATGAAAGTTTTCAGTTTTCCGAAACTAACACAAATAACAAGGAATATCTCCGAAATGGTTCACTGTACAAAAAAAAATTTATTTAGACATAAAGTGTGTGCATATGGTTTACGAGTTATTCAAAGGTCATCCAGAGTAAACAGGACTACATAGGCTATAGCCAGAAAATTCAAAATATACTTTAATTTGTCATAGAAATATCTTAAACATATGACATTTTAATCAAAATCGTTGGAGCCATTTTCAAGAAAATCAAGATTTTCAAAAAATATTCTATGTAAAGGATAGTTTAAGGTGGGGCTATTTTCTTCAAAATCTTCGTGTCGCATCCTTGAAAGACATTAAACTTAAATACCAACTTTGGTTTCTAACCGACTTTTCGTTTTTGAGTTGTGCTGTCCACAGGATGACACACACACACACACACACACACACACACACACACACACACACACACACACACACACACACACACACACACACACACACACACGGATTTCTAACAATGCTTTTTAAGAAACTAAACTCTTGAAAAATGTAGAACAAAGTTAATTTCCAATGTCCGACATGGAACTACATTGTTGTAATACCCGGCCCATTCATACAGCTTTCCATGTGTTTTTGTTTACATCAGGTTCCCTTCTAAGGCGAGCGGGACTATAGTTTCGATTACTTCCTAGTTTAAGCACCTCCGTTTTAACAGTAATGGTTTTGAAAATAAATTTTTAAAATGTTTGTTAAAAGGTTATAGTTGTCAAACGATAAGTGACATGCACATGAAACTGAACTGCAGTAAAGTCTTCAAAATTTCCAATATGCTACAAAAAATGCATTCTGTATCGGCTTTACCTTTCCTAAGGAAGCCGAAAAACTCTATCACCTTCCGCCGGGTTTGAACCCGCGAACTCGAGAAGCAGAAGCTATGGTGTTACTCCTAGACCACGGAGGGCAACATTGTAGTTAAAGGCAGGATATAAATGGAACGAAAAAAAAATAGAAATTCGCAATGCACATTACGCTAAATTGCCTAAAAGTACGCACATCTTATGACTTGTAATCTTCAGCACTTCAATGCCGCGCTGTGTAGAAAATTGTAGATTTCAAGAGAAGATAGCGGGCATCATTTGTAGCCCGAATATGAAAGAAAATTTTAAATTGACCTGATTTCATCCGAGTTTACCCCGTGGAGCAGAAACTGGGGCACCGTGGAGAGGAGAAAAGGACATCAGAGGGCGTCGGAAATGAGATTTCTAAGATCAGTAGCTGACGTTTCTTTTATGCACCACAAACCAAGAAATAGTGCGAGAAAAGAAAACTACACGGGCAGCCAACCCTATAAAGTAAAATAGCAAATAATAAAACGAAATGAAAGTTATCGTCAAACATTTCTTCGCCTCCTGGTGTCTCTTTATACTTGTGTACCTATTTGCAGTGACGTAAACTACTCACTTTAGTATTAGTATTATAAAGAAAGAAAATATCTTTTTATCTAGAAAATTACGCAACCCTTTTTGATAGCTCCTTCGCCATTGTTCTTTCTGAAGGAAATAGGCAATAAAAGCCTTCTAATTTCAATTTATGAACTAATAACAGATTAAGTTGATATCTTTTTACTAGAATGAGATTGAATCGGACTGGATTGCGTTCAATAGTGAATTAGGATGGGGTGGGCACCGGTTGTATAACCGGTGTGCCTGGATATGAATATTTCTGCCAGTTTTAATTCACTCCTGTAAAATAATCCATCATATTGTGCCCTGAGAGAGGTTAATACGGAAGTAGAATGCAACAACAGTAAAACAACAAACACATTGTGGCAAAAAGACAAATTCCAGCCCAATTACTTTTCTAACACTTTACTTGAAAAATGTTGCATAAAGATACATTCTCTTCTGCTGACATTAACATAATCTAGTTCATTTCAACGTGACCTCCTTGCACTCGCTGACATACTGACCGACTCATGTAACAATATATAAACTACCAAAGAGAAATGTGTAGAGGACTTTTAAGAAAAATCTGATGTGTTGCACTCACATGACTTTCTCTACTTTTGTACTAACCATTCTTACAAAGTCTTATTCCTATATCTTCTTCGTGTTAGTTGAGATAAACATTTGTACAAATTATCTTATTGCTTATTTCCTTGTAGGTGCAAGGGGAATATTAGAATACAGTAGGCCTTGTACAATAGTCAAATGCTTTAAAGCTTTGAGATTCTGTTGTCTTTGCACACTTAACATAAAAAATGAACAACGATGATCCATTTCACGAAAATTCCAAGTTTTCCGAAACTCACACACATAACAAGAAAGATCTCCAAAATGGTTCACCCTACAAGAAAATTTATTGAGACATAAATTGTTAATTTTACCAAGATCTACATTTTTTGCGGAGTATTATTTGGTCTATCTCTAACGGTTTACCAGTTATGCAAAAGTCGTCCAGAGTAAATACGACTACAGGGGCTATAGCCAGAAAATTCAAGATATACATTTCATTTGTCATCAAAATATGTCAAAGATATGACATTTTAATAAAAATCGTTATAGCCATTTTCAAGAAAATTAAAATTTTCCATGTAAAGGGTAGTTTAGGGTGAGGCTATTTTTCTCAAAATCTTCGTGTCGCATCCTTGAAAGACATTAAACTTAAATACCAACTTTGGTTTTTTGAGTTATGCTGTCCACAGACTGACAGACTGACAGGCTGACACACACACACACACACACACACACACACACACACACACACATACACACGGACCTTTTTCTAAAATTTCCGGTGAAATCTCGACATCGAATTTTTGGGTGAAATACCAGTAGAGAAAATAAAAAGGCATACAGAAGTGACAGTCGCTGTTTTATTTCTTATGTAAGAAACCTGTTATTTCATTGATATTGTTTCCCTGAAGAAGGGTTCAGCTTTGCCAACAGTTGATACTCGCCCATTCGTTATTCTCTCTGTAATATTTGAATAGAAGGGTTACACAGATCTCCTGACCTATTTATCAGAACAGAGGAGGAAAAACCGTCTCTGTCTCTCTGCCATTATTGATCCACTGTGTCTATTAAGGATGTATCTTTGTTGTAAACTTAGTGTTTCCAAGCGTGGCACAATCTGGAGGGCACGGTTAAAACGTGGTCTTTTGAAATATGAGTTATCTTGACTTCACCGCATCACATACAAAAATGACCAGAGGGCAAAGAAAATATTTCTCTGTAGCATTTCTCTATAAAGATCAACTACAAGGTTATAGTTACACTTATGAGATCAAAGCTATATGTATGTGATCTTGGCAGTTGACAGCTTCGTTAAATAACAAAATAATTGTTTTAGCACCTTCCACCAGATATATATTCAACTATACCACCCTCGTGTGGAAGACTTCCACAGCCAGGTGGCTATGTTTATAAATCATATACTTACAGTTCTTGAAAGCAGCGACAGAGGAGTCATCTTGTGAGAGAGGGTTAGTGTCGACAACATGCAAGTTAAAGCGCTGTTTGAAATATGACTGATTCCGGAGTGAAGAGTGCACGAAAAACCTGCACATTTGTACACGCCCGAGTTTTCTTCCTGCAGTGTATTAACGGGGGTGCGTGTAGGAAGTTTCCCTCCCCGAGGCATTAAAATAAATTTTGACGCGAGCGTTACCAGGGAGTTATTAACGTCTTTACCTCGCCGGAAAAGATGGAACATAGCCTGAATATGAATTGCGAATATCGTGGTGCTTGCCTGCCTGCCTTTCTTTCCACTCCACTTGCATGAAATACTGTTACTGCAAAGAATGTTAACCAAGAATTCAATAGAGTGTAGGTAGAAACAAGGGAAGTTGCAGAAACACTCATATCCAGGATGTGTTTTATCGCACTTTCATAGTCGCCTGTTTAAATTCCCTTCTAAATATATTTATATCTCAGGTCGTATATTTCCATACTGCATTCTAACAATATGAAATATTCAACAGATTGTTGATTACACAACACAACAGAAATAAGCACAAATTAATCCTCTACAAATTTCCTGCCACCTCTAGTATACTGTCATACGTTGGATGTAGACAGAAGTTACGGAAGAAGTAAAAAAAGAAAACTTAAATACTTTAAATAGGCAAATAATATTTTAACCAACTAATGAAGATATTCAAAAGCACTACCGTTAACTTTAATGCATTTCGTATTTCAGTTAAACGTCTCTCCAATCTTGAAAACATGGTGTGGGCTTGGTGATGTCTGTTGGAGTAAGGTGGTTGATAGTTCCAACAAGCCACGCTTGCATAACTTCGGGCTTCAACGTAAATGACACGCATTTCGGAGTGCTCTGCTTTTCTCTACAATTCGAAATTGTTTTATTTCTTCAAAAATGGCTGTAACCATATTTGTATATGAAACGAAATGAGTCCCTAGGAATGACCTCTGAGGTACTCTTTTTTCTGAATGACTTTTGTGTAACTGGTAAACAGTAAGACATTGATGAAGTCTTACTACATAACATACCTATATCTTGTTAAAGCAAACAATTTGTGTCTAATAATTTTTTGTGGAGTTAATCATTTCAAAGATATTTCTCCTTTTGCTTTGGTTTGAAGATGAGAAGGCGCTATTAGTTTTTTTCTCGTGGTCATGCAAAGAGTATTTGTGAAATTTCAACGCCATCACACTGTTTAAAAAACTGACTACCGCTTTACGTACTGTATCCTACAGTGAAATGCATAAATGTGAAACGAATATATATTTGGATTAACAAAAACCACCTCGAATAAAAGATTTTGTAAGAATATTTTATAGAAGACTGAGTATAGAAGGTCGTGTGAATGTAGCATATCAGATAATTTTTCGCAGTGGGCTGGAGCAAGGAGCTCTGGTTCTCGGCCGCGGGATGCCCGGGATCGATCCCAATCTTGGGAGTGTGGGTTTTAAATCCTAAGTATAAGCGTTGTGAGGAAAGTGAGGAGTTGCGACAGGCAGCGATCCTTTCCAACATAGCCAACATACCGGCTGGGGCATACGTCTGGTGGCCCCATCATCCCGGTTGGGAGAACGCCCAGCTCCACCCTGGTACATGGGTGTGGGGTAGCAATCGGCTTAGGCCCGTAAGGGTAGCACTGCCAACATTATCATTATCATTATTGTCATCATTATCAATATTATTATTATTTATCATTATTATTATCATCATGATAAGTAGAGACTTTTGGCAAGTAGCAGAGATTCGTGACATGCCCATTCAGAATTCCAGTCTTGGAAAGAGATTAGTTATTTCTACTCTTTATTCTTTATGTCTGTACATATTTGACTACGCAGTTCAAGAGAGCGTCTGTTTTAACAATTTTCCAGTAGGCAATAGTGTGTATTATGGAAACTTGTAAGGCCGCAGTAAAACAAAACCTGTTTTGTGTTTGAACTAGTAACCTGAAGGCATTCTGTGTTTAAAATCTCTCATCATTTTTGCAAATAACTGTTGAATGTACCTACATCGTCGATATAGCAGCTGTTTCTGCTCCTAGCGGCATGTTAATGCTGTTAACACTGGATATGCTTGTACGTGACATTAATTCCGAGGAGCTCTGTACAACGATATAGAATTACGTTTGTGCTACATTTCTAGCAGTTACATTGGTGAACGTTTGTTTGTTTGAGTGCGCTTGCTTGTGTCCATATTGTTTGCAGAAATTTCATCTCCGTCTTCACACTGTATAAACAGAGGACCTCTATGTAGCAGAGATTACAAATAAGCGGTCATAGAGCACAACAACTAGGGATGGAAACCCATGCGGGTTATTGGGTAACCCTCTCTTCTTCACCCCAGGGTTTAGACCAGCGATGTCCAACCAAGTCTCTTTAGAAATGCTTGCGTATTTAACTGCTGCTTTCCTACTAGGGAACTAAGGTTATACTTCGGCCACACGTTAATCAGGGATTCTACGTGATGAGTGAGTGGGGTTTAAGGGCCCGTCGACAGCGAGGTCATTTGGGCCGTACATAACGATTGTAACAAATAATCACCAATAAAATATTGTCAATAAAGAACCGTTTCGCCGAAAAAAGCACTGTATATAAAATATTGAGGCCATCTAACTTCTTGACGAATGGATATAAATGGTTTGTTATTTCACTAACTGTCGGGCAAACATTATGAATTATTCAAAGTTTGTGCGACAATTTGTGAAATAATATATAATTCATATCCATTCTTCAAGAAGTTAGATTGCTCCAAATATTCTACATAAACTTCAGAATTATTTATGCGTTTCTATTCGCGACTGTTAATTGCCGCGGATTACACTCAAATTCACGTATCCTCCTTCGACGCTAACATCATAACTATACCAAAGAATTTGACTATTGATACCTATTCATTACCACGCTTACCAACGATTGTTTGTCTTTTGTTCTTCTCTTCACTAATACATATGACTAATGCCAGATATGCTTTTAGATTATCACTA
This sequence comes from Tenodera sinensis, assembly GCA_030765045.1. Classification (NCBI taxonomy): domain Eukaryota; kingdom Metazoa; phylum Arthropoda; class Insecta; order Mantodea; family Mantidae; genus Tenodera; species Tenodera sinensis. Next base: position 158,029,621 of record CM060966.1, on the reverse strand, counting down.
GTGGACCCGACGGACGTTGTGCTGTTCAAACGTATATCCAAAAATTATACAATTGTGAACATGTCACTGTGAAAGAAACAAAAATCAAAACATCGCTAATACCGCGAATTTCGCTTCTCCTGTGGGTTAGAAGTCGCCATTGCGCATACTCTGTAGCGGGAAGATGGCCATGTTTGTTGTAGTCGCGTGATTATGTTACTGTATAAGAAAACGTACTAAACAGGGTGGGAGGGTGTGTGGGTTACAGGCTGTATCCTCAATGGACAACATAACAACACCCCTAAGTAATTACTTTAGTCTCTTTAATCTGAAAAACGTACTTCAGCTTATGTTATGAACAGTGAACCATAAGCATCTGAAGAACACAATGATTTTTTTGCTCTCTAGCACAATTTCCACAATACTTTTTCTCAACAAGCGCGCACTTTTAATGTACTATTAACGCTAAGCTGTGACAAATACGTCCTCTAATCCGGAAATTCAAAAACATGATCAGAGAAGTTTATATTAAATTTTTAGGTTAAAATGATTATTATAGAACGCATGTGTATACATACATCATTGGAGTTCATGACAAATCGTGTAAAATTCTCACTTCAACACCGCATCTTACAAATTTGCACAATGTATAATGTTTAAGTGCACGTTTAGTTACTTTTCCTCAGTAAGCGCACACTTTTAGTGTAATATTAATGCTAAAAGGCGACAAAAACGTCCTAGAATCCTATCGCGGAACAAAATACCGGAAAGTATAAAACGCGATCGCAGCGCTGCTTGACGGATCCAATTGTGAACCTGAGTCATCCAAAGATTAAACAACACATAAATTAATTAATTAATTAATTAAAAAGAGCATGGTGAAATTGTGAGTCTAAACCATTCTCGAATCATCTTGATCACAAGCACAAAATGTCATGAACATTGATCCAGCCGTTTAGGAGTTCAGTCAGACACACACACACGGGCAGAAGAAAAAAAATATATATTTACAATTAATTAGAGATTTTGACTGTCACGAGTTGCATTTATTAAGACTATTTCACAAATTAAATGATGTAATAGCCTATGAATGTTATTTAAATGCTGCCTTGCAATAAAATTAGTAACCTTTTAAAAGAAAGATGAAGGAAGTACATGAGCGTCCATTGGCACGAACTGCATGATATTGATGCTTTTGTCTTTGAAGATGTTGGCAATGTCAGCAGTTGGAGTATAATTTTGTCCAATACAAATTTTTTCAGAATGATTTTAAACATATTTTCTGTTGTATTCTGTGTTCAGAGGTTTCCTTCTTCGGATTATTTAATCTACTTCAGCGTTATGTTCTTCACCGGAGCGAGAGTCAGCCACATGTGATATTTAAACAACGGCTCTGTTGCGTGAAATTACGCAAGCTCTTGCGCATCTGTAGGACAGTGCAGCTAGATTATTTAACCTGATCACTACGTAAGGAAGGCAGAGGAGGTGATTATGAAATTTGGTAACTCTTCGTGAATAAAAGCTGTTATTGGTTGAAGTTTGAAATTGTTATGTGCATGGTTGGTTGATTTCAACCAAGTAGCACAGGATTGGAATAGTCGTAATATATAGTTTCGGACGTAATACTGAGATTAACAAAACAAAGTGTAACATATATACCTACAGATGATTTTCTTTAAGTGTATAATAGTTTCTCGAAAATATAATAGTTTTACAGAATATTGCATAGGTAGTAAAGTTGTCACTGCTGTACAGGAGTCGATTGCCATTGGCAGCCCTGATTTTCGGTGACATTTGAATTGTGCCTCGGGTTATCTTCCGTTATGCATGCCCAAACAGTTTTTAAACAGACATCAGTAAGCTCCAATGATGCATATATTATTATTATACGGAACACCGATACATATGCACCAGTTGGGACCTAGTCATGGAAAATGAATGCGCATTAGGGCATATTTTATATACATTCGCTCCTGTTTTTTGCATAATAATATCGAGATACATAGGTGCATGCGCACACAATGAGACAAAAAAAGGGCTCACATGTGCAACGTTTTCATGTCATTAGTGACAGTTGCGTGAGTTTTAGTTACTGCAAAATCAACCTCCAAATTACACAGTCAAATTGACCGGGGAAACTTTGAATTTTGTAATGTAATTACATGCATATACGCGACGAACGGTCTGCAAATGAAGGAGGGAGAGAGGAATGGGGGGGGGGGGGGGGGGGTTGTTATAACAAACACACATTAGGTTTGGGTCGGTCGGCTGAAGGCTGTTTTGTTGGGTGTTAATCTGGCCTTTAGCACAGCAGCAGCAAGTTTGCCTGCCGAACGTCGTCGTCGTCAAGCCCCGGCTGATTTGGTTTACCACGCTTGCTGGACTAGCCAAGCAGTTCACATGGAATTCTATTATTTTGTTAGCGCTCTGCAAGCAAAGTCCCGACAGTCATTTGTACATCTCTGACGGAACGAGCTGGTAACGAGATTCCGTTGCCAATGGGCAGATAAGTGCTTTAAGGCTATATTAGGTCAATTGTCTCAAAAATGTCATTATTTCTAACATTTGAAAATATATTCCCAAGGTATTTTGTTTGTTTTGCGTCTGTAAGTCCATTTACAATTTAAGTAACCTGTTCCCACAATCTTTTCAAATCGGCAAAAGCTGTTGTTTATACTATTGTGTTGTTATTATTAGTATTATTATTAGAAGTAGTAGTAGTTGTTGTTATTATTATTATTTATCTGCTGTTGATAAATACCTCCTCCGTAGGGTAGTGGTAACTCGCCTGGACGACTTTTGCATAACTGGTAAACCGTTAGGGATAGACCACATCATTCTATAGAAAAATTGTAGAACTTGCTAAAATACACAATTTATGTCTAAATAAATTTTCTTGTAATGCTCTTTCGCGTAATATTTATTACACCGGGAAAGAAAGGATAAGTTGTAAGCCGTTGCACTCACATGACTTTCTTTGCTCTTGTATTAACTATTCTTACAAAATCTTATTCCTATATGTTCTTCATACTAGTCGACATAACCGTTTGTACAAATTATCTTATTGCCTATTTCCTTGTAGGTGCAGGGGGAATATGGGAATACAGTAGGCTTTGTGCGATAGTCAAAGTGGTCGTTGTGTAAAGGTTCTGAAATTCCATTCTCTTTGCACGCCAAGAGACAAAAATACTGCAAAAAGTACTGCAACACACACACAAATAACAAGCAATATCTTTGAAATATTCACAAAAAATGCATTTGGACAACTTGTGTATTTTAAGATCTACATTATTTGTTTGGCTCCATATTTATACTGATGGATCATTGATATCAAACCAAGATGGAGCAGGCTCTGGAGTCACGTATTACCTCTTTTCCTATTACAAATCTTTAAGTTATGTAACTACAAACTTTGATGGAGAAATTGAAGCAATTCGAATGGCCCTACAAAATCTTTTGTACAGAATTTCACATTTTCAGCAAGCAGTTATTCTCTCAGATTCCAGGGCAGCAATTATAGCAATTACTTCTAAGTTGTCACCAAAAACCAAACAATTATAGAATATTGGAAAATCCTTACCCATCTAACAGCACTTCAAAAACACCTAGTCTTCCAATGGATACCAGCTCACTGTGGACTGAGTGGTAATGAGAAAGCTGATTTTCTTGCAAAAAAGAGTACCAGCGGTGTACCAAAATCTATAGTTAATCTACCATTTTATGCAGCTAAAAGATTAGTCAACTCTGAATTCAAAAAAATTATTGCAAAATATTACAATGAAAAATCAAAAAATAAAAGATGGGAACTACCAAACATTCAAACAGTAATTCCTGAGTATCCTCGAAAAACAGCAGTTGCAACCTTCAGGTTGATTACAGGACATGATTGTCTGGCAAAACATTTAAACAGATTGGGATATATTCTTCACCACTCTGTCCTCTATGTGATCTGCAAGAGGAAATGGATCGAGACCACCTTCAAATATGCCCGGCCACTTCTAGTGCCCCATCCATCAGTGAAAAATATTGGAGAGCAAGAGGATTAATGACTTCATTGCCAGAAATCGAGCATTAGCTAACAACATTATTTGTATAGTAAGAATTGGTCTATTTCTTGCGGTTTACCAGTAACGCAAAGGTGTAAAAAGCACTGCGTAGGCTGTAGCCAGAAAATTCAAAATATACATTTCATTTGCCATAAAAATATCTTAAGCATATGGCATTTTAATGAAAATCGTTAAAGGATAATTTAGAGTTGGGGAATTTTCTTCAAAATCTTCGTGTCGCAATCATGAAAGATATTAAACTGAAATACCAACTTTGGTTTTTAACTAACTTTGCGTTTTTGAGTTATGGTGTTTAAAGGCGCACGCGCACGCGCAGTCCTTTTTCTAAAAATGATTTTTTGTTCAAAGCATGTATTTCCAGTGATATACAGTACTTCCCATACTAACTATAGCTATGCAGTAGAGAAAGTAAAAACAATAGAGCGCTATCTCAAGTTCACTTGTGACGTAGGCATAGCTGAACTCCTGAATCAAACACAGTAGTGTATTTGCGACAGCCTGTTAGCTGCCTAGCCCTATCTCGCTCTTATAAACATTTCTGTGACCACTGTAAGCAACGTTCAAATGCTGCAATAAAATCTAGGACATGCATAGAGCAGTTGTTCTTGCGTGTAATAACTGGCAGAGGGAATTATCCCCTGTGTAGGGCCAAAGACCAGAGGTCAGTCGCATTTCTCATGACCGATGACAACCGGTGCATCCATCAGTGACAAAGACAATACATGTTTTTATCGTTAGCTTTGTGATTGAATCGCGTGGAGAAATATTTGTCATTGGCGATACAGCGAGAGAGAGAGAGAGCCAGCCGTTCAACAGGTTGCGGCCAGGTCTATGTAGTTTCTATCAAGTTGACAACGTGTACTGGAGGGCAAATGAAATATTACACAGAGGGATCCCTAGGAGATTGATATGGAACCATGTGGAACAAAAGCGTGCTATGCGGCACGCTGCATATTTCTGGTTACCCAGCCACGGTGAAATCACACACACAAACATTTTTATCCAACACAACCTACCACAATATAGCAAGAGTTACGAATATGGCTAGAATTTTATGTAATATCAATTTCAGAAATGTATGTAAAATATGTTGCCAAAATTACAAGAAACATATAGACATCTGAACCGCTGCGCCGTGTTTTACCACTAAGCACACAGAAACACGAAGTTGACTTGCTTCTCTCATCTGAAAGTGTAGTATTGAGCTGACGCTGATATCGTGTGGTTGAATCATTACCAATGTGCTTTATTACATTTTTATCTCTGGGGTAACTAAAAGCATACAAGACAAACCCACACACCCTGGAAGAATTAAAACAAAATATCCGCCAGGAAATTACCAGCACTACTATTGTCCGATAAATTTATTTAAACTATATAACTTTTATTTTATTATTCAAAATAATATTTTAAAGTTCCATATTTACTCCTCAAAACTTTAATGCAACTATTTAAATCTCTCTTTCATTAAATTATAACACTGTGTTCTTTATTCTTCTTCACTGACTATTTTTAACTACTGGCTTTATTTAATAAAACATTATTAGTCCAGGGCGCGGATTCTGATGAAATGTCTTTTTTTTTTTCTTTTTTTCCCCTTTTTGGTCATTTTTCTCTATTTTAACGTTTTAGGTCATTTTTAAATATTTTAAGGCATTTTCCGGTCATTTTTAAAACATATTGGGACATTAATAATTTTTAAACTGCGTCATCTCTTGCAATGACCTGAGTCTTGACCGCGTGGGCTCCGATTAGGTTAAATTCGTCGTAGGGGACTTCCCCTTTTCATTGCCTCGCACTTCTTGGAGTTGCAACTGTGCACATGGCTCAGTGAGCTAGTCGATTTGTAACAGTGCGGTTGTGCATCTAGGTGTGCCATATAATTATGCCGAAAATGAGGCCCAGTGTTGCAACAAGATTAAAGAATAATGTAAACGAGTTTGAGGAGGAAGTATTTTCTACTGATGGTTTCATATTGTTTTGTAAGCCTTGTGGAATTAAGGTAGCAGCTGAGAAACAAGACGTGATAAACATAAGCGGGCTGTGGAAAACTCTAAGAACCCCAATAATGTGCAAATGCTGATTTCTGAGAGTGTAGGATCAAATGTTGGCACAGCTTCCGGGTTTTTAAGGAGTTATGTAACGTGTTTGTGTCTGCAAATATTCCTCTAAAAAAGCTAAATAACGCTTAGCTGAAAACCTTTCTGGAACATCACAAGGGGCGCTGTTTACCGGACGAGTCAACATTAAGAAAGAATTACATTCGATTGTGCTATGAAGAAACTATGCGAAATGTAAGAGGGTACGTCACAGGAAAGAAAAAATATGTCTTCATTGATGAAAGCACGGACAGTGAAGGTCGCTTCGTAGCCAATGTAATATAGTAGGGACGCTAGAGCTGAATGGACCAGGTAACATATTTTTGCTAACTTCTGAAGTGTTAAAGAAAGTAAATCATTCAAGCATATGTATTCTGTTCGCTAATTCCACGTCATTGCTTTGGCCGAATGGGACCTGGTATGAGGACGTGCTGCTTTTTATTACTGATTCCGCCCCTTATATGGTTAAAGCGGCAAAATCAATCAAGGATTTTTATCCACGAAATCAGGCATCGACAAACATGTACTCAATGAGGCCTCGCAACTATGACGTATCAGGGGCAGCGCTTACTCTGTCTCCCCCTCCCTCGCAGCCTTAACTGGTACTGCATACACACCGATCACGGGCGGACTGTCCTGTCGTATTAACCTGCACTTCTAAACATGTCTGTCAAAGTGTAATTTAATAACTAAGACTGAAAAGATAAATTTCTGCGCCTTAGAGCGCATGTAATTGTTCCTGGTCTATTAACTTTGATATCTAGAATAGCACTTTGATGATTTCTTCTCTCATCATGTAAGGAACGTAAGGTGTTTGTTGTGCTCTAAAGTTCAAAAAGGCACTCATCAATGGAACATCAAGCGGCATTATGATACATGTCATAAGATTACCATACAAGCATGTATTCATAAATTTACACCACGATTAAAAGTAGCATAACACTGCGTAGTGTCCTTTATTCATTTTATTTTATTTTTTTCAGGTCTAGATTGTACTAACCAACTGTAACAGCTCGAAGAGCAATATTCAGATAATACACCTAATATTAATTCAAATATTGCAACTGATAGGCAACTTCACGCCAGCTATGCTCTTGCTTTGGAGATTTCTCAGTCACTGAGGTATTTTAGTGATTGAGATTCCATAAAAAATTTGAGAGTAAAGTTGCCAACATAATTTGCCCTGAACAATATGATACCTGCCGATACCTGCACGAAATGATACATGCAACCTGTTTGGCACATGCCTTACACCAGGCATCGACAAACATGTACTCAATGAGGTATCAGTATGACGTCTCAACATGCAACCCGCAATGCACATGACGTAATGTAAAACAGGGGATGGCATTGACCTTCGTTCAGTGTCAGTGCTGGACTCGCGCGCTTCAGAGTACAATAAGGAATAGTACACATACTTGAATCCAGCTAATTTGGTACACGATACTTTAGATAGGCCTAGATATTTGAGCAATATATTTGAATTCACTTCTATTTGCAATACCTATACCATGAAAATCTAGTGATATATCATCACAAGTAGCCACTCTCAGTATAGCACGCAAATTATCATCTGTTAATCGCGATACAAGATTTTTTTAGACTCAGTTTCTTTTCTTCTACACATTTCTTAAATGCTTGAAATAATTCTGTCCCTGTTGTTTGTTCCCTAAGTGGAATGACTTCAAGCATATATTCTTGTATCGAGAGGTTGTTACTAACTCCACGAGTGAAAATTACCTATTGTGCTGTATCAACGTTGTCAGTGCTTTCATCCAACGCGAGAGAAACGGCTATAAATTCATGGACCTTGGTTTGTAGCTTTTTTCGGCTATTTCTGCTATTGTATGTATCCTCTGTATGGTTCGTGGTGATAATGCAATATTACTAAAAATATCATATTGTTCAGGGCAAATTATGTTGGCAACTTCACTCTCAATTTTTTTATGAAATCTCCATCACTAAAATACCTCAGTGACTGAGCAATCTACAAAGCAACAGCATAGCTGGCGTGAAGTTGTTTATCATTTGTAATATTTGAATTAATATTAGGTGTATTATCTGAATATTGCTCTTCCAGCTGTTTCAGTTGGTTAGTTCGATCTAAACCTGAAAAAAAATGAATAAAGGACACTACGTCAGCGTTATGCTACTTTAAATCGTGGTGTAAATTTATGAATACATGCTTGTCTATAATTGTATGGTGATCTTATGACATGTATCATAATGCCGCTTGATGTTCCATTGATGAGGGCCTTTTTGAACTTTATAGCACAACAAACACCTTACGTTCCTTACATGATGAGAGAAGAAATCATCAAAGTGCTATTCTAAATATCACATTTAATAGACCAGGAATAATTAGATGCACTCTAGTTCTATGAATATACTAAGATTTTAAGTTAAATAAACTAATATCCTTCAAAGTTATAAATTAAGAAATTTATCTTTAAGTCTTAGTATTAAATTACACTTTGACAGACATTTTTAGAAGTACAGGTAAATAAGACAAGACAGTCCGCCCGTGATCGGTGTGTATGCAGTGCCAGTTAAGGCTGCGAGGGAGGGAAGGGGAGACAAAGTAAGCGCTGCCCCTGACACGTCATAGTTGCGAGGCTCCATTGAGTACATGTTTGCCGATGCCTGCCTTACACAGAGTGGCGGAAGAAGTGAGGTCATACTTTCCGCAAGTAGATGCGTTTATTTCAAATACTAAAAAGATATTTGTCAAATCCCCCGCACTTAGAGAAAATTTCAAATCTCATTTCCCTGGTGTTCCGTTACCTCCACAACACGATGGGGCTCATAGCTACAAGCTTGTTTTTACTTTTTTTGTGAAGATTTTCAAACAGTGAAGTCCTTTGTAAATTCCCTTGACTCAGAAGATGCTAGAGCGATTGAGGTAGTACAACAGCTGTGAATTAGAGGGGCAGTTAGCTTATATCAAGTTGAACTTTGGTTGTTTACCATCTATAATTCAAAATCTTCAAGAAAGGGGCATTGCACTAGACAAGGCTATAGCTTTGGTTAAAAAAGTTGAAGATACATTGAACATCTTGACTGGTGAAATTGGCAAGAACATTCCAAAGAAATTTACAAATGTGTTAGAAAAAATTTAGGATAAAAACTCTTTGCACAATAGTTAAAGTACTTCTAGGGGAAAGTTTTAAATTTGTGGAGATACAAGAGGAATTGACACCCAGTGACTTGTCACTATTCAAATATGCTCCTGTAGTAAGTGCGGAAGTGGAAAGAAATTTCTCGATGTACAACAATGTCCTTGCCAACAACCGTCGTTCGTTCACATTCGAGAATCTTCGAATGTACACCGTTATTTACTGCAATGGAGTGGACAGCTGTTAATTTAAGGTATGATTTTAATTTTTCATAATAAATTTATTTTAGGTATACTCAATTGCTAGTCAATTCGTGAATTTTGTTCTTATTTTATACTTTTTAATGTTGAAAATTAATTATGTACGCATATTAATTCAATACTCTTTAATTTATAATTATAATTTATAACTTTTGATTAGTAAATGTTAGGAAAGCCAATTTTTAGGTCCTTTTTTAAGATGATTAGGTAATTTTCACTGAATTTTTAAATAATTTTATCGGTCATTTTTCAAGCATTTTTAGGTCATCAAAATTATAAGTTACGAGGAACAGCTGAATAGCGATAACACTTCAAAAAAGTAAAGTATTGCAGAATCCAAACCAGCAATAACAGATATCCCGCAAATTGCTGATGCCAAAAAAATTATTTGAAAAAAGTTTTTTTTTTTAACAGATCTAAATTTGTTGTATAGTTCTTTTTTGTTCACTTATAGTTAATCTAAATACAAAGTTGTACAAAATTCCTTCACGTGCTATTCCCATTAAATTCTAGATACAAATTTAATTTTTCATTTAAATATCTTGAATACTTACCGCCCTTTTTGGGAAAAACAAAAATACGAAAATGTTTTCCATGTCAAGGTAGTCTTTTGTGTCTTTTATGTCTTTATTTATTTAGACATAAATTGTGTGGTTTAGCAAGATCTACATTTTTGTATAGTAAGATTTTCTCTATTTCTTATGGTTTATCAGTTATGCAAAATATCTCAAACATGTGACATTTTAATCATAATCGTTAGAACCATTTTGAAGAAAACAAAATTGTTCGAAAAAGTTTCCATGTAAAGGGTAGTTTAGGCTGGTGCTATTTTCTTCAAAATCTTCCTGTCGCACCCTTGAAGAACATTAAACTTAAGTATCAACTCTGGTTTTTAACCAAATTTTTTGTTTTTGAGTTATGCTGATACACTGACAGACACACACGCGCGCGCACACACACACAGACACACACACACACACACACACACACACACACACACAAACGGACCATTTTTTAATTTTTTTTTTTTTTTTTTTTTTTTTTTTTTTTTTTTTTTTTTTTTTTTTTTTTTTATTCAGGGGCTCTTAAAACACTTTTTCCTGTGAAATCTCGACATCGAATTTTTGGGTATAATACAATACTTCCTTCTAGTTACCAGTAGAGAAAGTAAAAAGCAATGTTACTTGTTTAAATACATGCAGAAATGAATGTGCTGATTTTTTTCGTTTAGATCATACATCAGAGGAACACACACAAAAATAAGTTGACTCTGATGAAGCCATCGCTGGGCCGCACGGACCAGGCACAAGTAATTCATAAGAAAATTTTTCGTCTCTTTCCCTGACACCCTCTCATCCAACGAAAAGCATTTGGAGCCGGCTGCACAAGTAATCCAACACAAGGAACAAGTAAATTGGACAACGCATTGCGATAAATTGAAGTATAACGGTTTGAATAGACTATATCGTACTCAGAGGCGTTAAGTTATCACATACAAACTATCACCTGGTCATTCTGTTGCTTAGTCAACAATTGATTAACAATTATGATAGACTTCCATTTCAGTTTGGCATCTGTGTTTTTAAGAATTGTTCTTTTAATAATGTAATTTTCCAGAAGAAAGGTTATTTGCTAATCTTAAAAATAAAATGAGATTTATTTGAGATTATAGACTGGTTTTCTGTTATAACAAGAAACGATTGTGGGTTTGGTTTTCCTCAGTAGGCAGTGCTGAGTAAATCGAATTACTCTAATCGAAATGAATATAATTTAGGTTATTTTTTGTTTATAGAATTTAAGATTTTTGGTCAAATCTTTGCGATATAGCATTTAAATTCGTATTTTATTTTTGAAATAGTCGAGATAAATATCATTCGACGGTCTCACCTTCCCAGATGACCCCGTCACTCCGCTCGAGAATTTATTGGTTACGTCAGATGTTTTATGGTATACTTGTAACAAAGTGGTCAGCATGAAAATGTCATCATGTGAAGGACAGGATGAAATGTAAAAGGCTAACAAAATCAAGTCGATTTATTAAATGTGTACAAATACAAAGGATAATTGTTATATAATTGGAGGCGTCTCCACTATGCAGAAAGTATCCTTATCACCCGGCCCAAGTGTCCTCCAGCCGCAGCCAAGGCCACGGAGGAGAGTAGGATGAGGTCAGCACACCGACGCCCCCTACCATAAGGCGACTACTTTACCTTTTAGGGGTGCCACCTTTCCATCAGAATAGCTACTCCATTGTCATCATGAGGCTGAGTGTACTCCGACCAGACCTCCCAGTGGGGAAAAAATTCTCACGCAGGTGCCGGGGATGGAACCCGGGTCCCCGTGCTAGAGGCAGGCGGTCAGAACTTTATATAAGAGTAAGTAAAAACAATACAGCAACAGTATGGAAGGTTGAAACCGAACATGGGCGAAATATGTGGTCTTTTTCAGGTTTTTTACCTGAGGGCACGTCACAGAAATTTAAGGATATAAATTTGGCATTGCAGACTGTTTAAACACGCGGTAGAGATAACACGTCTGCGGTATTACAAAAAAAAAGCTTGTTTAAACATATTAACTTGACAAAGTCGGAAGCATAAATTTTTTGGTAAGCAATTACCTGGGTGTCATCCTTTCTCTGTATGCAGAGCATTAATTTGCCGTTTCCCGAGTTAACACCGCAGTGCTGACAACTTCAGCAGCACTGTTGCAACGGATTTGGAAAAATGTTTGATGAAATCGGCTCCTTCCCACATTTATTACACTGATCTTCCTCAACAGGTATGCTCCGGTGAAAAATTAAAACTCATGCTGCATTTATGAGTTTACAAAGCGATAATGAATAACAAAGTAATAGAAATTGTAGATATCTCCTTATGGTGGAAATCACAGAAGTCAAACCTTCAAAAGCTGCCCTTCATACTGATTCGTGCACTTGAAGGGAACCAATCGGTGAACATTCCTCAAAATTATCTACTACAATTTACGGGCCCTAATGACCTAGTTCAGGCATCGGCAAACATGTGCTCAATGAGGCCTCGCAACTATGACGTGTCAGGGGCAGCGCTTACTCTGTCTCCCACTCCCTCGCAGCCTTAACTGGCACTGCATACACACCGATCACGGGCGAACTGTCCTGTCTTATTTACCTGCACTTCTAAACATGTCTGTCAAAGTGTAATTTAATACTACGACTTAAAGATAAATTTCTTTATTTAGAACTTTGAAGGATATTAGTTTATTTAACTTAAAGTCTTAGTATATTCATAAAATTAGAGTGCATCTAATTATTCCTGGTCTATTAAATGTGACATTTAGAATAGCACTTTGATGATTTCTTCTCTCATCATGTAAGGAACGTAAGGTGTTTGTTGTGCTCTAAAGTTCAAAAAGGCACTCATCAGTGGAACATCAAGCGGCATTATGATACATGTCATAAGATCACCATACAATTATAGACAAGCATGTATTCATAAATTTACACCACGATTTAAAGTAGCATAACACTGACGTAGTGTCCTTTATTCATTTCATTTTTTTCAGGTCTAGATTGGACTAACCAACTGCAACAGCTCAAAGAGCAATATTCAGATAATACACCTAATATTAATTCAAATATTACAACTGATAGACAACTTCACGCCAGCTATGCTGTTGCTTTGGGGATTGCTTAGTCACTGAGGTGTTTTACTGATGGAGATTTCCTAAAAAATTTGAGAGTAAAGTTGCCAACATAATTTGCCCTGAACAATATATTTTTAGTAATATTGCATTATCACCACGAACCACACAGAGGATACATAAAATAGCAGAAATAACCTAAAAAAGACTACAAACTGAGGTCCATGAATTTATAGCCGTTTCTCTCGCGTTGGATGAAAGCACTGACAACGTTGACACAGCACAATTGGTAATTTTCACTCGTGGAGTTACTAACAACCTCTCGATACAAGAAAATATGCTTGAAGTCATTCCACTTAGGGAACAAACAACAGGGACAGAATTATTTAAGCATTTAAGAAATGTGTAGAAGAAAAGAAACTGAATAAAAAAAATCTTGTATCGCGATTAACAGATGTTAATTTGCGTGCTATACTGAGTGTGGCTACTTGTGATATATCACTAGATTTTCATGGTAGGTACATTGCAAATAGAAGTGAATTGAAATATATTGCTCAAATATCTAGGCCTACCTAAAGTATGGTAGACCAAAATAGCTGGATTCAGGTATGTGTACTATTCCTTATTGTACTCTGTAGCGAGCGAGTCCAGCACTGACTCTGAACGAAGGTCAATGCCATCCCCTGTTCTACATTACGTCAGGTGTATTGCGGGTTGGATGTTGAGACGTCATACTGATACCTCATTGAGTACATGTGTGCCGATGCCTGACCTAGTTGTCGACGGGCCCTTAAACCCAACTCACTCACTCTACTACAATTTGGGCCTTTCTCTAGTAATATTTTCGTGTCGATATTTTTGCTATCGGAGTGAAAGTGAGACAGTTATGCGACAATTTAAATAACCGTAAAAGAAACGCATAGTTGGGCATTTGACGCTTTTTCCAATGTTTAATATTTTTTTCCCCAAAATTCTAGACATCGTACTGCAAAATTAGTTTATATGTGTTAATAGAGAGAAAATTACTAAATATAATTCAGTGAACAATTATCGCCTTTACAGCTTTATATAATGTATGAGTATCGGTGCTTAAAAATCAGCATCGGTATCGAATATTGAGAAATATTGGTATCGTGCTATCACTAATTTAAATTAATCAAAGCGGGGTGAAGAAATATTTCGAATGATACGCATTTATAAACGTTGACCTAGGTTTCTGTATAGATAAGAAGATCTTTGCAACAATAATACGTATAATTTATAGCACAGTATTCGGCTCTGGTGTTTGTTAGCGGGTTTCTCTGTAAAGGTTTCCGCTGTGAATGGTAGACCGTCGATATTGTAGAGGTCTGCTCGTGTAGATAACAGCTACCGCCACGTATCTCTGACTTGAACAACTACTTACAGTTAGAGACAGGCTACGGTGGCTCCTTTGTCGTTCCTCCTTCGCGCTTTGAGATCTAACCTGCAAACATTCAATAATAGAGGACAAACGCTTCGCACACATTAGGCGTAGGTATATCTTGATCCTGCATCTTAATGTTACCTCCTTCTGCCCTACTTAGGAGGTTCTGTATTACACCCAAAAATTCAATACCGAAATACATGTTTTGAGAGTTTGTAAAGCAAAAAAGAAATTTTTTACTTTACTACGCATAGTAAGTAAGGGAACCATTGTACTCCATCTAAAAATTCGATCGATATTTCACAAGAAATATGTTTTGAGGCCCCTAAATTCAAAAAGAAAAAGGTCCGGTGGTATAATTGAAAAAAACGTAAAAAGCAATAATAAAATCATGATCACCAAGAACATGCCATTGCACTTTGACCTCTCGGCAGTAAACGAGCTGGACTCTGACCATGACCCTGTCGTGGTAGATTCCACAGCAGCCATGCCAGCTCTGTTAAACTCAGACTGGACATTTGAGACCGACTGGGATGCAGCAGTCCTAGAACTTAACCGTTCCGTCGACCCTCGACCACTCATCGATGATATCGAGGCGTTGGAAGAGGCAGTGTCGGATTTTTCCCACCAGATCCTAAATGCGGTACGCGCACACACCCACCGCATTCCCACCAACACCCCAGATCCTAGAACCTTACCTATAGAACTCCGACAGTTGATAAAAGCCAAGGCAACTGTTCGGAAGCTATGGCAGCGTTTCCGCCATCCCAGGATAGGAGCAGTTTACCAGAGGTTCAAATCCCTGGTAAGGCGACTGCTCCGTGCGCATGGAACATCAGCCTGGGAAAACACATTACAAACCGTAAACCTTCAGGAAAAGAAACCATGGCAGATTATAAGGGCCTTGAGGAAGGACAAGACCCAATTCCAGCATCCCTTGCACGGCACTCGTGGGCGGCTCGCCTTTGAGCCTGACGAGAAAGCCACTGTGTTCGCGGACCACCTTGAGGTACAGTTCGAACCCTGGGAGGACCCGCAAGACGAAGACTTTACTGAACTTGTGGAAGCAACCATGAGGAACCGCGGCGGCTACACGAGGTGATCCAACTTCCTATAATCACCCCGAAAGCGGTGATTTCCGAAATCCAAAGTCTGAATCCCAACAAATCCTCTGGACATGACGGCGTCACGGCGCTCATGCTCCAGCATCTACCCAAAAAGGCTGTGGTCCGCTTGACCCGGATCTTCAATGCATGCCTCCGTCTTCGTTACTTTCCGGTTTTCTGGAAGGAGGCGAGGGTGGTGTGTATATTGAAGCCGAGCAAGAACCCAGTCTTTCCTAACAACTACCGCTCCATCAGCATTCTTCCAATCGTCTCAAAAGTTTTTGAGCGGTTGCTCCTTACCCGCCTAATACCTTTTTTTGAGGAGAGGCAACTCCTGCCGGATCACCAGTTTGGTTTTCGTCGGGGTCATTCCACGACCATGCAGTTGCTGCGTGTGGCCGAGATGGTTTCCCTGGGTGCTGCTGGACGTGGAGAAGGCTTTCGCCACAACTTGGCACCAAGGCCTACTGTACAAACTAAAGCAGGCAAATATCCCTCCTACATATCTCACTATAATTAGCAGTTTCCTTCAGCACCGCACTTTCAGAGTGAAAGTGGAAGGAAAACTGTCTACAATAAGAGAAATAGCGGCAGGAGTCCCAGAGGGCAGTGTACTCTCCCCGCTACTCTTCGCAGCTTACATGTCCGATTTCCCCACGGAACAACAGATGCCAGTATGCGGATGACGTCCTCATCATGGCACAAAACAAAAACGTGAGATATTGCCTCCCTCTCCTTCAACGACAACTCGACGCCGTCAACCGTTGGAGTGAGAAGTAGAGAATGGCTATTAGTCCGGGGAAAAGCTCCGCTCTCCTTGGTAAGGTTCGCCATTGGCGGCCAGAACGGTCACTTCGGCTTAGGCGGAGAAATATCCCATGGGTAACCTCCGCCAAATATTTAGGCATTCTCCTCGATCGCGGGCTAACATACGCCCAACACGTCCGCGCAAAGGCCAAACTTGGTCACGCTGCGCTCAGACAGCTCTACCCTATCCTCAGATCCACCATGCCCAACCACCTAAAATTAAGAATTTACCGGGCAATCATTCCGCCATTGATCCTATATGGCTGCGAAGCCTGAGGATCAGCAGCACCCTCTACCATACGCAAACTGCAGACAGTGCAGAACAGGGCGTTAAGAATGATTTATGATACCGGGCGTAGATTCCCGTCTTACATCCTTCACAACCAGTCAGGACTTCCCTACATCATGGACTTCGTAAGGGAGCGATCCCGAACCATGCACTCCAAACTTAACTCCCACACCAATCAGTTGGTACGGGCATTAGGTCCATACGACCACACAGCACCTCGAAGAAGGAAAAGCTACCGCCTACCCAAGGACGCCCTTGGATAAGGGTCATGCCACTCCCATCTTCTAACACATCATCACCCCAACACCTATTCCTGCCCCCTTTCTGTACCCTAAATTAGGTATACAGAAAGAAACGATTGCCCAGGACACAAAAGCAGGACAACACAATGACAACCTCCAATACCGCACAGATAAAGTCGCATTAGCGGCTAGGTGCTGTGCAAACACGACATACCGTACAGGAGAACCTGTACGACCTGTTCTCGAATGCTGGAATGCTAGAGCAATAATAAATCAAAATTGCTTTTCCATACTTTATTGGGCATTCAAAAAGGTTAGTTCTCAATGTGAACAAATGAAAAGCTACATCTATGTTGCCTCTGATAATCCTAATAATTTTAAGTACCTTATTTGTTGGACAAACAATATTTTTCTATCGAAATCCAATTTGTTGTGTTCCACTTCCATATAAGTTTGAACATTCGTACAAGCATATATTACACCTTTTATGACTGATGGTGCATTTGAGTGGTCTGTTCCATATTATCACCCACTATCAAAAGTGCTTTAGATTTAATGACGGTAAAAGGCACTAAAATGCTATTTCAAATGTATCAGTACATTTCTCTTGCGCTCTGATAATAATATGCAACTAATTCTGAAAATTAATTTTACTGAATTCTTGTTTTCCTCGAATAGCTATGTTTAATTAAGTCAGTATATTGAGTGAATGTTTTAAATTCCCTTTATTACGCCTGCCTTGTGCCATCGCTTTAAACATAATAATATCATTCATTGTATCACTCGCTAATGTTTTCATTTCAGAGGACGCATTTCATTGACTTCCCATTAATTTACATTATAAAATGGTTTCAATTTACGACGATCCCCATTAGCTTTTCACCCATTATCTTTTTTGCTACAAAAATAAATCCACAATTCTCAGAAATTGCTAATACTGAAATAGAAACGCACACCAGAATATCGTTTTTGTAATTGTGCATTCTTTATAAGTGCATAAAATGCATAAACTGCTATATTAAAATAAAATAATCGCCTTGCTAACCTTGTGGTTCAACAACATAATAAATAGAATCTTGCCTCCACTTCGTAAATTCAAGCTGCAGTATGAAAGCCCTAACCTGAGCCCCATGCAGAAGCATGCCCTACTGGTCCAAACCTTGGCCCAGCTGTTCCCTAACTCAGCCAAGTAATGGCCTCCAGACTTGTCCGGAGACCATTCAGGGCTGCGTTCTGGAACGCAAATGGCATAAGGGGCCACTACCCAAGCCTCACTGAGTTTCTGCAGTCATATGGAATTAACATTTTAATGGTCTGCGAAACCCACTTGGATGCTGCAACCAACTTCTCGCTGCCGAGTTACGTCACCCATCGGTCTGATCGGGTCGGCCGACCGGGGGCTGGTACAGCCATTTCCATCAAGAACCACATCACTCACACATCCTTTCCTATCCCACCACTACAACACGTGGAGGCCTGTGCCATTAGGCTTGCCATTGGCGGGGTGGACACGGTAGTAGTGGCATACGACCCTCCTGATAACCGCTTCTATGAAGCTGATATCAACACTCTTCTGAACCTGCATCCTGCGGTATGCATCGCAGGCGACCCCAACGCTAAGCATGCACATTGGCATAGCCGCGTTAGCAATGTCAAGGGGCGAGGGCTCTACCGCCTGATCAGCGGTAACCCAAGCCTTCTTGTACATGGACCGAGAGGACCTACGTTCCATCCGACCCGAGGGAGGCCAGATGTGCTCGACATCATGCTCACCAAGAACATTCCTTTCCATCTAGACCTCTCAGCGGTCAATGAACTGGACTCTGACCATGACCCTGTCTTGGTGGATTCCAGCATTGACCTGCCAGCTCTGGTCACTCCAGACTGGACATATGAGGTCGACTGGGATGCAGCCATCCTTCAACTTAACCAGTCTGTGGACCCGCGTCCGCGTGTCAATTCTATCGATGCACTGGAGGCGCCAGTCACTGCATTCTCCCAACATATCCGGGAAAGGTACGTGCCCATACGCACCGCATTCCATCCGACATACCCAACCCTCAAACCATCCCCATCTAACTCAGACAGTTGATTAAAGTCAAAGCAACTGTCCGAAGGCTCTGGCAGCGTTTCCGCCATCCCAGGATACAGGCAGTCTACCAGCGGTTCAAGTCCCTGGCACGACGCCTGTTGCGTTTACACCGCAAGACAGCCTGGGAAAACACGATGGCAAACGTAGATCTCACTGAAAAGCAACCATGGCGGATAATTAGGTCCCTTAGAAAGGACAAAAACACCCATCAGCATCCTCTGCATGGCACTCGCGGGAGACTCTCTTTTGAGCCCCAAGAGAAAGTCACGGCTTTCGCAGACCACCTAGAATCCCAATTTGAACCCCGGGAAGATGTCCAGGACGAAGACTTTAGTGAACTCGTGGAGGCGACGGTGGATTACCTCTATGAGGCACCTCTGCCGCCACGCGCAGAGATCCAAATCCCCTTAGTCACCCCAAGACAGGTGGCTTCTGAAATCAGAAGGTTAAAACCTGGTAAATCCCCTGGGCATGATGGCGTCACGGCGCCCATGCTCCAGCACCTTCCCCGAAAGGCCGCAGTCCACCTGACGAGGATTTATAATGCATGTCTGCAGCTTCGTTACTTTCCAACTTGTTGGAAGGAGGCAAGGGTAGTCTGCATTTTGAAGCCCGGCAAGGACCCGGTTTTCCCTTCCAATTACCGTTCCATAAGCTTGCTACTCATCGTTTTAAAACTTTTTGAACGATTATTGCTATCCCGCCTCACTCCTCTCTTCGAGGAAAGGCAACTCATCCCGGATCATCAGTTCGGTTTTCGTCATGGACATTCCACTACACTACAGCTACTGCGGCTGATTGAGAAGGCTGCCCTGGGTTTCCAGGAAAACTTCAAAACAGTCGCAGTGCTTCTGGATGTATAAAAAGCCTTTGCAACCACATGGCACCAGGGGTTACTGTACAAACTCAGAGAGGCAGAAATCCCTCCTACCTCACCCTGATTTGTAGCTTCCTTCGGGATCGCTCTTTTCGGGTGCGGGTGGAGGGGAAGTTGCCCTCGGTCAGACCCATAGCGGCTGGAGTTCCGGAAGGTAGCGTGCTATTGCCGTTGCTCTTTGCTGCCAACATGTCTGACCTACCCGTGGAACCGCATACTGTTACGTGTCAGTATGCAGACGACGTCCTCATACTGGCGCAGAACAAAAATATTGGTACTGATTCCCTCCACTACAGCGACAGGTCGATGCTATCGGCAGATGGAGTGAACAGTGGAGAATGGCCACTAGCCCGCAGAAGAATCAGGCTCTTCTATTGGGCAAAGTTCGAAACTGTCGGCCGGGTGTATCCCTGGCAATGCGGCGGAGAAGAATCCCATGGGTTAACTCTGCCAAATACCTGGGGGTACTACTTGACCGTGGTCTAACCTTCACTCCACATGTCACGGCAAAGGTCGGTCTGAGACATGGCGCCCTGAGACAGCTCTATCCCATACTCACTCAACCATGCCTACACACCTGAAACTACGCTTGTACCGTGCGATCGTCCCGCCCCTGATTCTGTACGGGTGCGAGGTCTGGGGTACGGTGGCTCGTTCCACCATCCGCAGGCTGCAGGCCGTGCAGAACAGGGCGCTTAGGATGATCTGCGATACCGACCGTAGGTTTCCATCACACATCCTTCATACTCATTCCGGTATACCATATATTGTGGACGTTGTGCGGGACAGGACTCGCACAATGTATGCCAAACTCACACCTCACTCAAACCATTTGGTCAACACCCTGGGGCAATACGACCATCGGCTACCTAGGCGGCGACAGAGCTACCGCTTACCCAAGGACGCCCTTGGCTGGTAAGCACCGCTATCCCTTCACAAACCGCCAAATGTAACTACACTTGGTACCACCACACCTTTCACCTATTCCTCTCGGTTTCCTGTCCTTAGCACTGCATTGCTCGACGGTTCCACAAGCGGCCGACGAAGTAAACAGTAGGGCAATGGTCGCTTGGATGGCTAGACATCCAAGATCTGACACATCCCGCCGCCAGTGACAACACAGGAAGCCAACCTGCAGCATCAGAGACACAAAAACACTAAAGCTTGTATAAACGACAAACCTATACCACCCCACAGGTAAATCCGTAATTAAACAGATAGGTACCGTGGCCACCTTACCATCCGCCTGGGTTAACCCAGGCGACTCGTACTCACTCCTGGACTCCTGGACTCCTACCCTGGCATTTGTTCCTGATGCTCACCTTGTTTGTGTTTATAACAGCATATTTTTAACCTGGTATTTGTTCCTGATGAAGACCACGTAGAATCAAATGGTCGAAAGCTTGAGTTTTATAAATTTGACGCGGCTGATCACCCGAGAATCAATTATTACTAACATGGCAAGTTCAGAAAACTGATAACGATTTAATGAAACCTTTTCTGGAGTGATAACACAAATTGAAACATAAAAGCAACAGTGCATAAACCTATCCTCTTGTTTATGACTCTACGCTCACAAGCCCTTCCTCTTTCTGTCTCCCTCACTCTCCCCCTCCCTTTATACTCTCCACCATTCATTTCACCTTTCTCTCCCCTCTTCGCAACGTGCATGTCGTGTAATGTTCCGAAAAACAATACAACTGTTTTTTGGGGGTGTTAAAAGAAATTAAAACAAATTAAAAGATTCAAGAAACTTGTTCCCCCTCCTTATACATATTTACAGGACATTTTTTATATACACAGTGACAGATTCTGAGTCTGGTTCGCTCAGTTTTTAAATACTTCAATTACAAACTGAACAGTCCCAACGACTTCTATATCTGACGCCTGCAGATGCGATATGGTTTTAGAGAAATCTTGAAAACGTTCTTTAATGAATAGAAAAGACTCTGTTAATTGTTCTAAATGATAGATTTTACAATAGTAACTGCACCACATTCAAATGTATCTATTGAGTCTATGACTTATAGAGCAGCAGTGGTTTGTTTTTGCGATGTTTTAGTTTTATTTATTTATTTTTTTAACTATTTTTAATGCATTATTATTATTATTCTTGAGTCTGTGCTAAATAAATATGAATTTTAAGTACTGTGAATCACCTAGGATGTTTCCTAAACTAAATTAAACAAACAAATTTAACTTTAAAAACCTATAACATTTGTATATATAAACTACATCCTGCTGTGCTTTTGGCTTTCTTTTCTTGTGATTCGTTTTTCACTTTTTTTTCATCTTCTCTTAAAAGTTCTTAATCTGTGCGAGAGTCTATGTGAGGATTTATATGCCTCGTTTCTCTCGTCTTTATCTTGGCGTTTCTTGAAATTCCTTTGTGTGTTCCCATGTTGGTTTTGTATGTGATTCTGTGATCTGTTTTTTCTTTTTATATTTTCTTGCCTTGTTGACCTTGAGCCTTTAGTGTTATCAATTGTTTACCGACTTTCACAAGATGGGTGTTCAATCTAGTACCTCTGTTACGGTTACATGTGAGTCTGTTTGTATGATGTGTGTTCGATTTCACGAACGTGCAGTGGTGGCTCGTGAAAAAATATTCCAATGTGCTACAATATTTATTTTTTCCTACATAACTTCGCAAATTTCCAACATGTACTCCGGCACGACATTTTGGATAGATTTTGAAATGTGCCTAAACGTCTGATCATGCTCTTTCACTGCACTGGCTATATCAGAGGTTAAATCTATCAAAAATAAAGACACCTGGGTTTTTCGATGTTTCTGCCTCATGGTGTCCTCTTAAAGATAGCTCGAAAGGACCACAAAATCTGATACAATGAAGAATTCTAGTAAGGTACCTACTGGCTTTCATGTTACCTGTTTTCTTTGTTCAACTTTGTACTCATATTATTCTCCATGCTACTCCTACATTCTAAAACCTCGTCTCTGAATTTTCATAATTATTCCTTTATTACTTTCTCTACTGGTAAGTAGCGGAAGTATTGTATTCCACCCAAAAATTCGATGTCGAAATTTCACCGGAAATATATGTTTTGAGGCCCCTGAAACCAGAAAAAGCATTTATAGAAAAAGATCCGCGCGCGCGTGTGTGTGTCTGTGTGTCTGTCAGACTGTGGACATCATAACTCAAACACGAAATTTAGGTTAAAAACCAAAGTTGGTATTTAAGTTTAATGTCTTTCAAGGATGCGATACAAAGATTTTGAAGAAAATAGCCCCACCCTAAACTACCCTTTACTTGGAACATTTTTCGAAAATTTTAATTTTCTTAAAAATGGCTCTAAAGATTTTGATTAAAATGTTATATTTTTGAGATGTTTTTATGACAAATGAAATGTATATTTTGAATTTTCTGGCTATAGTCCCTGTAGTCGCATTTACTCTGGACGACTTTTGCATAACTGGTAAACCATTAGAGGTAGACCAAATCATACTATACAAAAAATGTAGATCTTGCTAAAATACACAATTTATGTCCGAATAAATTTTCTTGTAGGGTGAACAATTTCGAAGATATTTCTTGCTATGTGAGTGAGTTTCGAAAACTTTAAACTTTCGTGAAATGGAACATCGTTGTTCATTTTTCATATGTTAACTGTGCAAAGAGGACGGAGGGTATTAGGATTTTCCGAATACGCACGAAATAAGTAATGAGCAGAATAGCAAGACTGTTTCCCGATGTGGGTTATTCCTGTCAATGATAAGGTAGAGAAATCTCTCAAGTACAAATAAGAATATAAGATAAGATAATTAATCATATTCAATGTTGAGAGGTGAGATTTGAGTTTCTCATAAAACTTGAGACACCTCAATAGTAACACATTTGATTAGTACATAAGCTTTGATTTCAAGAAGTAAAATCCACAAATCTGCCGAGCCATAGAATATGGCCTCCTCTTCCAATCCAATTATCTATTTCATTGGCGATAGTATATGCTGGAAGGTTGTACAGATGTCTTAATGCACCATGTCATGTTTGTATAAAACATTATAAAAAATCTGATGTGTTGCACTCACATGACTTTCTCTACTTTTGTACTAACCATTCTTACAAACTCTTATTCCTATATCTTCTTCGTGTTAGTTAAAATAAACATTTGTACAAATTATCTTATTGCTTATTTCCTTGTAGGTGCAAGGGGAATATTGGAATACAGTAGGCTTTGTGCGATAGTCAAATCTTTTAAAGCTTTGAGATTCCGTTCTCTTTGCACACGTAACATAAAAAAATGAACAACGATGACCCATTTCAGGAAAGTTCTAAGTTTTCCGAAACTCACACGCATAACAAGGAATATCTCCGAAATGGTTCACCCTACAAGAAAATTTATTGAGACATAAATTGTGTATTTTAGCAAGATCTACATTTTTTTGTATAGTATGATTTGGTCTATCTCTAACGGTTTACCAGTTACGCAAAAGTCGTCCAGAGTAAATACGACTACAGGGGCTATAGCCAGAAAATCCAAGATATACATTTCATTTGTCATCAAAATATCTCAAATATATGACATTTTAATCAAAATCGTTAGAGCCATTTTCAAGAAAATAAAAATTTTGGAAAAATTTTCCATGTAAAGGGTAGTTTAGGATGGGGCTATTTTCTTCAAAATTTTCGTGTCACATCCTTGAAAGACATTAAACTTAAATACCAACTTTGGTTTTTAACCGACTTTTCGTTTTTGAGTTATGCTGTCCACAGACTGACAGACTGACACACACACAGACACACACACGGACCTTTTTCTAAAAATGCTTTTGTTGGATTCAAGGGGCCTCAAAACATGTATTTCCGGTGAAATCTCGACATCGAATTTTTGGGTGGAATAGTAGAGAAAGTAAAAATGGTTATTTACTTTATGTTAATCGGGATAAACATTTGCAGAAATTATCTTATTACATGTTTCCTTGTAATACCGGGAATATGGGAATACAGTAGACTTAAGCAAGACCTGGTCACTTTGTGATGGCTTTAACTTTCCATTATCTTTGCACGACCAGGAGGGGGTAAACTAATAACGATTTAAATGTTAGAAAAATAAGTCTTGGAAAATTCAAACCAATAACAAGGAATATCTTGGAAATGGTTAAGTGTACACAAAATTGACATAAATTGTATGCTTTAACATAGTTGTGTATTTCTGTAGTAATATATTATCTATTTCTTACGGTTTACCAGATATACAAAAGTTATTCACAATGAAGAGGACTTCAAAGGATATTCCCAGAAAAAAAACAATATACACGTCTCATTTGTCATGAAAATATCTTAAACATATCCTAATTTTTATCAGAATGTTAGCACCATTAATGAGAGTTTTTTAATTTAACCATTCTGAAGACAGCTTACAAATGGCAGTCTTCGAACTATTCAAAATCACCAGCAAATACATGAAAGTTTCTACTTCAAAATCCTAAACAATGGCAAAGAGTGGAAAAATGTACATTTGAAAATCGAGTTTGAAGGAAACTTATAGAACAAGTACCTAATTTCCTATACCCAGGAAGTGTTTTTGCAGACCACAAGAGTGATAATGATACAAAATTACAAAAATATAATAAATTGAACGGGATAATTTTGATTACAATATCATATGTTTAAGATATGTTCATAGGAAATAAAATGTACATGTTGAATTTTATGAAAATAGCCTCTGAAGTGCTCTTCATTCCGAATGACCTGTGTTACTGCCAAACCGTAAGAGATGGACAAAATCTCACTGTGCAAAAATGTATTTATCTCAAATATTTTCCCCTTGCCCATGCAAAAAGAACGGAACTTCAAAGTCATTTCATAGCGACCAATTCTTAAACAATTTGACTGTCACTTACAGCCTATTGTACTCCCATATTCGACTTGCACCTCAAGAAAATTTTCTTGATTAACATGAAGACAGAGGAATAAGCGCTTGTAAAAATAGTTTTAGGTAAGGAAAATAAAAATGACGCTAAGTTTATCCATGTTTTTTCCTAACTAGCACGATATCACTTCGAGCACGTAAACGGTCCTTCTCTTTTCTAATTTTACATCTCTATTGAATTAGATATCAAATCTCTGCCATTGAAAAAACCCGTGTCCTTGACGCACTACCTTACGACGATATCTCGAAGTGTTTCCCAGAACTCTGAGCTAGTATAAAAGCTTGTTTTACTTTGATATTATCACATTTGTATTTGTGAACCATGCGTCTTCTGGTCCTCCTCTTCGCCGTACTGGGCCTCGCCCTGGCCGAGCATGTGTCCTACAGAGGGTAAGTTACCATAATTAACTTAACGCCCGCCCGAACCTTTCTCTAAAAATGCTTTTTTTTTTTTTTTTTTTATTCAGGGGTCTCATAACATATATTTCCCATGGAATCTCTACATCGAAATTCTGGGTCAAATGCATACCTACTATACGTAGTAGAGAAAGTAAAAATAGGTTGTTTTTAATAGTTTATCAACACAAAAAGTGAAATACAACCAGTAAAATGCAAGATAGCGTCCTAAATGCTGTTAACGAGTTTATGGACAATTATGCCAAAAATTCTTGTTGGTGTAATGGTTTGTTCACTTGTACGAGAAAGCGGATTTGATACCATATCGATTTTTAAATTTTAATCTGCCCAAAGTCTCAAAAGTATTAAGCGCAATTTTAAATACCTGCAACTCCAGCCAGAGATAACTAAGCTTTGTATTTTATATTTATTGTCATGATCTGAGACTTTAAAACATCTCAGAGCCAGCGCTATGTCAGGTTTTCCTGGATATCAGTATCGTCATAAATTAAAAACGACACAACTGCTAGTATTGAAACCAAATAAAACAAGGAAGAAAGACTTTAACCTTAAAACTATACACACTGCGCACGCCACACATCACCATTTGCTGCGCCTGACCCTGTAACTTTGAAAGATGAAAGGAAATGAAACAGAAGAATTCCTGGGACTGTATAATTTAAACATTTTCCAGGTTGCTCAATTATTTTTATTTAAAGTACTTCAAAAAGTGCATTTCTGATGAAATCTCTACATTGAATTTTCTCTTGTACCTATACGGTGTTTCCTATATCCTACTTTATGAAATTCTAAGAGAGTGTTTTATTTTACAGGCACAAAGTGTTCCGTATGAAGCCGACGGTGGATCAAATGGAACTGCTGAGATTCTTCTCGTCGCGTCCTGGGTTCGACTTCTGGAATGAGCCTCGTGCTGTTCCAGGAGCTTCAGTAGACGTCATGGTGGCACCCGAGTATGCCTCTGAATTTCAGGCATATATTCAGAGACACAACATCCACTTCGAGGTCCTGCATGAGGATGTACAAAAGTGAGTGAATTTACTAGCACTTGTTTCTTTTGGAGAGAGTGTTATTCAGTATGATAGTTATTTTCCATAGCTAGTCTTCGTCATCTTGTGTGGTATTTAAAGCTTAAATGCAAATTAATAGTACCTGATTTTTAATAGCATAATGAAGAAAACAAATTCAGTGTAAGTACAACATACACAATCTATTGCATGGCAAAATTGATAGTTAAAATGAGAAACATTAATCTATTAGCATTGATAGAGTAAATAATGCGTATATATTATTCATTTCTCAACCAGAAATCCCTCCTCTAAAATCTAACCAACAAAAGAAGAACAATCTGATCTTTCAATATTCACCCTTGTCAACTATCAGCTTTTGCAAACAATTTGCTAACAAGAAATTTCAAAATAGAGGAAGGAATTGAGGGGGTAACGACTCCATAGTAAGGGCGGCAACACCGAAATTATTAATTCCAGGCGTCTCTGCCTATCTGTGGTCAATGGGGTAAGTTAAGATTGACCCAAAGTTTCCTATTCGGAAACGAACTGTGTCTATTGATACAATAAAACAGTAGCGAAGGTTTTCCTGCTAATTTTGGGCTAAATAATTTGTTTTAACGGTAAAAAGGGTTTTAATGCAGACAAAAATAGCAGTTTTAAATTGTGTTTATAATTGTTTATGTTACTTTTTCACTCAAGAGATTCCTGTGGAATGCTAAATATATTTCCCAAGTCGGGTGGCTTAATGATCCCAAGGTCGGGGATTCAAACCCGGCCCAGGCTGATGGTTTTCAAGTGTACTTAAAAGCAACAGCCCCATGTCACTAGATTTACTGGCATATAAACGAACTCCCGTGGAACGAAATTTCGGTACATCGACATTTAACAGCGTCGTTGACAAATAAAATATTTATTGCCAGCATAAGAGGGCTGTAATTGCATTCGGAATCTTCCGCTCGTGTTTGAGACTTGTGAATTTACATAAAAAAAGTATTATCAGCGATGCCCAACCTTGTTTCCTATGTACGCGTGTCATCATTAGTAATCACTTTCCAATAATGTGGCCTCCGCGATCTCCAGACCTCAATCCCGCCACTTTCAGTTGTGAGAATACCTTAAAGAACAGTTTTCCTGACACATCTAACAATCCCACTGCAACTGAAAGATACCCTCTCGCAAGAAATTGCCAATATCTACAAATTGCTGTGCATGGCGTCTTTTATGCTACATTGAATAGAGAACTGTGGACATCTTCCCAATTTTTGTTAAGCCCCATTGTTTGTCCAACACTGTCGGTTTTTTTTTTTTTTTTTTTTTTTTCTATCTCAAATATTACCTATATTTGTAGCGCTTTAATGTTTGAACTGCTTTTGAAATATATATATATTACATAATTTTCATAATGGCAAATATTTCCCGATAATGTTTTATTGTTTTAAGGTAAAAATGCTATAGTGCTGCAAATTGTGAATGTTTTATCGTTGCATTGTATAATCTTGTACCAAAAACTGCTACTGTGGTTAAAAGCTGAGTTAGTAGATATTTAGATACAGCGTCAGATCGCTTTGTTTTTAGAAGATACAACGGGAATTTATTCAACCTTGTTTTTGACCTTATATTTATAATCGCTCAACTCCTATGATTCTCAGCGTCCCGTTCTATAGTGGCTGTAAATACCGCTTAACTTTGCTCAGAGGCCTCTTTATCAGGTTTGAGGTACAGTAAACCCATAACACAAGACCATCACCTTTACACCCTTCCCAAAGGAAGCTGTGATAAGGCTTTTACACTCAAAAAAATCTGATGTGTTGCACTCACATGACTTTCTCTACTCTTGTACAAACTATTTGTACAAATTCTTATTCCTATATCTTTTTCGTCTTAGTTGAGGTAAACATTTGTACAAATTATCTTATCGCTTATTTCCTTGTAGGTGGAAGGGGAAAGTTACAATACAGAAGGCTTTGAGCGATAGTCAAATCTTTTAAACTTTGAGATTCTCTTCTCTTTGCACACTTACTATATAAAACAATGAACAACGATGATGCATTTCACGAAAGTTTTAAGTTTTCCGAAACTCACACACATAACAAGGAATATCTCCGAAATGGTTCACCCTACAAGAAAATTTGTTGGAACATAAATTGTGTATTTTACCAAGATCTACATTTTTTGTAGAGTATAATTTGGTCTATCTCTAACGGTTTACCAGTTATGCAAAAGTCGTCCACAGTAAATACGACTACAGGGGCTATAGCCAGAAAATTCAAGATATAGATTTCATTTGCCATAAAAATATCTCAAACATATGACATTTTAATCAAAATCGTTAGAGCCATTTTCAAAAAAATAAAAATTTTGGAAAAATTTTGCATGTAAAGGGTAGTTTAGGATGGGGCTATTTTCTTCAAAATCTTCGTGTTGCATCCTTGAAAGACATTAAACTTAAATACCAACTTTGGTTTCTAACCGACTTTTCGTTTTTGAGTTATGCTGTCCACAGACTGATACACAAACACACACACAGACCTTTTTCTAAAAATGCTTTTTTTGGGTTCAGGGGGTCTCAAAACATATATTTCCGGTGAAATCTCGACATCGAATTTTTGGGTGGAATACAATACTTCCCCTACTTACCAGTAGAGAAAGTAAAAAAATCTAACCACCTCCGACAGACTTGAACCCGCGACCTCTGAAATCAGAGGTTTGCAGGTTACTCCTAGACCTTATAAAGGAGGACCCGATTATTTCTGTGTATAGTTTAATTAAACATGATAATAAATTTATTCAGCTTTGAGTATTTTGAATCCAAAGAAAGGAGGTTCTGTTTGATAGCCAACAGTTTCTTTTAGGTATTTCAGTTTTTTAAGCTTAACGTTTCTTTAAATGGGTGCTTTTTAATGCACAGTGAGTGAACAAAATGGTTGAAAAGAAACTCAAACGAGCTGACGTCGCTAGAGCTTGAGTCACCCAAGATACATCTTCTCAGGTTGAAGGGAAAACCTTCATGGTACCGAGATTCGAATTGGGACCTCTTGAATGGGAGGCATACACGTATTTTAATTGATCTCATTTATGGTTTATTAGAAACACAATGGTAGTAGTAAACGTACTGCCCCATTCAATATTACTGTATAGAAAAACAGATTGAATAAAAAAATAAATACATCAGGTGCAAAACACCGCCAGCATTAGTTTTGTCTCCCTTAAAATCCACATTAATATGCTTTACATATAATAAATTGAATTAACCTTAAATACTACTTATTTATACTGTGAGATTTCTAAACCAAACCACTTGAGCCAAACCCAGATTGCACAGTTTGTTTGGAAACTGCAAGCAATTTAATTTATGTTTTACAATAATTGCAGCTTTTCACTTTAAATATTTACTGTGTTCTTGTATGTTTAGGCTGTTGGATAGAGAAAGACTGGAACAGGCCCTGGCCCCCAGAACACCTAGAAACAGCATTTCATTCGATCGATACAACAGATTTGATGAGGTGAGTGTGAAACAAGTTTATTTATTTTGAAAGTTAACTTGCTTTAAAAATCAATTGGGATAGGGTAAGCATCAACTTAATAAAATCTTACAAGCAGATTAATCTCATGGTTTTTCTGCCCAAAGCATGCCCTTCATACAAAGCATCGGTTCTTTTGTTTTGCCTTATGACCAGCTAGTATTTGATTCTGCAAGGGATTCCGTTATAGGATGCATTTGCCACAACAGAGCATAATTTTAACTGTGCGTAAGCACAAGTCAAACCCTGAACCCCTGCTGCAGCAGGACAAGAATCAGCAATGAGACGTGCAGCATAGGACGATTACTAGATATGTATTGAAACAGCAAAATATGAATAGTCACAGAAACGTTTAGTTCATCCCAGTTTCTCAAAGTAATCTCTCTGGTACTGTATGCAGCGTTCCATCCACCTGAACCATCTCTGGAAGAACCCACGCTGGTCAGTTTCTGGCACTGCAGATAACTCCTCTTCGTATGCAGAAACTGCTCCTTCAGGGCTAGAAAATCGGTCCTTCAGCGTAGGGAACAAGAAGAAATCACATGGTGCCAGAGTGGGACTATAGGCTGGATGAGTCAATAGTTTTGCCTCAGTTCCTTGCAGAAACTCCATTGTAACATTAGCTGTGTGAGCTAAAGCTGTGTGACCCAGATTCGATCCCTGGTATAGGCATGGGATTTTTCCCCACTGGAAGGTCTGGTCTGGGGTGCACTCAGCCTCATTAGGTCACTGAGGGACCAATTGAGGAGCTATTTGAATAAAGATGACGGTCATGATGACCATATAACTGGCCAGGAAGGATCAGAATTCTGACCACGTACCACCCTCTAGTACTGCACTCCACTCATGATGCCTGTAGTAGGCAGAGGTGGGATGCAGCAGCTGGGCGGAGGGCCTTGACCCGGATGGGGTTGTTGCGCCATGTGTTAGTTTTTATATCAAGTTAATACATCCATATTACTTAAACGGACCAATGGTTTTTTTCTTTAGATCAATGATTACTTGTCTACACTGGCAGAAACATACCCTAACCTGGTGACAGTGGAGAACATTGGTGCAACCACAGAAGGCCGTACCATGAAAATCATCAAGATCTCCTCAGGAGGTTCAGGAACAAGACCTGTCATTTTTATTGATGCTGGTATTCACGCACGTGAATGGATAGCTCCTGCCATGGCTCTCTACGTCATCAATCAGCTGGTGGAACAAAATGCTAACAATAAGGATCTTCTGGACAAAGTTGACTGGCATATCCTGCCCGTGCTTAACCCTGATGGCTACGAATATGCTCATGAATCAGTAAGTCACAAGCATTTGTTTTCTTAATCACATATTTAGAAGGTGGTTTCTTTGAGTTGTTCTACTTGTTTTTTCACTTGATATAATTCTGATGTTTTTATATTAAAGCAACTTTTGAAATTACCCAATGAAAATAAGTATTTTTCATGCACACTTTTATTTTGGTGCTTTGAAAGCTTTATAGCATAATGAGTACTATAAAATGGAATGGTGTGATATTTTTATCATTATACTAAATTGCAGTTTTTCACAAGAGAACTTTGTTGTAGTACAGTAGAGTCCCAATAACTTCACTCTCAATAAGTCAACATTCTATGTAATTCGACAAACTTTTATTTCTTTTATCATTAAACTGTAATAATTTCTGTTATCTACTATACGACATAAATAATACGGGTGAACTTTAATTAGTATATGTATACTACCTACCGCATTCTCCCTCACAGTAACGAAAGGGCTGACCACGTATTGAACTTCAATATCTAGTCAGAACATAAGTAGCCGCCAGAACATTGTCGCGAAACCAAAAGCTTGCCACCAATAATGTGGATACATAGCACAAACATTTGTTGGAAGGTTTGAAGGTCTGTTGCTCTACCCAGTACAAAGGTATTTTATAAACTTGATGAATTGCACAGTGGTTTACGATTGAGTTCACTTTTGTATTTATAAGACCAGAGGGATCTCAGGTTATCTTTCTGACTTCCATGTAGAATATAAATATCATGGACTATGTGTGATTAATTAGCGTCATCTGACATTATTACCAGTGTCTTGTTTACTTCAAGGAGATGTTAACCCCATCATCAGTTTGCATTATGTCACTTAAAAACCATCAGTCTGGGTCAGATTTGAACCCACGATCTTGGGATCAGTAGGCCAACATCTAACCAACTGAGCCACTCATCACCTACTTAGAGCAACATGGTTGAGTATCTGCTCCAAATGTCAGAAACATCTGGACCAACAATTCAGGCAAAGTGGTCTAATCGCATAGCCTCCACAATCACCACATTTGACTCCATTGAACTTTTTTCCTCTGATTTGGTTTATGAGACTTCTGTAGAGACAGAAGAGCTGGAGTTGTGGTTGCTGCAGACGATTGCAGAGACACTAGGTGTGATAGAGCGAGTTTACTACAACATCATACATAGGTATAATATGTGCACCAAAGTTAGTGGTCATCACATTGAACCTTACTTGTAGTGGATCAGAATGCTAACCATCCTTTGAAGAGGACAAAAGCAGTTTAAGTTTAACCAGAGCGAATAGAAGGAGAAGTGTGATCACTGTTATAGTTCATGTGTTCCGCCGCACAGATGGCAGTGCAACTGCTAGTGCGGTACAATGCTAATACAAACACTAGCGTTTCGCAGGAGATTCACTGGAAAAGTAGCAATGGAGAAGAATATTGTCGTTCAACAATGACAAAATCACGCATGCACATTCTGGCAGCCATTCATAGAAATGCAAGTCAATAATATTACCACTAGAATGCAAAATGGCATTAAAAGAATGAAGTAAAATATAATTTCCAGTGAATGAAAAGTTAATTTTGCTGTAAGAATAGTACAAGCTACTTGTATTTTGTTCTTCATTTAAAAATATACTCACCAATGTTGAAATCAGCTGTTAGTAACTTTTGACAATTTCCGAGATGGTTTTGCAGTCTGATGATTGTAATTCCTTTCTTATTTCCTTGATGCGGAAAAAGAAGTGACAATTCATGTAATGCAGAATTAGTTTGGGGACAAGATCCAGTAAATGTTCCTCACAACACCCAATTCCAGAAGCAACACTAATTTGGTTAACACTGTCACAACAATCGAAAAATATATCACCCCACAAGTTACTTTCATTTGAAAGTCTATCTGCTAAAACCCTCTCCATTTGTGAAAGAATGCTATATACAGATTTAGAGGGGTAAGTAAGGCATAAATTGTCTGTACTAGTTTTGTGGTCTTTAATTGCAGTTAAAAGTGATACGGAGGGGAAATCAGCACACTTGCCATGGATTAAATTAACACATGCTTTACAATCTGTTATCTTTGAACAGTTGTGTACTATATACCCACTCAAGTGATATACCAGACATTCTTTAGCCATATCTTTC
Organism: Tenodera sinensis; assembly: GCA_030765045.1. NCBI lineage: Eukaryota > Metazoa > Arthropoda > Insecta > Mantodea > Mantidae > Tenodera > Tenodera sinensis. The sequence continues at coordinate 157,995,413 of CM060966.1, read as the reverse complement.
TGAGTAAGTTCAGGAACATTGTTTTCCCATTCTGGTATATCAGGTTCCTCAATCACAATTTTGTCCTTAATTTTGCTCTCTATATTTTCTGTAATTCCCCTATTGTGGCTCACTGTTTCCTTTGCTAATAACCTCATTTGGTTAACGAATGATGTTTAAGGCAGCTCTTGCCTACACTCGCAATTGCCTCCAGACGATATTGCTAATTTGGTTGGAACGTAAATTGACTGTAACATATGTAACTGGAGAAAATCGACTGTAGATGGATGATCGTCACAACTTAAAGACCGTAAAATTCCAAAGTGTCTTTCTATTGGGTCTTGATTTAACTTGGCTGTCAGTAGGTATTTCAGTCCACTTCTCCACAAATATTCTGCTACTTCCAGTGTACTCTGTATGGTTACTCTTAAAGACTGTAATGTCCTTTCAGAAGCGAAAGTATTCTGTTCTTCATTAAGAAGTGATTTCCATATCGTAAGTATATCGACTTTGTTTGAACCTTTGTACAGTCCATTTATAGGCAGTGATGCATTTAATATATCTACGAGGCAATTGAGCTCTCTGGTGAACTGTTCCGTTTTTTCACTTCCTTCGAATCCAGCAAAGTGTGTCTCCCAGAAGAATTTAATACCATCAGCCACAGATCGGCTAAACAGCTGGAAAGTAAGCCTCACATTCATTTTCTGAAATGTATTTGGGTTGATATGAGCTTTCGTAAGCTTGGGGCAGACTCTCATTCCTGAAAACTGAGAACAAGTATCAGCTTCATAAAGCCGTCGATATTACAGAAAATTAACGTTTTCATTGCTGTAAGAAACTTCGTAAATTTTTTGCACATTATTTCTTATGCATTTAATTATGTGCACAAAGTCTGAAAATGCCCAAAGTCACCTGCTTGTATCGGTAGGATGGGGTACTGAACATTTAACATTATTACGTTTGCCACATACTCCCAAACAGATCCACAGTTTCTTGTTAGACTGGCTCCCATCTGATGTAAAACCAAGTATTCTAGCTCCTGAACCTTCCAGTTGAATGATAACCTGCATTAAAATTTGTGCCACAATGTCCCCTGGAGTTGCGGTTCTACTTGCGTAGATAGCTACAAATTGCACCCAATTATACAATAAAGGGACATACATAAATACCAGGACGTGATTGGCCAATTCATTTTTACTTTTATCGGGGGTTAAATCCCCCAAATCCACAAACCCATTCACTTTCAAAGAATTAGAATCAAATCGAACTTCTTCTCTTAACTTAACTTCGTCAAAAATTAAAATTCCACATCGTTCGTTTTCATTCTTATGCTTTAAAAATTCAGATATTGCATTTACAGCATGGATATTAATGCCATAAGGACATTTAAGACCTTTGATTAACTTTCTTCAATGTGATTCTGATGGAAGGGGAAGTAGATTGTGATTTAAACAATGTCTGTATCCTTTGGGTGACTTGATTTTTAAAAGCAGGCTATCTAAAAGAAATTCTTCATTATATCTCATGCCTTTCTTTTTAGTTGCCTTTGATCTTTTTAAAATTGTATCAACAACAATTTTTTGTTTTTTACTTAGGCATTTTGTTCCATCAGATTCATCAATATTGCTACTACTTCCATTTACTTTCCTTTCAAGTACTTGAATCTTGGCATTGGCTACTTTCAATTGGCTTTTTAGTCTAATTATATTACGCTGTTGTTGCTTTAACCTTTTCTTTAGTAGACCTACTTTATTACTAAAACGTCTACTGGTATCCCCTGTGAGGATAAGATTTGAAAGCCTTCTGCATGATTCCCACTGTCTTCTAAATTGGTATCTCTTTCAACCCTTTTTGATGGTTGCTGTGAAGGAGGTTTACGGGTGTGTATTGGCCGTGATAAGTATTTAGGAAGATTAGGAAAAGGCTGTGGAACTGCATGAGGCATTAACTTCCATCTTTGCCTTGCAATCTCTACATTTTCTCCATTAACTACAAACTTGTCTACCTTTATCAAAAGCTCTTCTGAAAAATGTAAATCACACACGTAACTATTAGATGAAAGGCACTTGTCCTCTCTTGGAATGGCCCTCTACCATTTAGAAAACAGTAGTTTATCTTTTGGAGGTGTAAAGAAATTTTTATCTTTATATTTGTCATATCCAGATCTACAACCAGGCACAAAACACATAGGCATGTCGATTATTTCTATAAATTCACAGTTTCATAAAAATTAACAATTCATCGTACTGTAACAAACACAGCAACCATACACAACAATACTCCAATGCAATGGCCAGCGAAACGTGCTGTAAATAGCCACACTAACGACTTTGCTGCCATCTGACGTAGGCGCCAGGTAGCTCTTGTATAATCATATGGAAGAGCAGTGGAGTGATCACACTTCTCCTATTCGCTCTGGTTTAACTGTAAACAATAGTGAAAAATTATTGCTTCCATTTTATTTCTTTGGATATTAAGAGCTGAATGTAAAATAAGTGATGTACCTGGTCAGACCTAATAATTTACTTGTAAAGGTGGTTGCATTGCAGACATGTTTTCAAATTGTTGTAGCATGGAAACAGTATGTTTCCAGACATGGGCTCCAAGTCAAAATATTATCTAGTCAGTCCTCTCTAGAAGTCCTAGAAGTTCATAAGGGGAATTTTAAAGCACCTGTATAAATACAAATTAAAACAAGTCTGAATAATTTTGTTAAATTCATGAGTACGTTTCATAATAAACACAAAATAATTTAAAAACTCTACTGTAAGCAAGTTGAAAAAATAAAGCATCCCTAATGAATGATTAAGAATATTCATTTGGCTGCTTATTCATGAAAAGTTTAATTGTGTAAATCTGGATTCTTTCAAATGACATCAGTTGCAAAGTGCCCAATTTTATCTGAAGGATAAAAATAGTTACTAAATGTAATAAGAATTAGCTAAATTTTTTAATGTTGTCTCCTTCAAACAGGATCGTATGTGGAGAAAGACACGATCTGTCAACCCATCTTCCAGCTGCAGGGGCACAGATGGAAACAGGAACTTTGGTTACCACTGGAATGGTAAGTTTTATAAAAAAGGTAGAATAATATTACAATAAAAGTCTACTGTTTCTTTACACAAAGTAATTTTCACAGCTGCTCTATCATAATTTTGACAAAAAATGCTGTTCAACTGCACATAGTCTGACAATTATACCCACTCACTTAAAACTCACTAACTAAAGTGAATGACTCAAAAACTAACTTTTCTGTCCGTGTCAACTTTCTTATTTAGCCAAGGATTAGACACCCAGCAATTTTTCTGGAAAACAAAAACCCTTGCAGAACCTTCCTCCCCATCCAGAGATACCTCCACCTCCTCCAGAATGGCACAGGAGTTAGCGATTGTCCATAAACCTGGAGCAAAGCTCTTTACTAAGTGCTGCCTTCCTGCAAACTTCCCCACATTCACCTATCTCAGAAGAAGGACAGAATGAACGAATACCATCACCTACCTGGGAGTGAAACTCGATAAGGGTCTGACGTTCGGGGAGCACATCCGGAACCTGTCACATCAGGCCAGTGGGACTACAGCCTTGGTGTACCTCATGTTAAGGTCCAGGATGCCTGTTCCCTTGAAGCTATGCCTCTTTTGGGCCCTCCTAACCCCATCCTACTGTATGCCTACGAGATTTGGAGCATGGCCGCAGGTTCCCATCCCCTGCATCTGCAGCATGTGCAGAATAGAGGACTTTGGATGACCTATTCTGTATACTGCAGATTCCCTTCGAGACTACTGTACAAGGCCTCGTCTCTTCCGTATGTGGAGGATGAAATTAGGTGCCAGGCTGCAAAATTTTACGACTCATTGTCACAACATTGGAGTGCCCTGGTTAGGTCTCTTGTGGATTATAACCCTAGAAAATGCACACTTGTACATTCGGCTTCCCCATATGGCTTGCGGGCATGTCCAGTAACAACAGAGCTAACCCACTAACAGCAAAAGCTGAGCTAAAATGGGATTCTGTTTGCCAACTTTTAAAACCTGACACTACTGCAACTCCAATTACGTTAGAAATCTTATTTTATTTACTGTAGGAGTTTTAAGAAGGCGTGTGCATGAGCTATGAGATCTTGGTTTCAGGGCATAAGTAGCAGGAACAGACAAAGATGAACAAAATGTGTGTACAAGAGTTCATTTTATATAAAGTTCAGTTTTTACCAAATATTAATTTTTATTTAATTAACATGACATAATTAACATGGTAATTCTTTCACAACCAGTTTTTTAAATGAATATCCAAAACTATTCATCACTTTCTCTGCAGAAATGGTTTTCAGATTCTTTTCTTCACATCCCGTTCACTATAAATTGTTAACCCTCACTTTATATGCAATCTTCTATCTGCGGAAATTAATTACATATTTATTTGCTGTGCATTATCACGTGCATATTGTTCATTTTTCTCACTTCTTGTTCCAGTTCTTTTGCTCATTTTATTGGCAGTATTGTCTTATTCATTACATCTCACAGACAGGTTATTGCTTGTATAACATGCGCTGATGAAGATTATTGATTTTTCTTGGTTACCATCTGCAGCAATAATAATTTCTTCTTCTTCCATATCATTCCATACGTGCGTCAAAGACCACTATGTTTTTATGTATTCGAGGCTAATAGTTTCAGACATGATACTAATATGAACAAAATTAATATAAGTAACTTAAACTAACACAATATCAATAAATATTAGATGCATACAACAAACAGTAACATGAATCAAAACATGTCCATTTCATATAAATTAAATAAATATTTTGGGGTTTATATATTGTATTACAACCCATTTGCAATTCTATTTTAGAGCCCTTCACTTATTTACTAAATGTTATGTTATTTGAGTCATCCTGTATGTACTAATTTACAAAATGGTACTGTTTTGACAGAGGTAGGAGCCAGTCAGCAGCCATGTTCAGAAACCTATTCTGGCAAGAATGCATTTTCTGAACCAGAGACAAAACATGTTCGTGACTACGTCCTGAGCATCAAGGATCGTGTTAAACTGTATCTCACCTTCCACAGTTATGGCGAGGTAAGTTTGGGGAGTTACTGTAAATACCCTATACCACTTTCCTTTCCCACAGGAGTAGAGTCACTTAGCAACTGTTGTTTGTATACAATGATACACAGTGGTAATTAAGTATTCTTTTACATAAGCTGTATGTAGGACAAGGGTCGAAAGATAGAATCAGACTGAAAAATGCAATGCCAAGCCAGGTTTTGAACCACAAATCATCTAGTCCTACACATGGCTTATGTGAATTTATTGCCATTGTGCGATCTAATAATTATAAGAATAAAATTTAGAATTTTGTAAAATAACAAATCGAACAGTTTGAAATAGAAATACAACAAAAAGGATTGTATAGGACACACACTAAGTCATAAAGCAGTGGGGAGTATGGCTTTGGATTAGAATACCTAGGGTAGTAGAGAAAGGGGAAGAACAAGAAATACATTTCTCAAAGACATTACTTCTTCTTGGGTGAAATAGTTCTTACATTCTAGCTAATGTCTCCTTTAGGATGACAGCCCACTCACCCGGTCTTCAGCCATCTTCCTCCATCACCTTACTCCCAAAATTCTCAAATCCTGCTCGACACAATGCAACCATCTCAATTTTGGCCAGCCTCTTATCTCTTCTCCCTTCTAGTTTTCCAGTAAAAATCCTCTTAACACTTCTGGTGTCTTTTGTACTTATCAGATGGCCAGCCCATTGAAGTCTCCTATATTTTATACACAATGCAATATTTGGTTTCTGGTATGGCCTTTCTAATTCTAGTTTACTGCAAATTCTCTAACCATTTTGGTCTTTAATTGGTCTTAAATCCTTAGTGTATTTCTCTCCCATCATTTAAGTTGTATCATTTGCTCTGTCATGGTCCATGCCTCACAGCCATATAACACATCTTCTTCTTTATCTGACTATCCTCCCCTTATGTAGGACTTAGAAGTCAGTGCTTAGGATCAAACTCCTGTCGGGGAGCACAGGAATCTATGGACCGGACTGAGTTAAAGTCAGCCAAGTACCAGGTATGAGAGTGAGGAAGATGATGATATGAAGTGCAGGCAAAATCGATGATTGGAAAGGTGATAATGGAGCAATTGGTGGAATGAGTGGTGGAAAGCCTGGAGAAAACCTGCCCAGAAACTGCTTCATCCACTATGAATACCACATGCGGGTCTCTGGGATCAAACCTGGGCTGCCTAGGTGGTAGGTGAACAGTCTAACTGCTCGGTCACAGCACCACCTAGCCATATAACACAATAGATTTAATTATTGTGTTGTAAATTTGTAACTTTGAAAGACACTACTAAAGAAGAGAAAACATGGAATGACTTAAAGATGTTGGTGAGTAATAGACTCTTTTCAAAATACTTTGTGAATGCTCAGTGCTTCTAATAAGGAGATAAAAGAGATTGATTGACTGATTGACTTAATATTCATTGAACTATGAAGCCAAGGAGTTAAAGTATTAGGGCAGTTACTTTTATATCTGATCAGTTTGGGCTCCCAAAGCACCAATCTCACTAGTTGCTTACTGTCATGATTCTGCACTTAGCTTAACTTCTGGAGTCAGGTATTATTTCCTTATCTTTTTTTATGACCAAGAGTGATGAGACTTTTGTACATGATTTATGAAATTGTTTAAAACAGTGAAACTTTGTGAAATTAGTTAAAATTTATGAGTGGGATGATAACCTAGTAAGTGAAACTAGTGTTATGTACTATTTCAACAACTGCTGCATCACCTGCTGTATGCCTACTGATGCGAAGGCTGCAATCCCTTTTTTGAATTGCTAATGGTGCTTACCTCTCTTTTAATTGCAAACTTGATGCTGTCGTCAACTGGTGGATTTCAAAGTTCTTCACTTTTGTGTGCAATTTTAGTTATAAAACTTTTTCTCCCCATACATTAAGTTCTGCATCGGTTTTTACCTGTTTAAAAAGTTTATTTTTGGCCATCACAATCATTCACAAAGGGATCAAATGCAACAGAGATGCTCCAGATTCATATTACTTCCAACACTTTCAAATAACTTCAACAAATTATTTCAAGAGCATAGCTTTAAACTAGCTCCATGCAACAAAAATAACCTCAGGAATTTGTTGAACCACCCTAAAGGACACCATACCAAATGACCAAAAATCAGGATGCTTATCAAGTGACTTGTGAAAACTGAAATCAGATGTATACAAACCAGGCTTAAGGAATGCCTAGGAAATGTAAAATCCAAACAAACAGATAAATCAGCAGTGACCACATCCCACCCTCTGCTACTGCTCCCCCATTCGTGTGGGCTGAAGTGGAGGTTTTGGACTCAAGCAGTAGTCCTTGGCCCTCTGGAGTTTAGTTTTTAGTTATAATACAATGAGTTTTTTACTTCATCTATCACTTATTTAACTAATGCTGACTGTTTCTTCCTTTCAGTACCTGCTTTATCCATGGGGATTCACCACAGCACTTCCTTCTGACTGGAAAGCTTTGGTGAGTATTAACTCTCTTCACTTAGTGATACACAGGCACAGGAATTCTTAAGCATTTGGCTACAAATTATTCTACTCAAACCATTATCACTGCAAAGAAAGTAAATAACAAGAGTCCAAAGGCCACTGACATGCAGATAAAAACCAGTCTGAGTGGTGCCTGCAAATCCCAGAAGACTGTACAAAAGATTGTGGTGGTTTGTTAACTGCGACCTTGATGCCTATAGTCCAGTGATAGTTCAACTTTATTCCTTCCATCTTAGCTTTAACATTTACAAATTCCTATGCCTTGTGATATATCTTTCAAGTATTCAAAAGTGTGAGGAAACTGGACTTCTTATGTGAAATATTCTCATGCTAATTAACTCATTCACTATCAGCCATTTAACCCCAACTTGTGATATACTTTTATTGAGGCATAGTTTGTGAGGCAAGGTCTGTCACACTGCTTTACTTTTATTCTTTTTCTCAGATTTACAGATCTATCTGATCTGATACTTTGATTACACAGATAATTTTTAATCACCATCAACAACAAGTAAAATTCTAGGTACACTAACAAACTCTATAGCGTATGTTTTATACAACTTGTGTTAATTCAAATAAAAAAATGTGTGTTACACTCACATGACTACTCCAGTACATGTCAAGGGACAGTCTAGGTATGTTGTGGCAGCTTGACAATACACTGAACAGTGTGCAGTACATGGTAATACTTGAGAATATTTTGATTCCCTCTGTGAGGATGAGATATCCTGATGGAATTATTGAATTTGTACCAGATAATCATCCTATCCACATATCTTGAAAGGTTTCAAAGTGGTTCTCAGATAGACAGGATAATGGAGTGGTAGACTGGCCTCCCTGTTCACCATATTTGAACTCTATTGAGAATGTGTGAGTTGAACAAAGGGAGTTGCACTCCAATTTCACTGTAGATGGGCAAAGGACAAAAGATGACATCTAAGTACAAACTGAAGAAGACTGGGATCTTGTAGCTTCTCATCCACATTACTGCAGGCATTAATTTTGCTTATGCCCCAAAGATTGAGGGCAGTTATGTGTGCTGAGTGTTCATAACTATACATTAATTATGTTTATTTTTTGTCTCTTAGTTTTAGAACAAGATAGTTTATTTACTCATATTTGTTTTAGTTATTTAACACGAGGGTTAGTACAATTATATATTTATCTGAATAGATAAGCCCATAACTTCAAATACCAAAATTATATTAATGGAATATTATGTTCTACATAGCCAGTCATAAAATTAACAAAAAAAATGATAAGCAACGCGGGATTTGAATTTAGGAACATCTGTGAAAAAAATCTGTCTCAGTCTTTGTTGATCAGCCCTCGTACCTTTCCAAACACTATTGCTTTTTGTTTGCTAAGGCTCAGGTGATAAGAAATGAGGATAGGAATGTTGTGTATGGGTTTATGCAAAATATAGATATTAGTGCTCAGTATTCAGTAGGCCACATTCAGCAAAAGATGACATTAACTTGTAAACAGTTAACTTCCTGACCCATATTTATTGCAACTTTTTTACTTCTTTTCACTTTTATTTCTTATCCCTCTAGTTGTTACTAATCATCCTGGAAACATTGTATACAATTTCCATAGAGTTTCCATAAATTTAGTCATACGCTGATTGTTTTCTGGGCTATTCTTGTTTTATAATATCCTACTCATTTTTACTATTTGCAGGATGATCTTGCCCAGGCTGCTGATGATGCACAAGTCGCAGCAGGAGGAAATCGCTTCTCTATTGGCAGTTCTACCAATGTTCTCTGTAAGTACCAACTTTATTTCTGCATTGTTTAAAGAAAAACAAAACTCTCATCTTATTTGGTCAAAAATAATGGCCGCCCATTACATATGAGCTAGGAATGATGCAGAAGATTTTGCTACCTACTTTAAATTTTACTTTGAAGAAACCATGTTCAAAACATTGCCATCAGCAAAGAAGGTACAATGGAAAAAAATAGCATATTTTGTTCACAAAAGATGTCTATCCCTGAAATTATTCTCATCCACATTAAAATAATGGACTCTATTAAATAAAAATATCCAAGAAAATCACTTAAAGGTGACAATGCAAAACATTTTCCAACTTTTGTCAAAATGGCAGTACTACAGCTTCACATCTCTTATGGGCAGGCTAACAGTGGACACAAATTTTAAAAATCAAGGTCACATCTTGTTGACTGTTATAATATAAATGTTTATTTCATGGACTTTTATATGTTCAACATTACAAAATTCTATAACTTTAGCTGTATCAAATCCAGATAAAATAAACATTTGACATATGATTAAGGGGTCTTTGCAATTTATGATTGCAACAATGACCATAAAAACAATAATCACATTATTAGCTGAGATAAAAATGTCCAAAATGACAACGTGGACACCACAACGGTTCTTGAACTGATTGTAAAGTGTGCAACAAAATTTTTGCTGTGAATTTAATTCCGGCCCTCATAACATTTTCCCCTTCTATGTAAGCATTATGAAATGGGACACAAAGTTACATGGTACTGACAGTCTTCTGTCTCCATGTGAGACTAGATAACTTTTCTGTAAAAGAAATATCTTGAAAAGTTTGGTTATGCTGTACCTTGAAGGCAAGTATGTGCCTAGTAATTATTTATGCCAACAAACTTACTGTTGGTAAGCGGAAGGTCTGTGGTTCAAATCCCAGTTGTGGCATTGAATTTTTAAGTTCCAGTTCTACCTCTCATATGTACCTAGTATTTTAAGGAGCCACAATGATTACCAACTTATTGTTCCTTATCTGGAATTGAATTAGATCAGTGGGAATGAAAGGTTTTGCAGGTATTTTAGCTTCCTATACATGACACATGAACAAAATAACTAATAGTGAGTGTACAGTTAATTTTTCCAGAAATGCCTGATGGGACAAAATTGATATTAATACCAAATTGGCAAAGCACAGAAAGATATTCTGGGAAACAGTCTAGTGTGCCTTACCACAACATTTAATTTTATTCTAGATGCTGCAGCTGGTGGCAGTGATGACTGGGCTAAGGGAGAAGCTGGCATTGCCCTATCTTACACAGTGGAGCTCACCAACACAATGTATGGTTTTGCCTACCCACCATCACAGATCAAGGGTTACGTCACCAGATTCTTTGAGTCCATTAAAGTCTTTGGCCAACATGTCAGAAACAATGTTTAAGCATAATGTGATTAAAAACTGTAGTATGTTAAACTCGCACTGAGAAGAAATTAGTGCCAAAGTGAACCATCATCTAGATACCTCTAGGAGGATGGACATCAAACTGTTCCAACTTGAGTTAGGAATATGATTCTGTGATCTCTAAGTGCTACTGCTGATTTGTAAATATGTTCAACAATAAAAGTCATTATGCAGGAATATAATTGTTATTATTCCTTTGCATTTCTCCAAATACTCCTATCATTATGCAGCAATAATAAAAAGTGATGAAACAATAATGTTAGTGGAAACATGGTTGGAAAATGAGTTGAGTGTTGAAATATCTGGGTTTGAAGGTAAAATGTTGTGAAAGAAATCAGTGCTAAGTGGAATTTATGCAAAAGTGATTATATTTGTATTACTATTAGTTATAATCCACCTGAATATGATGAAGTGGGGACAATTGCTAGGGATTTTAATGCTAAGATAGGAGAACAACAGGTTAGGCTCAACAACCGCATTGAGGAGTATGATAATATATATGACTGTATATTTGTAGATGGTAATGTGTGGATCAGGGAGCATGATATTGGGTGGGATGGCTTGCATCTAAACAGAAAGGGAACTGAGAAATTTGGTAAACTACTGAATAGGATGATACACCATATTAAACCAAAAAACTAGATTTTACTTACAGCGGTAGATCAAAAGCAGGTGAGACAATAACAATAAATCAATCACTTCAACCAATAGATGCAGTGAAACTTCTAATAAACTCAGGATCTTTCATTTAAACATTCAATATATACATTCAAAGCTACTGGCTTTAACTCAAACACTAAACGACTTAAATGTGGACATCTGTGTTATAACTGAACACGGTACTAGGAATAATGATATATGTAAAATTGATAATTACCTAGTTGGTTCAAAATATTCTAGATCCACTTATCAGGGAGGGGGAGTCATTATATATGCCAGGAATTGAACAAGAGTGACTGAAGTAGATGTAAATAGTCATTGCACAGAAAAGGTCTTAGAGGCAGCTGCAATTAAAGTTGCTACAAATATAGGTAATATACTTGTGTTTGGAATTTATAGGTCACCCTCATCATGTGTCAGTGAATTTCTTTTACATCTAGATACAATGCTACATGATCATGTAGATATTGATACAAAAGTTATTATTGCTGGTGATTTTAACATTAATGTAGATCCTTGTAACCGAACATACAAAAATCTGAAGGAAATTTTCAATTGTTATAGTATTAAAGATATAATTCAGGAACCAAATAGAGTCACAAATAGTAGCTCCTCTATCATAGATCATGTTGCATCTAATTTGAAAAACATTAATTCATCTGTGTTTGAAACATACATTTCTGATCATTATGCTCAATTAGTTGACTTTTTATTTACTCTGTATAAGGAGGACAACAAAGAAATTAGAATCATAAGGAATTTAAACAAGGAAAATATAAATAATTTGACAAATAACTTAGCTGTTGAAGAATGGGGTGCCATTTTTTGTAATAGTAATAATGTTGATGATAAGTGGAATGAATTTTACAAAATATTTGCAACAAACCTTGATCTCTCATGTCCGCAGAAAAGTATAGTTATAAATAATGTTAAAAAAACAAAGTTACCTCCAGAGACAAGGAAACTAAAAAAGCAAATGAAAGTCATGTATGATTTATATAAAAGTACATCAATGAAATACTATAAAAACAAGTATTGTTGTTAGCTAATGCTGGATTTCTGACAATGAAGTCATTAATCCTCTTGCTCTCCAATATTTTTCACTGATGGATGGGGCACTAGAAGTGGCCGGGCATATTTGAAGGTGGTCTCGATCCATTTCCTCTTGCAGATCACATAGAGGACAGAGTGGTGAAGAATACATCCCAATTCTGTTTAAATGTTTTACCAGACAATCATGTCCTGTAATCAACCTGAAGGTTGCAACTGCTGTTTTTCGAGGATACTCAGGAATTACTGTTTGAATGTTTGGTAGTTCCCATCATTTATTTTTTGATTTTTCATAGTAATATTTTTCAATAATTTTTTTGAATTCTGAGTTGACTAATCTTTTAGCTGCATAAAATGGTAGATTAACTATTGATTTCTGCACATTGCCGGTATCCTTTTTTGCAAGAAAATCAGCTTTCTCATTACCACTCAGTCCAGAGTGAGCTGGTATCCATTGGAAGACTAGGTGTTTTTGAACTGCTGTTAAATGGGTAAGGATTTTCCAACATTCTATAATTGTTTGGTTTTTTTGGTGACAACTTGGAAGTAATTGCTATAATTGCTGCCCTGGAATCTGAGAGAATAACTGCTTGCTGAAAATGTGAAATTCTGTACAAAAGATTTTGTAGGGCCATTCGAATTGCTTCAATTTCTCCATCAAAGTTTGTAGTTCCATAACTTAAAGATTTGTAATAGGAAAAGAGGTGACATGTGACTCCAGCACCTGCTCCATCTTGGTTTGATATCAATGATGCATCAGTATAAATATGGAGCCATTCGTGTTCTGGAGATCTAGTATGGATTGTCTCTAATGCCAATAATTTTAGAACACTAGTTGGAGTATCACTTTTCTTAACTTCTTCTGTCAGGTGTAAGTAATACGGGATGTCTAATGTTTGTGTCGGATTGACTTTAGATATGAAGTTTTCCTTTGAATTAGGAAGGTATACATTCTTCTTGATGTCTTGAATTTTGGAAAGAAAGCTCTCCTGAGTCTTTAGTGTATGTGTAAAATTTCTCTTGTGCCATGTATTGAATGGGAGTCTGATCAACTTTTTGTGTTGAATAAGAGCCGCTTTTTCTATTTCATATTCAATGGGGCATTGGTTGGTTAGTATTTCCATAGCTGCTATTGGTGTGGTTTTGATAGCACCTGTAATTAATCTCAGACTTTGGTTTTGAAAGATAAGAATGTAAAAAGGAATACTTGAATAGCTTACAAAGTGTTAAAATTAATGCATACAGAGAAAAAATGGGTAATTCTAAGAATATTAGCAAAACAGCACAGGGTCTGATAAATGAAACTAGAAAACACTCGCTTTCACACGAAAACATTAAACTAAAAACAAATGGAGTAATTATTGATGATCCTGTTGTTATAAGTCAAAACTTCAATGACTTCTTTCTAAGTGTTCCCACACAGACACCAAACTTGTCAAATTATGTAAATAACAATCCCTCAGTGAGCTCCTCCCTTTTTCTTAAACCAACAACAGAAGCAGAAATAGGTAAAATAATTGATAAATTATCAAATAAACTTGGCTGTGGATGGGATGAAATTAGTCCTAGACTGTTAAAATGCTGTAAAATGTTCTAGTAAAACCACTAACATATCTAATTAATTATTCTCTTCAGCAAGGCAAATTTCCTGAAATACTTAAATTAGGAGTAATAAGACCAATATTAAAAAAAGGGGATGAACATCAAATTGATAACTACAGACCTATTACTCTAACTTCGGAAATAGCAAAATTATTTGAAAGAATTATACTGTTAAGATTAAATCATTATCTAAATAAATTCAATGTGATAGAAAATTTTCAACATGGTTTTAGAAAAGGACGATCCACTGTCTCTGCCATTAATCAATATATCCATGAAGTAATAGAAAAACTAGAATATAACGAGAAGGTCAGCACTCTTTTCTTTGATTTATCTAAAGCGTTTGACTGTGTTGACCAAAATATTTTAATAAGTAAACTAGCAAACTATGGCATAAGGGGAATACCACATGAATTAATTAGAAGTTATCTAATTGGAAGAAGACAGTATACAGAAATAACATACAAAAAAGGGAAACGATTTCATACAGTAAAATCAAAAGTTGAAATTGTTAAATATGGCATCCCGCAGGGTTTGGTATTAGGTCCACTATTATTTATAATCTATATTAATGATATTAAATGTCTGGAAAATAGCTCAGTTGTAACCTATGCAGATGACACTACAGTTGTGTGCTGGAATAAAACCGTAGAAGACTTAAACATTACCCTTAATAAAAGTGCCTATACTCTGATAAATTATTTTCATTCCATAAATTTACAATGTAACATGGGAAAAACTAAGATAATGCACAATAGTATTCTGAAGAACAGTTGCAATATAACACTGAAAATAAACAACAATAGTATGATATAAGTGCTGAGGCTTTCACGGCTGGTGTTGTCAACTATGTTAAGTAGACTTTCCGGGCTTGTGGGCTGTGGTCGAGTTGGATTGCCTTCCTCCGACGTTTCGCTGAAAACTGCATCCAGCATCTTCAGGGTGATCCAATTAGTGAACTACCGAGTCCAAAAGAGAGCTATGCCTTCCAGCATGCTATATATATAGCGCACGGGAAGCCTTCTCTTTTATACCAGGTTCAGAGACGTCCCATTTGCCGATAGGCAGCCAATAGCTGCCATGCTGCCCCCCTCTACAGGCCACACCCTCCCTCCATGTGCGACTATATATATAGCACGCTGGAAGGCATAGCTCTCTTTTGGACTCGGTAGTTCACTAATTGGATCACCCTGAAGATACTGGACGCAGTTTTCAGCGAAACGTCAGAGGAAGGCAATCCATCTCGACCACAGCCCACAAGCCCGGAAAGTCTACTTAACATAGTTGACAATAGTATGGAAGAAGTGAGAACACAGAAATTTTTAGGTGTTATTGTAGATAATCGGTTGACATGGGCACAACATATTGAGCACATTTGCAATAAAATCAGTAAGTCTGTATATCTGCTGAGATACTTCAGCAAATATAAAAACCAGAATATTTTAAAACTTATCTATTATGGATGTATCTACCCACATTTAATTTATGCTATTGACATATGGGGGGCTGCTGCAAAAACACTTATGAATAGGCTACTTCTCTATCAAAAGAAAAGTGTTCGAATTATGTTTAATTTAAAAGCTAGGGTATCTTCCAGGGAGACATTTATTAACAAAAGAATACTCACCATTTATTCTCTGTATGTATATAGAGTAATAATGTTAGTAACAGATAAGTATCAACCAATAAAAAATAATCAGATACATGAATATAATACAAGAAGCAACATGAACTATCATAGAGATAATATAAATAAAAGTGTGTCTATGAAAGATTCACTATATCAGGGTATAAAGCTATTTAATAAACTGCCGTGTGATGTTAAACCGATTGCAGAAGTATCAAAATGACAATTTGCTAAAAAATTGAAGGAATTTTTAATAAATAGATGCTTATATAGTTTGGATGAGTTGTAAATGTTTGTATTATAAATGTATTTATTATGTATATGTATGTATTAACGGATATATCCAACAACATATTTTATATGTTCTATATGGATGAAATAAATAAATAAAAAAATAAGGAATGCCAAATAAAGAATAGGCTTAGCAAAGATAAGGTTATAAATATTAAAGGAAGCAAACATAGATTTTTGTGAAAAAATGACCTTATGTTTGCAATGGATGCAAAGAGTCAGCTTTAGAAGGGAGTATATATTTGCTATATATATTCTCCCGGTCAGGTCAGTGAGACCCGTAAACCAATGACAGGTGTGGTCCTCCAGACATTCTGGGGGTTGTGAGAGAGTGATGTGACCGCCAAAACATAAAAATATGGTGCTCTCTAAAAAACGGTTACTATTACTGCTATTGCTCTCTTCAATATTATTGTGAAAAATATTGGAGAGCAAGAGGATTAATGACTTCATTGTCAGAAATCCAGCATTAGCTAACAACAACAACATATATTTGCTAATTAGAATGGTCTAAGACTATATAAGAAGTTCACCAGAGATTGAAAAGTGGATTTTAGATTGTGAGGTCATGAGTAGAGTAACCTCTAGCTTCCATCTCCCTCTGAGATTAAAATTAGAAGTAAATACTGATAGGAAAGAAGAATATATAGGGCCCTATAGATTTACACAAGTTTACAGATTGAGGCAAGAAAAGTATGAAATATTTTATAAAGAATTAAATCCAAGAAGAGCAAAAATACTAAATATAGGAAAAATTGAGCAAGCTTTAGAATTAGTAGAATTTAGCTTAAAACATATTGGTCGTAGAATGAAAGTTGAGAGTTAAAAGACAGAATACACTTCCCCCTTATATATATATATATGTAACATGACATTTTAATTATAAGGGGAAGTGTTAAAAGTAAGCAACTCCAAAAAAGGGGAATAAATTGTATTATGTAATTGTGAGATGAGAAATAAATATTCATTCATTCATACTCCCATCATTCACATCAGTGAACTTTTGATTTAATCTTTCATTGATGATGTCTTACAAGTGTGTTTGTTGAGTTCATCAACTTGCCCAGAGAGCAGTTCTGTTGCTTGTTCGTGGCTGTGGACGTAGTCGTGGCCATGTCTGTGCCCATGTCCGTATGCATGTCCGTGTCCATGGCCACAGCCGTGCCAGTATCTGTGTCTGTGGCAGTGGCCGTGTCCATGGCAGTGGCCGTGCCTGTGTCCGTGTCCATGGCAGTGGCTGTGCCCATGGCTGCACCCAAGTATGTGGTCATGGACGAGACTGTGGCCATGGCCGTGCCCGTTATCATGTCCGTATCCGTGGTCATGTCCGTGCTTGTGCCCGTGGCCATGGCCATGCCCATGTCCATGCCTGTGGCGTTTAAGATACAAACAGCTGTCTCAGGTCGGAAA
Source organism: Tenodera sinensis (assembly GCA_030765045.1). Taxonomy (NCBI): domain Eukaryota; kingdom Metazoa; phylum Arthropoda; class Insecta; order Mantodea; family Mantidae; genus Tenodera; species Tenodera sinensis. Next base: position 157,978,035 of record CM060966.1, on the reverse strand, counting down.
CTCAGATATGTTCTGGTACATCTCCAGAAGGGCTTTAATTCACAGGTTTGTTGGACAAAATTGGACCAATGGTTCTGGAGCTTACTTATATTTAATAGTGTGTATTTCTACATTCTGTATGTATTATTTAACATCAACTTACACGTCTTTACATGCTAATGAAGAGTGCTAATATAACACAAAGTAATGTCACAAAGTAATTCTTCGTTACTCTTGAAGAACCACTACAGGGTACATCTTCTTCTGGAGGAACACAAGATCTGAGTTCATAACCACGTGTCTGTTTCCACCACAGTAATATTTCGTTTAGGTAACAGCTGCACTTGAGAGGATTATTTGAGATGTCTATGTAACAAAGATTTTTCAAAGGTTTAAGTGTTTGTATTTCAATTGTTGTTACTGAGAGCCAGATGACGAAGTTCTTCCAATCTGTTAAAGACTCTTACATCAAGTTGATGTATCTTGTTGTTATGTAGATCAAGATAGCTAAGGCTGCACTACCCATAGAATGCCCCATTAGATATCTCCACAATTGCATTATTGCTGACATCTATCATTTCAAGTGATGGAGAGCCAGTAAAAAGCATGTCGGTAATACTAGTGATTCTGTTACTTTAACCAGAGCTCTACTAATTCCAACCGACAGAAAACTGCCCCATGAAGGTGAAAAATGATATTCTTATTTAAATACAAGATGTGTAGTGAATCTAAGTGCTCAATTAAATCTTCTTCCATTTCTTCAAGTTGGTTGAAAACCAACTCAAGTCTCTTAACGTTATGTAGTCCAGTGAAGCTGTCTTTTGTTATCTTTCGTATTCTGTTCCCGCTCAAATGAAGTGTTTCAAGATTATATAGTGAGACAAATGTGTTTGGTGGAATTTCTGTTAAGTCGTTAAAGCTTAAGTCCAGAGCGACAAGATGGATAAGTTAGTAAATAGATCACCAGGCAAGGTAGTAAGTTTATTACCGAAGAGCTGGAGATGGGACATGTTCTTAAGGGGATCAAAGAGTCCTGTTGGAAGCGCTCTTATTTCACTGTAAATAATCCACAACTCTGCCAAACCATTTACGAGTTCTGAGAAGAATTTTCCATCTATTACAGAAATGTTGTTATCAAGAGAGTTCTTCTACCAGTGAAGCATTAGGTAGCTTCAATGTTGAAGTAGCTAACTGCGCCAGAGGGGCACTCCAACACTCGACGTATGTGATCCATGTACAATCATAACCTTCAGAACACTGTCGTAGAGGTGGCCGAGATCACCAAGCTTGTTGTCAACAAGTTTGTAAAAACGCTGCAGACATCATCCTGTAAAACAAACAATACTTTGTCAGCAGAGTGCAGTTGCAAACTTCAGGGCACATTACTGAAGTTGTGTACTCACAATATTTGCTAACACCAAGTAGCACAGTAAAACAAGCAATGCTAGTGCACTTGCAACCTTCGGGACACATTGTCGTGAACTTCATAAGTGAAAACTGAACTAAGTCCCATAATTGAAGTGACATGAAATGTGAACCATATCACATAAGAGAAGCCACTTTAAAACTGAAATGAAAGTGGAACTGAATGATATTAGTGAACTGACAGTAAAAACTGAACTTTGAAGCCGACAAAGTATTGATAACTGAAACCATAAATAACCAACATTTCGGAAGTGACTAACGCTACAATCAAACATCTATAATTTGAGATACAAGTAAAGTAAAATTCACAAACTCAGTTTCACTTACTGAGTGAAAGACATTCTCAATTTCTCAGCAGTGTTACAGGTTCAATGGTACATAAGAAATGTTCAGCTCCATCAGGAATTTGGAATTGTTTCTCTAGCACAGTACTTTACGTTGCCCTAAGGAAATTCTTCTTCAGATTAACAGTAGTAACAGGCGCTGTAACTTATCACATTGGGTTAGGAAACCTATGAAAGACAACATAGAGAACTGCTTCAAGACTGCTTGCTAATTGCTTCCTAAACCAGTGATCTCCTAAAATAACACTAGCCAACAATGAAAATGTTTCAGGCTCAAAAATAGCTGATTCCTATGAATTTCCACCTGCTGAATTCATAAATAACTGATTTCCACTTGTTTTGGCGATAAAAGAACAAGTCATTTTTTGGAGTGTACATTTTCTGTGTGGTGACAATTTTATTACTTACTCTACTATGTATAGTAAAGCAGAGGAAGTATTGTATTCCACCCAAAAATTTGATGTTGAGATTTCAACGGAAATATATGTTTTGAGGCCCCCTGAAAACAAAAAGGCAGTTTTGGAAACATGTCAATAGGTTTCTGTGTCTGTCAGTCTGTGGACAGCGCAACTCAAAAATGAAGTCAGTTAAAATTCAAAGTTCGTATTTAAGTTTAATATCTTTCAGGGGTGTGACACAAAGATTTTGAAGAAAATTGCTCCACCCTAAACTACCCTTTACATGGAAAATTTTTCAAAAAATTTGATTATCTTGAAAATGGCTATAACAATTTTGATTAAAATGACATATGTTTAAGATATTTCTATGGGAAATTAAATTTATATTTTGAATTCTGTGGTTATAGCCTATGTAGTCCTGTTTACTGTAAACGACTTTTGAATAACTTGTAAACCGTAAGAAGTAGTCAAGATCTTACTCTACAAAAAAAGGTAGATCTTGCTAAAACACACAATTTATGTTACAATAAATTGTTTTTGTAGAGTGAACCATTTCGGAGATATTCCTAGTTATTTGTGTTAGTTTTGGAAAACTTGAACTTCCGTCAGATGCAACATGGTTGTTCATTTTTTTATATGAAGTATTAATTGAAATTCAAAATGAATTTGATTCTAGATTTCAAAAGCTTGATTCACTTGAGAAGGAATTTCAAATTCTCGCAATTCCTTTCTCAACATCAGTTGAAATGGTGTCTCATGATTTGCAGCTTGAACTTATTGATCTTCAGTGTGATATAAGAGCTAAAGATCGTTTCAACAATACAACTAATCTGAATAATTTTTACAAGACTGTACATCAACAAAAATATCCACAACTACACAGGCTAGCTGCGAAAATGATCTCAATGTTTGGTTCAACATACACCTGTGAAGAACTGTTTTCTTAAATAAAAACAGGTATCAAACATCTATGAGTGACGTTTCATTAAGGTCAATACTTTTTCTTTCAGCTGCCAATCACATAAACCACGTTTCGATGTACTGATAAAGAGATATAACATATAACTAGTTTGTACGCAGATTTAATCTATTATACAAGGCAATAATTTGTTTAAAATAAGTATTTTTCCTAACCATAAATTAGTAAAATAATATTTTGAGAAATCATTTATGAAAACTTGCACTTCTTTTCGTGTACGTACTGTACGATACCTCTCCTCTGTCCACTCGTAAACAAGAGTGCTGCCAGTACCTGTACTCTGCTTGCAAACTGTGAGCCAGCTTCGGAAGCACAAACCCTGTGCAGGGCTGGTGTAGACATTGGGTCATAGCATGGCAACTAGAGGTTAAGGAAGCCGTTAGTCCTGCTTTAGGAAGAATTATAACTTTGGCATGTTCTCATAAGAAAGAAAACTATTGTTATAAATGCTTATTCCCATATCCACATCATGTTAATTGAGATAAACACTTGCAGAAACTATCTTATTGCTAAATAAGGAAAAATTGAAGCTATTAACAGTGAAGCAACAAGATTCTAAAGTAATAATAAGATAAGTGAAGTTTTTAGTTTCTAATTTGTTCTTACTTTAGTATCTTATTGCTATTCTTATAAGTACAAGGGGAAAATGGGAACACTGTAGGCTTTAACCAACAGCCAAATGTTTTGATTGCTATGTTGTGGCTTTGAAATTTCATTCTCTTCTCAAGGCCAAGAGATAAGATATTATGACTTCCCATTTTAGAAAAATATAAGTATTGGAAAATTCAGACAAATAACAGGGAATATCTCAGAAGTTCGCTTCACAAAAATAAAAGGTAACAAAAAAGTAATTTACATAAATTGTGCTTTAACGAGATCTACATTTTTTGTGTAGTCAGATTTTGCCTATCTCTCATGGTTTACCATTTATGCAGAAGTTATACAGAATGAAGAGGACTTCTGAGGACATTTCCAGAAAATTCAAGATATACGTTTCATTTGCCATGAATATATCTTTAACACATAATATTTTAATCAAAATCCCTAGAGCCTTTTTAATAAAATCAAAATTTCTGAAAAATGTTTTGTGTAAAGGGTAGTGTGAGGTGGGGGGATTTCCTTGAAAACCTTTGTGTTGTATCCTTGGAAGATACTGAACTTTAATACCAGGTTTGATATTCAACCAACTTTTCATTTTCGAGTTACGCTGTTCCCTCACCTAAAACCTGTATTTCTGGTAAAATCTCAATATCAAATTTTTGGGTAGAACATAAACTCCCCCTACTTACTATGGCAGCAGAGAACGTAAAAACTGACCTTTTTGACCAAAACATCTAAAATAGCATTTCACTTATCCCCCAAAACTCATGATTAATTCAAAGGGAGGAAAACTTAAGGGAGGAAATTCTAATATCATTGTTAAATGTTATATGGTGGGATAAGCATATTTGGAAAGACAAAAAAATCTGATGTGTTGCACTCACATGACTTTCTCTACTCTTGTACTAACCATTCTAACAAACTCTTATTGCTTATGTCCTTGCAGGTGCAAGGGAGATATTAGAATGCAGAAGGCATTGTGCGACAGTCAAATCTTTTTGACCTTTGAGATTCCATTCTCTTTGCACGATTAACATATAAAAAAATGAACAATGTTGTTGCATTTCGCTAAAGTTCTAAGTTTTCTGAAACTCACACACATAACAAGGAATATCTCCGAAATGGTTCACCCTACAAGAAAATTTATTGAGACATAAATTGTGTATTTTACCAAGATCTACATTTTTTGTATAGTATAATTTGGTCTATCTCTTAACGGTTTACCAGTTATGCAAAAGTCGTCCAGAGTAAATACGACTACAAGGGCTATAGCCAGAAAATTCAAGATATACATTTCATTTGTCATAAAAGTATCTCAAACATATGGCATTTTAATCAAAATCGTTAGAGCCATTTTCAATATAAATCAAAATTTTCGAAAAATTTTCCATGTAAAGGGTAGTTTAGGGTGGGGCTATTTTCTTCAAAATCTTCATGTCACATCCTTGCATGACATTAAACTTAAATACCAACTTTGGTTTTTAACCGACTTTTCGTTTTTGAGTTATGCTGTCCACAGATTGACACAGACACACACATGGACCTTTTTCTAAAAATGCTTTTTTTGGATTCAGGGGGCCTCAAAGCACATATTTCCGGTGAAATCTCGACATCGAATTTTTGGGTGGAATACAATACTTCCCCTACTTAACAGTAGAGAAAGTAAAAATATACTAGTAAAACATTGGTGGAATCTTGCAATATATGGAAGTGAAGTATGGACAACCAATAATTACTACAGGAGTAGATTACAGCAGTCACAACATCAATACAAGTACTGGAAGCAATACTGCTTCCTGCAAAGAGTGCTTTTCACCTCTATGCCTTCTGTACTTTGAGATAAATTCTCTATTTCAAAGAAAATTTAGAATACGAGGATGCAACAAATTGATTACATAAATCACATCTGCATCAAAATAGGAGAGATCTCTTCAAAATGACTTAGTGTGTAAATGGATTGGGCATACTGTTTTGATAATCTTCTAATAAACTTTCCAATGGCACACAAATTAAAAGCCTAGTTTCTGGGATCACACAGGCAATAAAAATATTTACTGCATGCAAATGTTGAGGATCTCTTTAAATGGGTTAGATTTTTAAAGCAAATAAAAGAAAGTCAGATTCTGGCAATGTGGAACCTTTTTCATCAAAGAAAATAACTAACATGAATTAATTATATTTTTAAAAAGACACAATACATATTACATAACTTTTACAAACACTTCCAATGGTAACTTGCAGTCATCTTAATCATTACATCACCACATAACAATATAAATACCCAGCAACACAAACTACCTTAGCATGTGCTGCAGCATCAGTCTTAACATAATAACTACATACAAAGAGCAAAAAGATGATGAGCAAGCACTTGAAAAGCTGCATCTATTGTGCTAGCAGAATGTTTATGAACACATTAAACATAAAAAGAATACAATATCTCATAAATGAACATTTCTCAGTAAAATGCTAAGTAATTATAAAGAATATTATCGCTATATGATTACTGTGTGTAGAATTATTTACAACAGTGTGCACTTAACAAAATTTAAAATTTGCAAGAAAAGAAACAAAATAAATGTATAAGATGTGTGCTATTTACAATTCCAGTAATTCCATCAATAAATGGTAAGGCAGATATTACACAAGAGGAAGTGCATTATGTAGATGGCTAATAATATATGCAGCAACATGTAGCTCGGACACTCCAGCAAAAATTTGTCAAACACTTCTCTTTACGAGAACACTTTTTGTGTCAAAACAAAAATCTCAAACATGTTGTGTGTTACTATACACCAAATTATTTAATGTATTATAATTTTAATTTCTATTTAGAACATTAATTCTGATGGTGTGAACAAATCATTTCATATATATTAGTTTTTAATTTATATTAGTACACTCCTATGGTTGATTTCTTTCTTTCTTTTTTTTTTTTTTTTTTTCTATATATTAATGTCCTCATCGGATGATGAATGAATGAAATAGGTGAAGCGATGCTCAAATGAGCCCAAGGTCCATAGAGGTCTATGGTTGATTTCAGAAACAAACTGATAATACTGGTAACTTATTGAACTGCACTTTTTAACATTGGTTTTATTCATCTTTACCATAAAAACACTCATTCATTCCCAAACTCTGCAGAGGGTACAATCATAATTGAAAAAATACTCCTGTTCTAGCCAGGAATCAAACCCAGGACTTATCTGAGAAACAAATGCTGGCCAGTCAAACACAGACAGCCGATTGTATGTAAAAATCATAGATTTTTAATTGCAGGTATTTCGCTTGGTTTGTGGCAAGCTAAGTTTAATCCAAGCTTATTTCTTGAAGTAATGTTAGGCTTTTCTATCCTGTAATTTAGTGCTAAAATAAGCTTTATATAATGTTCCAACATTAATAATGAAGAATTAAAACTTCATGAACATTCAATTTCCATGTTCTTCACTTAGACAAGAGTTTGTTTTCTCTTTCTACCTCCCTCAATAAATTTTAGAATTACTGGAACTGTAGAATTCGCCTAGATTAAACATTGTGCTGATTTCATTAAAAAAAATTGCTAAATCTTTTGCATATGCTATTCAGGTACACTTTCAATAAATTTCTGGCCTCAGAGACAATATGTACATTAAACCCTTGCTCTTATCATAACGACGGACTTGACTTTGTTCAACATTATAAAATAGTTAATACCATATCATAATGTGAGTATAGGTCACTTTCTGGGAGATGGACTTTTACATTATTTTGGCTAATCTGAGACAAATCTAAATTAATAATTAAGTCCTTACTTAAACCACAAGTTTACAAAACAAGATTCTACAGCCATGGATGTGCTATTTATCAAGAGAATATATATAAAGAAATTCAATGTTTTAAAGTGAGTCAACTATTTCAGCAGAAATGGATCATGGTATTAAAAGCCTTGAAATAAACCGAAGTATATTACTGGGAGAAAATAATAAAAGAAAGCAAACCTGCAAAGTGCATTTTGATAGCAACTGGAATGAACCTAATGCCATCAGATGATAGTGAGGGAACAAATGCCTCCTGTTAATGCCATTATCCAATCTCTTGCTAACCAAAATCTATTTCTATGACAAATGTAACCTGTCGAAGGAGTAGTTCTGGCTCTAAAAGCACCTTTATTTTAGTACTGTCCTCCTCATTTCATGAACAAATTGTCACAGAATGCTTCATAGCACAAGGGAATAACATTTATTTAATTTTTTCCCATGTCAATTTGAATTGTTGATGTCATTATTTAAAAGTAAGCTTCCATTTATGTGTAATGGGACTTCGTTAATTTCGAGGAACTAATGAAGAAAGTGAAAGAGGTAGAAGGGGTCTAAATGTAATTTCATATCTCTCGATATTACTAGGTTTGGGGAGCAGTAGCCAGCACTGCCAATAGGCATACATTCTTAAGGAGATTTAGTTGTGCCATTACAACATCAAATACTAAAGTTATTAAGTTGTCAATTTCATTGTTTCCTTATGATAAATTCTAAACTTCTTCAGAGCCTTGTTGTAAGAGTAAATATCTAATGGCAAAAGAACTATGCTTTTCAGTATTATGAATTTTAAAATAAAAGTAAATAAAAAAAATGTTTAGTCAAACTTTATGAGCAGAGTGATTACACTTTAGTTTCACCTACTAGGTTATGTTGCATAACTTATACCTGGGTTACATACATTTATAACATAATTACATAGTACATGTTACATGGTAAGTGAAACTAAACTGTAACTATCCTACTCTTAAATTTTAACTAATTTTACAAAGTTTCACTGTTCTAAGTACTTCCATAAATCATACACAAATACAAATATTTTATTGCAATAGGTATCCTATTGCAAAATCAAGTAATCTATTCAATTTTTCTTACAGCTCTTTGTCTAAGAATGTCATAAACCTGCTAGCAGAAGTTTATTTACATATTGTAAAGTGTTATAGTCAGTATCATAGTTGGCAAGAAAAGTTAGGTGGTAGTACTCATCAAATTCAGTAGCTAGATACTTCAGATAGACTCATGTAGGTCATCTTTTGGCTGGTCTCATTTCCTACACACTGTTTCATCTACTGTACTTCTTACAGATTTGGGCCATGACTGCATTTATGGTTGGGGGTTAAATTTTTTAGGTGATGCCCCCCCCTCAGTCCCAAAAGTGTGTTTCTCTTTCAAGTTGTTCATCATTATGGGTGGAACAGTCTGTAATCAAAGCTTTGCTCCAGGACAAACCCTTCTTATGACTATAAAAACTCTAAAATGTGCTACTAATTAAAATATACATTTCTGTTTTTTCCCCTCCTAAAACATTGTGCATTAATATATTTTTAGAAGTTAAGGAGAAAGTTCTACCCTTATGCTGGCAACTTTCTCAGTTTTTAGGTAGTATGGTGTACCATCCTTGATATCCCAGCTATAGCCCTGGTAGTAGTGCAAAAATAGTTGCTCAGCCGCAATTTCCATTTTATTGACTGAACTATGCATTCAAGGCAGAGCTGGTCACACAAGAAAATTTCCAATACCAGCAACAATAAGGTTCAACTGTACAAGCATGATATTGTTAGTTCTGTTGTACTGTGGTCTAAGATATTGATATTCTGTTTACTTTAAACCAACTCTTCAAGAAAAGGTGCATGACATCAACTATTCAAATTTACTTGGAGTAAGTTTCAAATAAATATGATCACCTTGTAGACATAATACAGACAAGATAAATTAACAATTTAATTGATATTTAAAGCACCATTATATTAATACAATATGATCCTTTAGCCCCTCCACTGTACCTTAGAACTTCAGTATATACCCACATTGGTAACAAGCAGTTTGTTTAGTGCCTGTCATGGACAAAGCAGGCATACGCCATCCCTCACACAACACGGGTTATGAATATTGGTTAGTGCCAGACTCTCGTTGCCAGTGTGCAACTGTGGTTTTACTTATGATGAATGTTTTTATGGGAGGTGGTAAATATTCAGAAAAGTGAAACACTACTTTACACAACACTTTCCAAATTCCAGATTACTATTTTGAGACACTGTGTATAATTTAATAAGTTTAATGAGACTAGTTCTGTTCATGCTGCAAGAAGTAGTAGATGCCAATTGGGATGCTGTGAAGTCAACAGCATATAAAAATAAACCAAAAACAATACATGAACTGAAATTGGCAACAATAAATTACATTAAAATAGGACAAAAAGAAAGTTTAAGCCAAGTGTATAACAATAAAAGTAAACATGAAACTCTATGCCTTCAACATAATAGAACCATTTCAGCATCTTCTGTGAATGGACAAATTAATTATGATTTTTAATTACAGTAGACTCATGATTATCCAAGCTAATTGGAACCAAGACTCTCATATATGGAAAAGTTTAACAACATGAAGTTAATCTCCAATAGTAACTTCTACTACCCCAGAAGTAGCAGCAACCTTTTAAATACCACCTTTCTATCAGGTTAAATTTTGTTTCCAAAGAAACCACGCACCTTTTACTTTTGCCACTCGTACTGCACTAATTACAGTAGAGGTTTCCCGGACTTGAAACCACCTCAACAATTGGTTACACATGTATAGCTATGGTACCATTCAATTTTGACAAATGCAGCACAACACCACACTGATACAGAAAATATTGTATGTTTATTTTTCAACAACTCACTTGTTAAGCCAGAGCCACAGTTAATTGGGACTTGGTTAATCACATGTCTACTGCACTCATTTTCTCTTTCTACCAAATTCATTTCAACAATGTAACATCACAAATGCAAGGAGTTAGGGTTACCACCACAAAGCCATATCTTGCTTATTCCACCACTTTGGAGGGACTTAAAGATCACACTGTATGTACTCTTTACATTTGTTTAGCTGTAAATGTAAAGATAGAAGAAAAAAAGGCTTAACTGTCCAAAATTTAAAACATATAAAGCTGTATTTTTATCACAGTTTATAACTTGTTAAATTTCTGTAACATGCAAAGATTTATGAATATGCATTAGAACTGTCAGCGTAATCACCAAACCTTTTAACTCCAGTTTTAGCATTTCCACTAAAGAAACAAACATATTAAGGACTCAGCTTGAATTATGTTGTTAATGTTCCTAGTTAGGTAATTGGTTTTTATTTGATTAATATTAAAATATGATTTGAAGCTTTCCTGGCGACGAACATTGTATAGCTTTTTCCCCACTCCTTAATTAAATGATTAATAGTTGTCAAAGTTTCCAGCTAAGACATTTAGAAATAAATTAAATCTATGCTGATAAGCTTTGGAATTTAAATATACAGTAGAGCTGCGGTTATTTGAGCGCTGATTAACCGAGGTCCCGTTTTATGAAGTGTGTTGAGCAAAGTACTTTGTATGTAGTGTAAAAATAGAAATAGCACACAAACAAATGCAGAAGTGGGAGGATGACATTTAAGACATTGAGTTGAAGAATGAGAAAATCAGCTACAATGAAAGATGCAAAGCAATAGAAAAGACCACAGAGTACCTAGAGTACAGACCTTCTTTTCATTTTGTATTTTTGTTTTATTTTTATTTGTACATACGTTATTTTTTCAGTTGATAATACAGCAGATGCCTTTTTTTCACATCTTTAACCACGTTTTCATTCATTTCACCAGTTTACCAGATGTCTCCCTCTCAATATTTGACAAAGTCTGTGTTAATCAGAGTTTTCAATTATCCGAGGTACTGTTGGTCCTCCTTATCTCAGATAATGAAGGCTCTACTGCATATGGAATTTGAAATATTCCGAAGAAAGCTTTAAATCAACAAGCAGAATTTTTTTCAACCAATGCTATAAAGTTTTCAAAATGCCCCAAACTGAAGTTAAAATATTTGCTCATTAAGCTGACAAGATTCCAAACTGCAGATGTATTTTTTGACATAAAATCTCCTGATAATTGAAATGAGCTGTCTACAATCACTGTATCTCATGATAATTGGCAAATGTATTATGATCAAAGTTCTTAAATGCAATTTTTTTAACTGGTGCGCAAACTTTGGAAATGTTCATTGTACAATCTAATTAGAACAAAATTGAAAAAGAAAAATTGTAGAGTTACAACTTCTTGTGACTTATGTAGCAAATGTCTTTTCAGGATGAACATAGCACATTGCCAAATAGCTCATTCCAACCAAGGAATTCCTTCATACAGATATGTTGTCAGAGCAACAAAAAAAAAAAATTTTGTCTTCTAAACAACATGCATTGCTTGCATATGTAAACAAACTGCAGTTTTCTTAGTTTCTTTTAAATGTAATGCAATGAACACACATGAAATTATACAAAAATATTACAGAGAGAAATAAAAATAAGAGTACCTATGTTGAATATTTTCTCACAATTTACAACTTTGTAGTACCTTAGTTGAATATTTTCTCACAGTTTACAAGTTTGCAGTACCTCAAGTGATACTCTTAGACTATTCACTTACCAAAACATTCACAGCACACCCTACTATTTATTGCTATTCCCACAAAAATTAAACTTCTTCATAATCTACAACACTCCAAACATTACACAACTGAACACTCCTAACATTCAACAATGGAGATACTTTTCTAAAGTGCTTTGCAACCATGTGCCACTTATATACATGGGCTTGGTCATGTAAAAAGTTATGTCTTATGATGTAGTGGTAATGTTGCATATATCTATAGAAATGTATAATTACCTTGATTGTTTCAACTTTTTATATTAATTCATTGGAGTAGGACCTTAATACAATTTCAGTTAAAAAACATTTATAGAATTTATTGACTTTCAAATGTACATTAACTGAAAACACCTGAGAAAAAAGCCAAGGAACTTACTGGAAATGAAGATATGTTTTGTTTACTAAACATTTTAAGTGTACCGAAAACAAAATGTACCATTACTATAACTGTCGCTAAATAATAATTTTATAACAGGTGAAGGAAAAAGAATGGAAGGGACCTCCTTTTACACTCTTCTAAAATATAACATTCTTAAGGTAAAATTTAAAAATATTAAAATCTGGAATGCAATCATATTAGCAACCCCTGTGCTTCTGAATACTTAAGTCCCATTCACAATGAAATAGCAAGTGCAGCTGCAACATAAATGCAAGGCTTTGCACCCTCATTATTTAATGGAAGCATTAACTGAAATGTTATAAACTACAGACTTTATGCATGCATTGTGTTTCTTTCCCCATGCATTGCCACCTTCTGAACACACATGATCACAATATGCAACTTTGTTATTAATTCTCCAAACCTGAAGACAAAACCTCCTGAAATTTCAGGCTGCCACAAAGACAAGGTAAAACAAACAAGATCTTCATTAGGAGAAAAAGACGTGAAAATAAAATAATATAACATGATTAATTATGGTTAAGTGTATACATATGATGACTATGACAATCTCTTTCAGGCTATTAACAGGAAGGCCAAAATGTTTCCAAGTCTCCACGAAGTAACGCGGTATGGTACCTCGCACACCTACTATCAGGCCAATGACTTCTACCTCGGCAAGATGGTATTTATTTTTATAATAGTCTAAAGTGGGATTATAGATGTTGTTTTTCTATAGCAACTTCTTCAGGCTGGCCTTTGTGATGTATGAATCTGATTGTGAGATCTAAAATATAGCCGCCAGAGTCACCAGCTTTAAAAGCTATATCTATTCTGCGACAACTAGCATTAGAGGCCAAACCATATACTTTCTCATAAACAGTAAATTCCTTTTTCCTTAGTTCTTCAGAGATAAAAGACCTGACCCGGTGGTGGTGGGAGTTCCGCAGCAATGGAATTTATAAACCTCAGACATTTAATTTATATGAAATGGACATATGTTGATTCATGTTAACGCTTATGTATTCAATATTTATTGTGTTAATTTAGGTTACATATGTTTATTTTGTCTATATTATTGTTATATCTGAAACTATGAGCCCAGATTATATAAG